>PYXC01002283.1:2282500-2437500 GCA_015244755.2 Tenualosa ilisha | reverse complement strand
GAGAGAAAGAACTAGTAGTGGAGAAGAGAGAAAGGCAAAGGGAACAGCAGCATATGAGTGGGAAGCAGAGCACTGTAGCATCTGAGCCCATCCCTAAGACAGCAAGCATCACGCACACTGCACCAGGTGGGCCTCGTCCAAAAACACACACACACGCACGCACACAAGCATGCACGCACACACACACACACAAAGTCAAGGACAAGCGCCACTGCCCTGCCTCCACCCCACAATCTCTGCTTCTTTCTTCTCTTGCTCCATCTCTCTTTCTCCCTCCATCTCTCTCCAGCTCATATCAGGCCTGTTCTTGTGATTAACTGCCTGCCACCTTATAGTCCTGCCTCTCACGCCTCTCTCCTAACCATGCTATAAAACACACACACACACACACACATACAACTAAACACAGACACACTCATTCTCAAGTCGAGCCAATTCGGGACCAAATCCTTATCAGTACAATCACATTTCTTAAAAGCCCTGACAAAGCCAGACTGCTGAGCATAGAGCCCCCATTTCTAGTTAACCCCACCTTCATCTTTGTCTTCACTTCCACTGGAGAAATCAATGCTCGTCCTCACTGCTTGCTGGTGGCCTTTGGGCAAAAGCCTGTCCTGATTTCTAGTTAGTGGACAGTTGGTGTATGTGGACCACAGGATTAACATACTTGAGAGATTTTTTTCCCCCCTATTTT
Source organism: Tenualosa ilisha (assembly GCA_015244755.2). Lineage (NCBI taxonomy): Eukaryota > Metazoa > Chordata > Actinopteri > Clupeiformes > Clupeidae > Tenualosa > Tenualosa ilisha. Next base: position 2,436,806 of record PYXC01002283.1, on the reverse strand, counting down.
TTTTTTTTTTTTTTTTTGCTGTGGAGTTAGTTTGCTGCTTTTGAGTGGATTTGGAGCCTCCCCTAGATTACCAGCCTCTGTCTCCAAATGAAACCAGTGAGGATTTGTTCCAGGCCAGCCACTTTCTCCTTCATGGAAATAGCCACGGGGGCCAAACACAAAACTGCACAGATTTTTCTGGGTTTGGAACAGCTTACAGACAACGGTCAAGGACATTACGACAAAAATTAAAGTGAGCGCCTATAGGCTTGATGACCCACTTCTAACAAAAGTTGGGTGATGCCATCATCACACAGTCGCCACCACTGCAATGGTGCACTCACTCTACATGCTGGTCTTTAGTTGGTGTGTGTGCGATGGAGGCATCTGATGATGTCTGAAGCAAGCTTTGGCTCATTTCGCAAAAAACCCTTGCATCTAGGGAAAGTTTTCAGACTTTATTGAGACCAAGAAAAGTATAACCTATGTCCGAGGTCACAGTACTGAATTCAGTTCACTGAACACACTGAATGTTCAATAGAGTAGTTAAAAATGTTGTCAAACACAGCTCATTTACAGATTGGGGTCCAGACTAATTCACCTCGTGAAGCATCTAGTCATTTATGATATTATTTCCAATGAGGGCAGGTAATGGAGGCAGATCTTGCACTTACTAGGGGTCACTAATGGAACAAACGATGGCATTGAAAATAGGGCTGCCACGAGGAACAGATTAATCGACTATTAATCAGCTACAATTCTAGCAATTGATTCATTGATTTGGTTCATTTTGGACTATAAAACACCTCAAAACGCTGCAGCTTCTTACACTTGAATATTTAACACAGTTTTAAATACTTGGCTATGTGATAAAACAAGAAATTGAAGACAAAATTTTGGGCTTTGAAAGAGATGGACTGACACCATTGGGTTATTACCACCTTAACACATTTTATACATACAACAACTAATTGATGAATTAATTCAATAACTGATAGATTAATCAATTTCCTTTCAATCAGCCTTGATTGGAAGATTTCAGACCATATCTCACAAAGAAATGAAAATGAGCGATACATACAGGTCAAGTCAGGCTAATGTATTAAGCCACTGTACACCTTTTCATATTAATGAAACGTCCAGACAAATGAGCTTTATATAGCTGCCATGAGACATCAGGGGTAATTCCAATCTGTGATCCTACTTCTGCATTTACAGCCCACAGTTGTTTCAGAGTAAGTACACTGTTAAGGCCATCACCCTTCAGACACATCTGTGCCGTGACGCAACAAGACAAATTAGAACTCCATTGTTTTTAACGGAGCAAAGCCTACTGGAAACCTGTGCCGCATGTCTGCCACAGAGATCTAGAAAATGTTCTAAAAGCTGTGCATCAAGCCCATAGAAATAGCTTGGTTTTCCATGAAATTCATGTACATTTGCTATTTTCCACCATTCGGGCTGAAGTTAATAATACTGTTGGTTAAAAAGAAGACTTTTCTTCCCTTAGCATCCATTGCCATCAGTAAACCAAAGCTGATATAGCTGATATTTGGCTGATAAAAATGGTAATTTAACTGCATAGCAACATTCACAAAGCCACTGTTGATATAAATAGCATTAAAACTATGTGTTTCTGTCATTGTTATGCCTTAAAGTAGCGCTAAACTGTGTCATTTTGCTATGTTTTCATGGCAGCATTGTGAATCGAAATATCAGAGTGTTAAATGCATTTCATAACCGCATCTGACGCTCCGTGTCTGGTGGGCGCCGGCCTTTATGTTCACTACTGTGAGACATCCCTCTTTTCACTGTTTCACAGTAGTCTACGTTTACCTTTACATCCACCACCGTCACTTGTGATTAATTTTGTAATTAATGACTATCCCATGACATGACTGCCTCAAAAGGGGAACTAAACAATCGATAGTCTCTTGAACCAGACCTCTACTGCGCCAAGCCAAGTCAAGTCAAGCTGAGCCAAGCCTGGCCAAGATGACAAGCCTGCAAATTTAAAAGCACGTCCATCACACCGTTAACAGTAAGTTACATCATGGAGCTTTCAATCAATAGCAGGTTCATTTTTCCCAACAGCTTTTAAGTAAATGATTGTATTGATTCTCTGCAGACCTCACATGCAAAACCCACACTTTGGTCCGCTGCAGCAGTACAAACACTGTGTACTCAAATGCATCCTCAAACACACACACACACACACACACACACACACACACACACACACACACCTACCACACCTACCAGCATACCCCCCAAAAAGCCAAACCACAGACAAGCTACCTTCAACACATTAGACTTCCTCCATCTAGCTTGTCAAGCACAGCAATTTATAATCTGGCTACTTTTGTATCTCACATGTAGCATAATGGCCTGCTGGCCCTAACCTTGGGAAAGAGATTGTGTAATCTCAAGCCTGATCTTTCCCCTCGCTATCATCTCCCTTTGGGATGATTCAGTGCAGAGGCTCATGACTTTGGCGATCAATAAAACGATTCCGTGACATTAAGCTATGACATTTGTGATTACATCATTCCCTGCTAGTGGCCAGGGTTGGCTCTTCCCACTTTGCCCAGTGTCTTGAGGTGAGTCTACTGTAGCAAGGACAGAATCAAAATAGGAGCATTAAAATTCAGGCCGACAAACCCTGAAGGCTGCTGTTTCCATCTGAACAGCAGACTTACTGGTCACAGAATGAGTCAATGGCATGTTTGATTGGCTCTCATGTCAGATTCAGGATCTAGAATTGGGGCATCACCCTAGAAAAATCTCCATGACCATGCCTCGGCAGACAGCGTGCACACGCACAAACACAAACACAAACAAATGTAAACAGACACTCACCTCTCTGTATGGTGTCATAGCAGACCACACACACTCTTGCTTCCTTGTCCAAGTACTTGAGTCGGCACTTCCTGCTACAGCAGACGGCACAGTACACCTGCCGAACAGGGGGTGGGCAGTAGCACAACACAACACCAGCATTTAATTAGCAGCTCATCAATTTATAATGATCCTTATTAACATGTTGACTTAAATTCCAAATATAGCACTTAGTTGAGGGACCATCTAAATCCCCACACTTTTATATCTGAGAGCCGTTTGTAATTGGGTTTTTACGGCTTTAAATAACAGCTTTGGAGCCCAGTGGACCACAGTGGCTAAAATTAGAAGCTGCTGAGTCAGAATCTTTTTCCTGGATGTGCTCATCACTAAATTTAGTGGGGGAGCCGAGGAGCGGGACACAGGAGTGGCATTATTGTTACGTAACACGTATGTATCGTGGGCTCCAGTGGGGGCCCTAGCCTGTGTTTTCCTCAACCCCCGCAGAGGTTGGAGATCAACACACTCCCCTGCTGCGGATGGGAGAAGAGCTTACGCCAGGCCGGGGATTGAGCCTTTCCCAATTCCCACTGTGGCTTGACTCAGACACAAACAGCAAACATTAAACAAACAAACAAACAAACATACATGCACAGACACAAAGAGATGACAAAAGGTGCCTGCCTGAAACTTGTCTCTACACAGAGACATATAGACATACAGATATGATCGAAAGTGTTGCCACCCCTGGAATATTTTCAGACAATGCACCATTTTACCCAGAAAATGACTGCAATTACAATTGATTTTGTATGCACATTGTATGTATGTTCATTTCCATTATATGCATTGGAACAACACAAAAAAACTTCATGATTCTACACAGACCTCAAAAAATGGACAGGACAAAATGATTGGGACCCTCAACTTGGTTGCACACCCTTTGGAAAAGATAACTGAGGCTAATCATTTCCTGTAACCATTAACAAGCTTCTTTCTTACACCTCTCAACTGGAATGTTGGACCTCTCTTCTTTTGCTAAATTCTCCAGCTCTCTCATATTGGAAGGGTGCTATCTTCCAACAGCAGTTTTGGGAACTCTACACAGGTGTTCAATCGTATTTAGATTTGAACCCATTGCTGGCCACTTCAGAACTCTTCAATGCTTTGTCCCCAACCGTGGGTGCTGTTTGATGTATGTTTGGGGTCATTGCTGAAACGCCCATGACCTCACACAGACACAGACCCAGCTTTCTGACATTGAGCCCTACATTGCACCCCAAAATCTTTTGGGAATCTTCAGATTTCATGATGCCATGAACACAGTTAAGGCACCGATTGCCAAAAGCAGCAACACAACCCAATTTTCTTTGTAGACCTCATTCAATTTTCTGTAAAAAGTACAATGATGTGCTTTACATAAGAGACATGAAAAAGCTGTACAGGTGTTTGCCAAACTGTCCCTATGTAAGCCAAAATGCTTCTGGGAGAACGTCTTATGGACAGATGAAACCAAAGCAGAGTTTTTCAGCGAAGCATATCATTCTACCGTTTACAGAAAATGGAATGAGGTCTACAAAGAAAAGAACATGGTATCTAAAGTCAAGTATGTTCAAACAAGCTTCAAAGATCATGTGGGGTTGTTTTGCTGCCTCTGGCAATGGGTGCCTTGACTGTGTGCATGGCATCAAGAAATCTGAAGATTACAAAAAGATTTTGGGGTGCAATGTAAGGCCCAGAGTCAAAGGTGTTCATGGGCGTTTCAGCAGGACAATGACTGCAAACATACTTCAAAAAGCACCCATGGTTGGAGACAAAGCACTTGAGAGTTCTGACGTGGCCAGCAAAGGGTCTGGATCTAAATCCGATTGAACACTTTTTTTTAGAGATCCCAAAATTGCTGTTGGAAGAAAGCACCCTTCCAATATGAGAGACCTGGAGCAGTTTGCAAAAGAAGAGAAGTCCATAATTCCAGTTGAGAGGTGTTGATGAAGAAACTTGTTGATGTTATAAAAGCAATTAGATTCCGTTATCTTTTCCAAAGGGTGTGCAACCAAATTTTGTAATTGAGGGTGCCAATAAATTTTTCCAGCCCAGTTATATGTAAAGTTACCTGAAATTTGTTTTGTTTTCCCTTGCTTTTTTGTGTTGTTTCAATACTCATAAAGGAAATGAACTTGTTTATATAAAAATTTGTAACTGCAATAATTTTCAGGGAGAAATGGTGCATTTTCTGGAAAAATGATTTGGTGTTACAAATTTGCCACAGTTGTCTTTACATAGAATAAGGAAGACCTTCTGCTTTAAAAGTCTCATGACCATGTGTAGTAAGATGCATAACACAGTTAAAAGAGAAGTTAAGACTTGCTGATTAAGCATGATGGAAACCATTAGCCACAGCACCCTTGACCCTTTCAGCCAAAGACTAAAGGCTTGGCTTTGGATACTTCATAGACTGCAAGTATCCAATTTAATCACTTGATTTAATTGCTTGCTCTAATTATCAGATGTGACAGGACTTACTTTTCCACAAGCCCGACAATGATGCCGCCGCTTGGTGAAGGTGAACTTTTGGCCGCAGTTCATGCATGTGGGTGCTTCCGAGTCGGGTACCCAAGAGGGCTGCCGGGACCCGAGCCCATCGTCCGCTGAGTGCCCAGCCTGGTCAGCAGATGTTGCCCCTTCTCCAGACGTCCTCCCGGGGTAAGGGGGTGGTTCTGACAGTTCGTCGTAGTCCAGGCTGGACTCGAAGCGCTCCTCACTGGGAAAGGGTGATCCGGGGACTTCGCACTGCGGACTTGGGGTTTCTGCACCAGGTGGGGTGTGGACACTATTTTCTTTGGGTTCGTCTGGAGTGGATCCTTCCTGGAGGTCTCCCGGGCTTTGTTTCATTGGTGGCGACCTTGGGCCCTGACTGGACAGGGTTTTTGGCCGGGCACCCCCAAAATATACCTGCTGGGTAGAGTTGCAGGTGGTGTTGGAGACACACACAGCAGGCGACATACCTGGAGTACCAGGGGCTTGAGATGGGGTGGATGGCAGGGAGTTCTCGCTCACCTCCACGCAGGCGAAAGACTGCTCGCTCTCTGGAGAGGGAAAACTATCAGCCGGGCAGCTCCGAAGCTCCCCTTCCAGCAAAGTGTCCACATCCATGTCGCCATTTAATTCAGAGAACCCATCGTCGACCGATTTGTCTGAGGCGATCTCTGAATGGGAAGAGTCCACCTGGGCCTTCAGAAAGGCATCCAGTTCCTCATCAGTCACCAAGGCAGCTTGTTCACTCTCAGGAAGGTAATCGTTGGCAAAGCCAAACTCAGACTGACCACTGTAGCCATCGTCCGAGCGCGGAGACTGACTACTCTCAGGTAGGCTTCCACAGCCCATCTCTTCATACGGAGACAGTCGACCCCCAGGTATCTCGCCTGTGGCAGGTGAACTGACATGAACAGGTGAAGCCGCTGAAGCTGACGCCTCAGAAACTGAAGCAACAGAAGCCACTTCAGAGACTTCCTCAGGAGCTGCCTCCAAACAATCAAAATCCTCTGGCTGGGTAGAATTTGTTACATTCTCCTGGTTTGGTGGCTGAACAGATGGCAGCTGCTCAGCTTCAGCTTCAGCATCAGCATTAGCTTCAGAGGATGAAGACTCAACCCTCTCTTCAGCTTCCTCAGTCTCTACCGCCAAAGCCTCTCCAGAGGTCACCAGAGAGCCACACATGGACACCGCCATAGGCAGGCAGGACATGGATGTCTCTGTGTCAGCAGGGGCACTCACAGGGCAACTCTCCATCTCCTCTGGGTGGCCATTGTCGGGTTGCTGTTGCGTGTTCGCTGAAGCAGCCTTGTCCTCCATAGCAGCGTTGACTTCTTCACTGACAGAGGAGCTAACCTCTTCTCCATCTTCCTTAAAGTGATTTGCAGGTTGCGCAACCAGGTCTCCTCCAACAGGGGGCTCAATTTGTTCCTTCAAGCATTGTGTACCATCCAGTAACGCATGGCTGTGTAGCACTTCCATGCTGTCTAATCGTAATGGTTCAGGGTTACTGCTGGGCAGGAGGTTCTCGTTGGGGTCACCTAACCTCTCCGCGGCAGCGGGGAGGATCACATCGAGCAGACTGAGAGAGGTAGCGGAGTCAGACCCCTGCTGACTCAGCCGTTCAGAAAGCGAGTTCATTCCCGACCCATGAGCCCCTCCCGTGGGTAAGGCCATAACCGGACTGCTAAAGTCCACCAGCAGCTCCTCCTGCTCGAGCTGCTTCTCTGCCTCCTCCAGCTCTCTGAAGGCATTGTGGTTGTTTGTTGCTGCGGCTGAGCTGGTATCATTGACGAGATCGCACACAGGCTTCAAGGCCCGATCTGGACACGGGGGCGCTAAGCTTTTATTTGCTCGGCGGTCAACCGAGGAGAGCAAATCTACTCCAGTCAGGGGTCGTTCTTTTGCCTCATGGTCTCTTTGGTTTTTGCTTGCGCTCGAGGCGGTGGTGGGTGAACAGTAGCGGAGGGCGTTGACATCTGGCAGAGAGTTGGATACTGTTGGTGGTGCAGGCACAAAACACTGAGAGGCACCTGGATAAGGAGGTGGCGGAGGGCGCTCAGAGGGTGGAGTTGGCTTGCAGTCAAGTTCTTCTGGAGAAAGAAAAAACATTAACTGACGTCAGGGACAAAGGTTGGCTTTTTCTCAAGACCCAATGTTGATGTTCCATTTATTCTTTAGTTTATGACAGTTTCAGAAACATAAATCTTGAGACTGAACACGAAATTACCATCTACATTGCACTAACAAACAACAGCCTAACCATATCAGGGATCACAATGTTAGATCAAAAAAACAGGATACAAACATTAAATAGATGTTTAATTTTTAATAATATATATCAAATTTATCTTGTATTTAGTGTACACTATTTAATACTTAATTGTTTTACTGTATTACCGCTGAATGGAGGTCATTATGGAGTGGACCATTTCCCTCACCTGTGTTTAATTCAAAGTCATCTAGCAGCTTGTCAAGATCACACACAGCAGCCTTGAAAAAGCTATCCATCCTGGGGTTATGTGACAATCCACTCACCCCTCACATTCCTGTGGAGCAGAAAAGGGGATTGAATGTGTAATCACATTCAGAATGTGATAAAATCTGATAGCCCTGCCTTCTCCCATCAGACTGGACACAATCGATAGGCTATGAACTGTAATACATCTAAAAGCAAGGATATCTTTTCATTATGCAGAACACTACCTACAAAAACAATTTATAATCTACCACAGCACGACTTCTACTGTGTTCCGGGTTCTTCACACGCTTAAGCACTAACACACTAATCAAGACTAATCTGTCTTGAAGAGGTTCACGTCACTTCAGGATAGAGGAAAACTTGGCAGCTATCATCAGTTGGGAGTGGGCTGCAAAGTCAGTTTTTCAACTTTGAGGCTAAGTGCGAAACACCAGCTAAACTTGAAATACAGAGGGGACAAATGGGTTATCATGTAGGGTACACAAGACTTTGATCATCACGGTCTAGATGAGAAACAGCACGATGACATATTAGACTGAGCTACATTGATGACTGTTGGTGTAAAAACGTTATTACTCATCGCTGCAGTGACAAGTGAAATATAAACAAATTAATTTGGCTAAAACCCGTTGCCTTTCGCGTTGTCCAGCAAATACATTTTGCAAGCATTTTCAGGTCTTCATTACAGCTAGGCAGTATGTCGTAACATACAAGCACACCACATAAATTAAGTTAAATTGGTAGTCGAATGTCATTTAGCTAGCTATCAGTACCACGGCTAGCCTGCTAACTGATTCGCAAAACTTAGCAAAATACATTCAAATCATTTGTCAAACACATGTTGTTCTGTGCATTAACAGCATCGTAAGAGTCATGACATGTTCATTTAATGATATTAGCTTGCTAACTACTGACGGTATACGTAAATATTAACGTTGTATAGCGCCTTAGCTAAGTAGCTAGACTGTTTATAGCCAAAATGTTTAGGTAAACTTAATAGCTAGCTAGCTAACTATTGCTTAGCTGGATATTCGCTTAGATGTCTACTTGCTAACTGACTCTTCACGTTAGCACAGGATTTCCATAAAGTAACGGCATCATATTTCCTTGACAGAGACTAATAATGCATTTCGTATTTTTAAAGACTGTATTCTGTCAACTTCAACAACTTATCAAGCTAGTTAACGCATATGACATTACATCCAACTCAATGTTTAGAATCTAACTTTCATAGCTATCATGCTAGCTATCTCAGTAATTAGTTCGCTAGCCAGGGACACCATTAGGTCTTTAGCATGGAAAAACGAATCTTCAGTGTAATTAGCTTGTCTGGCTATCTTGTTAGCAAGCCCTGGTTTTGGCCAAGTTGACATGCTAACGTGCGCTAATGTTAGCAAACTCTCTAAACATAACACAAGCAACAAATTTCTTTTACTACCGAAAAAAGCGTCATTGCTCTGCTGTCATCCAGTATACTGTCTTCTGGATCTTCAGATCCTTGCAGAGATATTTCAGAGGATGTCACTGATATCGCTTATTTTCAGACAACTCCAAAGTCAGATAAACACTGCTTTCTCCTGACGACCATTTTAGCCAGCTAGCTAGATGAAATATGCGTGTACCGGTACGATAGAGTTCTTAAAGACATAGTACTGTCTTTTCGCGGCAGATAGGCTAAAAGAAAAAAACTACTTAAAAATCAGTTCGTTATTTTCATATTTAAAACAAGTGCAGAGGCGGCTCTTTCTGCGTTTTAGCTGCGTAAATAATGCTATGACGATGACGGAAAAAATGCCTTTAAAACTGTCCGTGTATTTAATAACATTTGAGTTTATTAATAAGCAATACCAAAATAATGATATGCAAACGGTGTTCATCAAAGCCAGTTCGAAAGCTCTTTATTTTTTACGCTTGTGCTTCTCAGATCCACATGTAATCTTTTTTATTGCAATGCAAACTTGCAAACCCGCTACTTTGTTTACACAGGGGAGGAGCTCTAAAGGGGCTTTCCTTCTCTGTCCCTGTGATGTTTGTTCCAAATATTATAACTAATATACCCTTGTCACAGCAGCCAATTTCACAGAACATAGCAAGGCAAATGCAGGTGTTAATAATTGCATCCATTAAAGATCTGATTCTTGTCTGATTCTACACTGTGTACAGAGGCTTTTTAATGCCTGTGCTTGACTTGGCTGATGTGACAAAGGTCTGTGGCCTTTTGTGTGGTTTGATGTAGACTGCAGGGTGTAGGGTGTCTACTTAAGTTTTAAATATATTTTAAAAGTGTATATATGAATTTCATGATGTATATTACATTATACATATTTCATAATTTATATTATACAATTATATATTGTAGCCTATTTATTCCTGAAAATATAGGCTAGTTTTTCCCTTACAGTAATTTATCCAAAAAATCTTTGTATTTACTGTAGGCCTTTAATGGGCTGTAACTGTGTAAGAAGACACCACCCTCAGCAAGATAGAAATTTTTCATTATATAAGTGTGCATTCAGAAGAATTGTGACACTTTGAGCATGCATGTTTATCTGGGATGACTCATCTGACTATCACTTTTCTACATCTGTATACACCAGTGCATAAGTGTGTACTGCACAGCTGAACTCCCAAATGCGCATTCATCTTTGTAATTTAGGGTTTAAGCCCTGCAACCCTACTATAATATCCCTTTCTAACATGCTGACCAGCTGTTCTTGCCGTTCTCACAGTATGATCATGCCCACATCCTTAGGAAAACTTGAGTTGTTCTCATTTGTGAAATTTATCCTGTTAGGAATTTACCAATAATTTACTGGTTTTTTTTTTACAATAAATATATTGAAATTAGTCAAGTGACTAATTTCCAGTCACTCATGCTCCAGTGAACACTTCCAAGGTCGCTTAAAAAATCTAACAACTGCCCCAAACAATAGGCTTTTTCACTAATTTATTTGGGTTTACACTATTTTTTATCATATATCTGCATATCTTCAGGTCTGTTCGTGCATAGGCATATAGGCTTAAATGGGAGGGAAACCTTTAAGAACAAAACATGAGCCTTCCTGATCAGGAAAGAGGATCAAGTCTGAAAACTGCATCAGCGAAACTCTAATGCAAGATATGGAAAGTGAGTCAGCGATGATTTTGTCACATGCAGGAAAAAGTCTATCAACACCCCCTTCAGGTAGGTCCAAAGTCTAGAAGTTCTCCGTCGTTTCTACGTCACCCTCAGGGATGGGCAAGTCACGTGATACGATTTTCTTAACCTGCGGTTCTGGAAAAAATGGAAGAGAGCACAAACAACTTTTAAGGTGAGTTGTTTTGGTATTCATCGGGTCAGTATGTGTAGTGGTGAAACAAGTAGGGTCTTCATCTGAGATTAGAGTACTGTACTATAAGAACAAATGTAAACAGAGAACGTTGTCTTTCGTCTCCGTGTGGTGGTGTCAAGTTTCAAATAAAGTTTCACCCGCAACAAGTGTAGTCTACCTTATTTTAATTCTACCGACGGTCACTTAATTTTTCGTTGTTAATCCCTTGTCTTTAGGTAGCATATAGTTTCGGGCTATAGGTAGAGATAAAATGATCGTTTCTGGATAAAGCCACACGCACAAGAGTGTTCGTGAATCCGAAATGCCATTTTCAGTAATTCCTGGAATTCCTCAAATGCATTTAGTCATTTGATAATTAGTTCTTGACATATGTGTGACCTCATTAATACTGTTATATCATAATCTTACCCTGCTGCATTCTCTGAGGACTAAAGGCCGGATCTATTTAATTTTTTATTGTAACACGGGCCAAGGCAGCATTTGAATCCGCGATCAATGTACAGCCCAATGTTCCTTTTACTTCAGTTATTTAGTAATGACTCAGAAGTAGACGTGTTCCTTTTTTGTTTCCAGATGGCTGAAGGCTTTTTGTCAATGGGAAGACCAGGTACAAGGTTTGCTCACTGACTCGCAAGCCAATGTAAGTCCTGCTGAGTGACTGCGTGTGAAAGAGGTAGTTATTCAAGCAAATCGTTTCCCTCCATTAACAGCTGTTCTGATTTGTCCACAGAATGAATAAGGCACTGATGCACTGACTACCAGTGCAGTTACAATTGACAGGACACTGCTTAACTGCATGTTTGAAACTCTAATGAAGTCATGAAGGTGCCTTGCATAGCAATGTAGGGTATAGTGTTTGGAATGAGAACAGCAAAGCTCTAGGCAAAGACGCAAGTCCTGTCTTGTTGTCAAAGCTATGTCTGATTAATCTGGCTTTGAATGTTTTGCAAGGGCTTTGCTGTTCTGTCTGTGTTTGGAAGTTTGTTATCTTGTGCTGTTGGGGTATTTCTATTTCCTTTAATACTTGTCTATATTTCAATTATACAGTATATCATTCTAAGTAAGACCAAAGCAATATTATCCTACTACTATTCAAATTCTCTGTAATTTACCAGAATTTGTGGACTGCCTTTTAGGTAATTGTTGCTTTGGCCTTTCCTAGTGTGTGGTATGGCTTCTGGTTCAGGGCTTTTGCTTTTTCATGGCTTACTATGTCTTCGCTTCTAATTTCTAAATTTCACTCTGCTGTTGTCATCCAAGATAGTTTGCTCAACTCAAATGTTTGTCTATCCAGATAAATTGGGCTAAGAGGTGCATGAGACTGAGTGCTTAGAATCAGTGCTGTGCATACACAAAAAAAATCATTGGTGTATGCTACTTAGTAAGACCAATCAAACTAACCTCTTGGTTGAAAGCTTGTATACTGACTTGACATCAAGACGCTGCTGGGACAGACTACAGTGTTTGAAATATAATTTTGATGTCTCCTCAGGGACAATCGTCTTCCCCATGTCCTCAGGAGGAGGTTCCTGGGGGGGCGCTGAGCGTGGCAGAAATGCCCCCCATTACGAACAGGTGTCCGGCTCACCACCTCGAAACCTCAGACGCCAGCGCTCCTCCGAGCTTGCCCTGAGCGCTGACCCCCTTCCCCCTCCCCCTTTGCCAGACCAGCCCCCCGTGGGCCCAGACTCGGGTGTTGAGTCTGACCCAAGCGACGGTGAGTCAGCCACCGACCCAGCACTTGACATCAAACCTGTGCACCGATTCATCCCCGACTCCTGGAAGAACTTCTTCCGGGGAGGCAGTAATCGGAGCAGCAACAAGCTTTGGTCCATGCCTCCGAATCGCAACAACAACAACGCCGGGAACACAACTTCCGAAGGCATCCGCTGCTCCCCGCCACATTCCCCCTCCATCCCTGGCTCCTACCGTGACCCGTACGGTGGCTCGGGTGGCAGCTACAACTCCCGGAAGGAGCGGGAGGCTATGCTGCAGGCTGAGCTGTCTGAGTCTGTGGACGAACGGACGGTCAGGACAGCGCATACAGGCCTTAGCTACACTGAGCGAGTGGAGGAGTACCACCTACGCTATTCCTACATGAAGTCGTGGGGGGGACTACTGCGCATCTTAGGCTGCGTAGAGCTGCTGCTTGGAGCAGCCGTCTTTGCCTGCGTATGCGCATACATCCACAAGGACAACGAGTGGCACAATATGTTTGGATACTCCCAGCCTGGGATGTATGGATCTTATGGGGGTTATGGAGGTGCAGGGTATGGGCAGGGCTACTACACCGGACCCAAAACTCCCTTCATTCTGGTTGTGGCTGGATTGGCTTGGTTGGTGACGGTGATCTTGCTCGTTCTGGGAATGACCATGTACTACCGCACCATCTTGCTGGACTCAAACTGGTGGCCCTTGACAGAGTTTGTGATAAACTTGGCAGTGGCACTACTGTACTTAGCAGCCGCTATTGTGTATGTAAACGACACGAGAAGGGGCGGACTGTGCACTTATCCAATGTTCAATACCCCCATCAACGCACCATTTTGCCGTGTTGAGGCTGGACAGACAGCGGCCATCATTTTCCTCTTTGTCACCACACTTGTGTACCTGATTGGTGCCATAGTGTGTCTCAAACTCTGGAGACATGAAGCAGCAAGGCTTCACAGGGAGAAGTATGGACACGAGGTGAGGACACTCACAATAACAACATGGCTTTGACACTCTAGATAAGTCTTTATGAAATCTCAGCATTGGTCAAGTGATTAATGTCCACATGTCTGTCTTCATTTGCATTGTTATTTGCTTAAGGTTAAAAGAAAGGTCTTTTCAGGGGAAATGCAATATGGCTACATTAAACAAATTATTGATAAGCCATTCTAAAATCAATAGATGAAAACCATGTACAGAAATGTCATGAAATATCTGGTTTATTGTCTTCTGGTAATATACATGTACCTCTTGGGTGCCGGGAGAATACGCCTGCCACTCGTGATAGTCCTCAGAGTATACATTATTTAAGCACTGGCAATGGTTGCCATAGTTGGTTGCTAGATTGGATTTCTTTCCTAAGCAACCGGCACATCGATGTAGGTCATGTAGTCATTAATTTTGCTCAATGTTTTGAAGCATTAGTGATAGTTTTACAGCACAGCAGTTTGTTTGTGTAAATATTCATCAACAGATCAATTCAGTACTTACAGTACAGGCTTTGTGTGTTCTTATTCCCTCCATTCAGATGATGCCAAGGGACACAACTGATGGAAGACTTCCGGTGATTGTCCTATATAGGCCATGTTATATTTCTCAACTCAAATTACCCTCATTCTGATAGCATCTGCACTGACTAGCCTCTGACTATAACGATGTTTTATTCACCAGGAGGTTGTGACTGGCACAAGGGGCGCTGAGCATCTCCCAGACTCCTCTGTGATGGCCATCCACACTGCAGCAGCTGCTCCTGTTGCCTTCAACAAACCCAAGGTTGTGAAGGGACACATCCCATCTGGGCACATCCCCAAACCAGTTGTCATGCCTGATTACATTGCGTGAGTGTTTACTATTTTGTGTATTTTGCAAAGCTATTATCTCTCTAATATTTTCAGCTAGATGCATGATTTTGTGTTACCTCTCATATTCAATATGCTAATATTTTCAAACTCATATCATAGTATTCTGCAATTTTGTGTTTCCCAATTGAAGTCTGAAATGAGATTTTGAGAGACCGTAACTGCAGCTGTGGTATCTGTCCTGTTTCTACCTGCAGGAAGTACCCCAGTATCCGCACCAATGAGGAGCGGGACCAGTACAGAGCTGTGTTTAATGACCAGTATGCAGAGTATAAGGAGATTCATGCTGACGTCCAGGCCACACTCAAGAAGTTTGAGGAGATGGATGCTATGATGAGAAATCTCCCTCAGCATGTCAATAGTCAAATGGTACCCTCTCTCTCTCTCTCTCTCTCTCTCTCTCTCTCTCTCTCTGTCCTTTCATTTACTGCATCTCTTTATTGACATCTTTGCCATCATTTCTCATCTGTTCTTCCTGTTCTCTTTCTTCACAGCTATGTTCCCCTTTTATTCTTCTCCATTGTCTCCAAAGGCTCATTATATATGAATCTCAGACACGTAATGTTATTACATCTGTGACACAATTATATCTGTCATGTTATTAATAATTCATAATTAAAATTAATACATTTCCTTTGTCAAGTGAAATCAAGTCAAGTGAAGTCAAGTGGGTTTTATTGTCATTTCAGCCTTATACACTGTATATTGTTTCTGAGACGAAACAACATTTCACCATGGATTCAAGTGGCGCCACATTAAGATCTGATTAATATCTGAAGACATTTGAAACAGACTACATTTAGTGCACTTAGGCTACATTTAGTGCACTTACATTATAAATATACATAAAGTGTGTCAGACAACAGACAACAAGACAGGGCATAAGTGGACTTGTAACAGGGCACTGATTGTTGTAGATAGATTCACAGTGGCGTGTGCTATGCTGCTTTCTATGTTTATGTCAAAGTGCAGGTATGCATATAGTTCAGTGTGAATAAATATGTCACGATTTGTTGAGTAGCACTTCCCCATTCTGGAGATGTGGCCAGTATAACTGTGCTACCTTTGCCCTGATGGCATTAGGGAGAACAGTCCATGGGACATGTTTGTTGAGTCTTTAACAAAGCTCACGGCTTTGCACAGACAGTGGGTGTTGTAGATGTCGGAGAGCAAGAGAAGTGAGGTACCCGTGATTTTTTCAGCCGTCCTTGCAATCCTCTGCTGGACCTTTCTTTATGCAGCAGTGCAGTTACCAAACTGGCACTGCCGAAGATGCTCTCAATAGTCCTCCTGTGGAAGGTTGATAGGATGGGGGAGGGGAGGTGGGCCTTCCGTAACTTTCATAAAAAATAGAGCCGTTGCTTTCTTTGTATTGTGTGGTTCATGTGAGGTTATCTGTGATATGTATGCCCAGAAACTTGTGTCCTGAACAGTCTTAACTGGAAGGTTGTTTATGGACAGCGGGGTGTGTTTGCCTGGAGTTCTTCTGAAATCAATGATTCGTTCTTTTGTTTTGTCCACATTAAGGGACAGGTTGTTGCTTAGCTGATTCACCTCTCTTTGTACAGGTCCTCATTGTCTATCTATATGGTAGCATTTTTTTTACTAAAAATTATAACATGGCCTCATACAAAAACTTGGAAATGAAGCAAAACACAAGTTTATACACAAGTATTTGTTTTCTTTAAACCTTTGTATGGCTCACGGGTACAAAGTTGTTTTTTTTTATTCCCCACAATAAATATTGTCACTGGAAGCAGAGCCATATAATGTATTTAAATACCTCCTAAAATTAAAAGCAGCTAATGTTTTGTATATTAGTTCATGTTAGTATTTACCTAGAGACATTAATGAAAGTGTAAATGCCTTGTGTTTATTTTCAGGACCATGATCGTGTAAATAGAATTCTACAGGAATACCAGAGGAAAAAAATGGTATGTAAATTGTTTAACATTATCTGAAAATCTAGCTGCACTGATAAGACAGACAAACGAGAGCTTTTTCCTCTCATCTTGGTCCCCTCTACGCTTCTCCCCACAAGAGGTGCAGTGGCTAACAATTAGCTGTGTGAAGCTGATTGATATGTAGAAGTGACTGCTTTCAATTTGGCTGTGGGCCTCTCTCGTTTATTGTTTGTACTGCAGTCACGAACAAAGGGCTGAGTTTGAATGAACGGTGGAGGAAAGGAGGGGGGTGGGGGCAGGAAGAAGTGATGGGTGGGAAAGTTCAGAGCGCTGCCAGAGCTAGGAGGTGCCCCATTTCCTCTGAACGTTTCGAGAGGAAATAGCGCCATTATTATCCTCAAGGATCTCGAACTGTCCTGACTGTGGTAGTGATGCTTGAGTGCTATACTGGCCACCCAGCTAAATTATACTGGCAACCCAGCCAAAAAATTATGGCTGTTCATTGCTTTTGTTCTATGAGAGTGTTACATTATACGTGACGTTATACGTGACCGATCTTTTCACTGGATTTAATATCAAACCTGTGATAGACATTTCTAGAAATATCTGTTCCAATTGTGTAATGATCAATTATATATAAGCATATAGACCCTTTTGATCCCGTGAGGGAAATTTGGTCTCTGCATTTATCCCATCTGTGAATTAGTTGCACACAACAAGCAGTGAACAAACAGTGAGGTGAAGCACACACACTAACCCAGAGCAGTGGCAGCCTGCTGCTGCAGCGTCTGGGGAGCAGTGAAGGGTTAGTTACCCTGTTCAAGGAGACCTCAGCTGTGGATGTAGGCATGGGAGAGCAGTGTTCAATCGCCTACCCCCCCACACATTTTTACTACTGGGAAACTGGGGCTCGAATCAGCCACCCTTTGGTCACATGTCCGAGGCCCAGTAGACCATGGCAACAGTAGACCATGACTGCCCCAAGTTAAATGGTGGTTGATTTGGGATTAGATTAATAAAAATGCAGTTATTCAGTCATTTCTTTATCAGTAGGGAGAACAGAAACATAATACACTTGATTTGAAATTAAATTAAATGAAACTACCTTTCTTTCTGGAAGGATCCAACATTCCTGGAGAAGAAAGAGCGTTGTGAGTATTTGAAGAGCAAACTCGCCCATATCAAGCAGAAGATCCAGGAATATGACAAGGTCATGGAGTGGAACGACGGCTTCACATGACTGGGGATGTTTTCATTGTGAGGCTGTCACACAGCCCTGCTCACTCCTGTATTCCCAGGAGTTAACAAGTGACAGCACACTGAACCTCAACGTTGGGTCCCACTCCAGAGAGTGACGATTTCAACTGTAGCAATTATTTCAAGGGCAAACTGTCAAAGGGACCTGAAAAACGTCATTATGTACTTGTGGTGCTGACTGATGTGCTTGTTTCTAAAATACAGAGCAAAATCTGTTTACTTCATCATTGTTTAATTGAAATTCTGTCTCAGAACAGAAAGGGAGCACACCCAGAGAAGAATGTCAGTTTACCTCAAGCACAGCGCACTGAAGGGTTTATTGAAAGTTTGCTGAAGCAATTGTATTAAAACATTTCTATAATTTGTATAGAAAAAATCCCATATGCACTGTGTTCATAAAATAACTTTCAAAAATACGTATCTGCAGTAGATCACTGTGATACTTTTATTGTGTGTTGTCCTAACCTGCAATTTCCAGTGATGTGTTATGTGAATTTGCTGTTTTCTTTCCCACCATTTCAATAAACTGTATTTTGTACTGTAGAATTCTTTATTTTTCTGCTTTGTAGAATTCAAAAGATCTCTGATTAACCTCTTTCCCCAAGACAATAGTCAGTAACATTTAATCTTGGGAAGTTATCAATTGCATTATCATCATTGTATCATATTGAGCTATGTTGTGTCCATGACAAATAATGAAAAAAATCTCTGAGCAAATGTAATATCTTGTATGTTCACCTTAACGCAGTGTTCGAATTACGTGGGTGGCCAGAGGGAGCTGAGCTCCCATAGATGAGGGCATGGCTCTCATGAAAGCAGCAAAATCAGAAGCCTGTGGGGGTCTCTCGAATGTGGTATTATATTTTAATCAGAAATAAAGATTATTTGTCATCGCTGTGCGGCCTTATCATTATGTGAAAGATGTCAGATTGCCTTGAAATGTAATAAGAAACACACAGCATGAACGCACTTCACCACACCACGCCCGCCAACTGCAATCAGTTTGCTGCTCACGAAACTTCATCTGAAGACGACACCTTGCTTTTAGTGTTGAGCGTGCTTTTGAGGCAGATCAGTATCACTAAAAGACAAATAGCCGACCACTGACCACCATGCCACCGAAAAAAGGCCACCGGCGCCGAATATGATCGGTTTTATCACAAAAAAAGACGCTGCAGGCACAGCTGCAGATGTTGCCCTAGCATTGTGAATGCAAATCAATGCATCAGGCTATGAGAATTGCTAATCAATATTTTCAATGACAACAAATCCATGTGTAAGATCCATGTGTAGAGCCAACAAATTATATGCGTGTTCCGTGCGTTTTCCTCTCCATAGCGCACATGTCAAAAAGCTTAACGTAACTTACTGCCCTTGACCACCACCACCAAGTTTCTCACGAACATCCCTAGCCATGCCCTCCCTCACCTCTCCAAAAATCAGAAATCAACCCCCATATTAAGGGAGGTATCTACATTGTTCCATATGATAAAGCTTAACGTGATTGATTGAAAGTCCCAAAACAATGCATGACCATTATTATTATAATTTTTGGCAAGGTGTTAGTGCTCCTGACAAGACGTATCCATGAGAAGTTTGGTGATAATTATTGATCGTTGTTTTGGGACACAAAGTCACGATAAACTATGTCTTTATGTGGGGAGGAACACGCAGGCCTTCCTCCTGTAATATTGGTTTTGATATTTAGAGGTGAAAGGTGGCATGCCTAGTGATGTTCTTAAGAAATTTGGTGATGTTTGGTCGACGTTTTGGGACACTAAGCTACGTTAAGCTTTTTCACGTTAAGAATTTTAGAATGTCCCCGCAATAGTCTCTCCCTGTAGCCTCTCACTCTGGGAGGGCGCACCAAGGCTATTTATGCTACTTGTGCAACATTTATTTATTTATTTGTTTGTTTGTTTGTTTGTTTGTTTGGCATGGAGACCCCCAAGAGACGAAATGGTAATTCGAACCCTGCCTTAGATGAAATTCTGCAGCAATATTGGTGGTTTTCCCTGGTGCTCAGTGTCATGAAGTGAAACCTGACGCTGGTTTCGTCGGTGGGCGGGTCTAAGGCGTGAGCGCCTCTGTTACCTGAACAAGGAGTGTCCACTTGTGAGCATTCGAATCTCGCTAGCGACAGGTGCAAGTTGTGGAGTGTTTGTCAAGGTAAGTGTTTATCTCACAATATGACGCTTGTACAGTCTAGGCTTAGCCATCAGACTAGTACCGCAGTATCGAGGCTGAGCAGTAATAAAAAAAAATGGAGCAAGTAGGCTATAAATTTAATTAGGATGCTTCATTTTTTGTAATACTACTCAATGATGTCACTTGACAAAGAGAACGACGTAACGTTGGTAAGGTCTAGTCAAGTTTACAGCAGGACTGTTTTTTTCTCTACTATAGAATTATTGCTTAAACTATGATACGTGTTATTGACGTGTGTTTATGGTATGGCGTTGGGTCAGTTGCCTTCTCCCCGAAAGGCCTTTGAATTGGCATTTTAGCTAGAAAGGCTGTTGTAAATGATGAAACCTGACTATTTCTATTCTTACCTTTTAGGAAAGTTAAAACATTCTCTTTTGCTGAGACATGTCCTCAAAACCAAATGGGAGTCCACCTCCCTATGAATCTGAAAATGGATAGTAAGTTCTGTCTTTATCAGTGTCAGTGAATAAAGTGCTGTTTGTTGGTAGTTATGCTTCAAAAAGAGCATTTTTAATCTTAAATTGATGCTTTTGACTTTAAGTTTTATTCCATCTTTTCTATATCTCACTATACGAAAGTATAGTGAGATATACTTGAAATACGAAAGTCTAAAGTGTGCATGTGTGTGCAGCCCATCATCACTTATGGGTATCTGACTCACTTGCTACCTTTAAAACTTCTTTGTTTTTCCCCAAGCAATGTGGTACCACAGCCAGCTTACTCCTACTACGCCGACGATGAGATTCTGCACTTTTACCGTTGGAATTCACCTCCGGGGATCATTAAGATCATGTGCAGCATCTCCATCATCTTATGTGTGGGCATCTTTGCCTGTGTGGCCTCCACGTTGGCTCATGACAACAACTTTGCGCTTACAGGATTTGGAGTAGGAGGATATGGTGGGAGCTATGGTAGTGGCACCTATGGTGGTGGGAGTTATGGTGGCGCCTATGGTGGCGCGAACTATGGGTATGGAGGAAACTATGGATACGGAGGGGGAATGTATGGTATGAGCTACTACAACAACCCCAGGCAAGGGAAGGGCTTCATGCTGGGAATGGCTATATTGTCTTTCCTGGCGCTCCTGATCATCTTCATCATGATCATCTCCCACCAGCGCTTGGCCCAGGGCAGGAAGTTCTACTTGGCTGTCATCATCATCTCTACCATACTCGCCTTCTTCATGTTCATCGCAACTATAGTGTACCTAATAGCGGTTAATCCAATGTCCCAGTCGTCCGGGTCAGCCCAGTACAATCAGATCTATGCCCTGTGTGCCCCGTATCAACAACCACAGCAGAGTGGTGCCTTCGTCAATCAGTATCTGTACCACTACTGTGTAGTGGAGCCTCAAGAGGTAAATAAACTGACCATCCTCTCCCGAGAGTGTAATTCACGGTAAAGAAGATGCTGTCCTCATGCAGTATAGAGTTCTCAGGAGTGTTGTTGGTGTCAATAAGGAAATTTGTTTTTGTTTTGTTTTGTCTTGTTTTGTGTAAGCAAACAAAAACTTAAAGAGTTTGCAGGATTTTAATCTATTTCCAGAACTGTTTTCCATCCACAGTTGAAAGGATTCAGGTAGCTGTGTAGGCATGAGGGCTTTTGTGTATATGTGTGTGTGTGTGTGTGTGTGTGTGTGTGTGTGTGTGTGTGTGTGTGTGTGAGAGAGAGAGAGAGAGAGAAGGAAAGAGAAAGAGAGAGAGACACATTAGTGTGTTTCAGTTTCAGACAACATAAACTGAACTTCAGTGTCAAACTTATTTCTCCATTTAAATGCCCCTCAAATAAGTTTGTTTGCAGACATTGCTGCTTCTGAACAAAATGGTTTTGTAAGATATCTTTCAATGTCTGGTTTTCATTTCCTGTTTTTTTTATCTGACTTACTTTTTCCAGGCCATAGCCATTGTGCTAGGATTCGTTGTGACCATAGCCCTGATCATCATCTTGGCGTTTGCCGTGAAGACCCGACAGAGGATCATTAGTTATGGAGACGACAACATTCTGTGGAGGCGTGTGAAGGCTGTTGAGGACCCCAATGCTGTAGGAGATGTGGAGGCATGGGTGGGTAAAAATTGCCATACTGTCTTCCTCTTGTGGTGGTCTGGACAGAACATTGTGTCTTTGAAAGCTTCTGATCAGATGGATGGATGAATTTGGGGATATATTTTCTAGCACCTTTGCTTGCTTACACTTTCTAGTATGCCGGTTGGGATGGATGAAATCCCTAGACAAAAGTTAATTTCCTGTGACTGCTTGTTAATTGATGATTTTGGGGCCTTTAGTTATCCATTTAAGGGCTCAGACTGGGCTACAAATAGCTTTGTATGCCATATACAAATAATGTACAGTAGTAAAAACAAATGTACATTGATGAGTCATCCAGTATGAAGTGCCTGGTAGCTGAAGTGTATCTAGTGGGTGGGAGGTGGAAATACAGGTTTTTGTGTCCTCTGCACACTGTGGAGGAAGGGAATCAGGTCTGCAGTTTCTGGGTGTGGTTTGTTGGTGGCAGTTTCAGTCCCATATTATTGTTGAGATATAGCATTTAATTCCACTAATAACAATTAATGATTCAGCTAGTTGAGGATGTGCACATGCACGCATGCGTGTGTGTGTGTGTGTGTGTTTGTGTATTGCAGGACATCCATGACATTCCTATTTGAAACAACAGGAAGAGTACATTGTTGTTGCTTTTTTCTAAGAACAAAACAACATCCGTGAACTTTATTTTGGCTATCCATGTTCAACTGTAGGGAAAGCAATGATTAATCAGTTGCTTTTGAAAATGTTTGGAGTCTTGCTTTAGCTTTATTTTTTGTTTGCATTACCATAGTTAGTAATGTGAGACATCAAGGAAGACGGGGAAACTGGTCCAACCAGTATTTTAAAAACAGAAGACACTGTTGCACAAAATAATCCTAGTAGTGTTCAATCTTTTTGTTTCTCCATTTCAGCTCTGCTTTGCTTTCCTTTCCAGCAGCAAAGGATAAAGCTTGAGCAGGCGAAAGCCATTCCTGTGTCTTTAGTATGTTGTTGTTGGATTGCTGCAAGTCTGAACATGTTAAAGCAGCTATGTGTTGTTGAAGAATCCCTGTAATTTCCCCCTGCTGATTTGTTTTGTAATTAGTAACATGAACTCGATAAATTTTGTTCACTTGCCTGCATGAAGTGAATTTAGTTCACTCCCCTCCATCATTCCTTCAATTTCTAACATAATTTATGAGTTCGTGTATTTGTATTTATCTCTCTGTGTGTTTATATTTACTGTGGTCAATGTGTTTCAGGTAAATGACGTGTCTGTTGCACCTGAGACTGTGGTGTCGGCTTACCCTGAGAAATTTGGGGGATCCAGGAATCACCTAGATGATGAGTCGGACTACAAGCCCCCATACAGTACCAGCCCAGCGTGAGTCTCATTTATGATGATGTCATGGTGTCATTATTATTTCTCAGGCCTGTATTTAACATTTACAGTTATGTGTTTAGTAGACACTTTTATCCAAATCGGCTTACATTTGACGTACAAATGACTGGCATTACTCGTTACTTCATTGTGCTTAAGGGTACAATGGTGGCAGCCTTCAGTTATGTCTCCATGTTACACTGGTGTAGTTCATAGACAGCAATACCTGTAGCATTTCAACAATAAGGATGCATGTTATGAGACCTTTAATGTTGAAAGCAGCCATGTAGTGGACGTTAGACACAGGGGTACAGTCCCCCCAGAGGCTATTTCTCACATTTTAATATTAGCCATTCATTTATAACATTAGCCTATATTGCAAAACCTTTAATACACCTCTGGTCATAAGATACAGAAACTTGGTGGAAGTTTTTAGATGGCTATTGTCTATTCTTTCTGTGGTTCCGATATTTTAGAAAACATTCCATGGGCTGGTAGTCATGGTGAATCAACTGATTTTTTTTGTTACAACCAGTGAAGTGGGAGGATGATTACATGACCCAAGATATCTCATCATGTAAAGTCTGAAAAATAGTTTCATTGTTGCGTGATGAGTCCCAGAAGAAAGACTTGCTGAACAAAATGTGCATGTGTGTTTGTGTTTGACTGAAACCGTTTTTTAAAAAATCACACTGTATAATCCTTAATAATCTCATTACAAACTTTTTTGTGTTCCTTATAATGGCCTAACATGCACAAAGCAAATGCGAACTTTATATCAATCACAAATATATATCAAGGTTTAAGATGTGCACAAGCAGATGTCAAGTCATTTACCTTGACAGTGTTAAATGTTATTGTTAAAAGCATGTTTAATGCATCTCAGCCGTGGATGTGGGCTCAACCACTTCTCCCTGTCCATATTTTTCCTAGTGGTCTGGAATTGAATCCGCAACCCTTCAGTTTCAAGCCTGAAGCCCTAACCAGTAGACCACAGCTGCTCCATTTATGAGCATGTAGCCTACAACTTCACTATTGGCATGGTTGCGACACCAACAAGTTGTTTTATAAATGGCCCGGTTTTAATGCAAATTCCACTTAGCCTATCTAATGTAGTGTATTTTCCTTTGTAGTGTTGCTGAAGAGATCCCACTGCGCAGTGCTGCCCCCTACAGTAGTGGCTCAGAAAGGCCCAGCTCCTCGGGCAGGCCGAAGAAGAGAGGTGGTCGGCGTGCAGACGGCTACGACACCGATGGCTACATGTCCTCTGGCGATGAGCTGGATGATGAGGACTTCTCCAGGTAAGCTAAAGCCACCCTCACACTGGCAGATGGCCTATTTTCCACAGTGAAACCAGCCATGGGGAGAATAAATACCTCACAAATACCATTCATACCAACGTTACTGATGACTTTACCCGGAACAGCAGACAACAATGTGACATGATTACCTGATTCAAGTCTGACAGGCCTTTGTGAGCGTCTGAAAGCAATGCACAAAACCAAATGTGACTTTACACTAAGAAAAAAGTTGCATAGGATTTTTTGTCGTTATTATGTCTCATTTTATGTCATAATAGGTGTTTGTGTGTGTGTATATATATATATATATATATGTGTATATGGTGTCCTCCATTAGAAATAATACATGAGAAAATTTATATTTCAATGAGAACTTTGATGACAGAAAGTTTATATTTATACAAAGCACATATTCCAGTGAACCAAGTCAATACAAATGTACTCTCAAATGTGCTCATGTACTCTGAACATTTCTTCTTTCCTGACCTTTCCAGTGAGTTCCCACCCATAGAGTATGAACATGAGAGGGAAGAGTATAAGCGTGTGTTTGATGATGACCACATGGAATACAAAGACCTACAGGCTGAGCTGGACGGCATCAATAGGAAAATGGCAGAGGTGGACCGCGAACTTGACAACCTTGCAGAGGGAAGCCCCCAGTTCCTTGTGAGTTGTGTGAAGACTTACTTGTTTTTGTTTTGCTGGATCTATCTGTGTAAAATGTAGCCAGGGAAGCGCCGCTGTAGTACCTCCACTCAATATTGCATTTTACCACAGGATACGTCCGAGTGCTTTCCTAAGGCTATGGTTTCTCTAGCATCCAATCAGTGATCAGAAATGGAAGGCAGAACCAATAGGTTTAAAGTGCCCATCCATCTAGTAGTAAACATTCTATGCCTATCAAGTGTCCAGACTCTTTGCACCTGTGAAGCGAAGAGAAAGTCTGGTTCACCATGCTATGTAAAATGTACGCTACAGACAATGAGTTGACACGTTAGAAACATAAAGACGAAATGAAAATACCAGTCAAGAGACTCTTTGTGCCCTATCCAATCCATGGTTTCTGTCTCATTTAACAGGATGCCATGGATGAGTACAACGCACTAAAGAACAAAAAGAAGGTATGTTGCCATCAAGACTAATTACTGCAATGTACTGTCATGAAAGGGTGGTTTTCATGTTTGTTAAGATTACACTATACTGGACATCCCCTGACAAAATATTTGGGTTGTCTATCAACTGTAGGTGCCCCCAGAAAGCTTTTAAAGACACAAATTTGTATGACTGAGATGCACAGCGACTTCTACTTTGATAGTAACGAGACCTGTAAAGCTGAAACATATATATGATGTTCCATAACATTTTTTCCTTGGGTTTCTATCACAGAGTCCAGACTATCAGATGAAGAAGAAGAGATGCAAGTTCCTGAAGTCCAAGCTGAGTCATCTCAAGAGGATGGTCAGTGACTTTGACCGAAGAGCATAAATTTGCTGTGGCCATCTTTAAGTGGTTGCTTTTCCTCAGTGAAAACCACTGGTTCACACCCTGTAGTCTTTGTCCAAATGTGCAGATGTACAAAGCGAATGGAGCGACCACAACATGCTCTCTGTATGACATTATGGATGCAGATTGGGATACAGCACTCACTCTGCATAACTAAAGTGAGGCGTACATCAATGAATCACCAGTACAAGATCTGTATCTCACAGATACAAGTGTTCTTTGTTCTACTTGTCATAAAATTCTGTTTTTGTTTTCCTCCTAATCAATTCTGACCTCTTGTTTCTCAGCAAGCTTCTGCTTGAGTTCTCATTATTCTTTGTAAGCTATTACTGGAGCCTATGGACTAACAATCGTTTTTGAAATGGTTTCCTGGAAGGTGATTAGACATACAACTGTGAAAAGGTAAAAAAGGGTTTTTTTGGCTAATGAATCAGTTGTGTGTTTGTATGGAATGATTTTAGCCATCACTGCAGCAGCAATAATTTATACAAAACAGTATAGTTGTTTGTTCTTACTTTCTTTCAATTGTATTTATAAAGGCTGTCAATGTTTTTAAATGCTTTTCCTACACTGTACAGTATGCAAGTTTTAATTAAATGTTTTTTAGTAGATCCATTCATGTTGGATTGAACAAAATTAATTTGTACATTTTTATATGTGAATTTTAATTAAAAACACTTTGTTTAACTCAACTTTGTGATCAACAGGTTTTTATTGTCACAGCTCTGTCGGATGTACAATATTTACATTCGAAGTTACGACTTAAATTTAAAACAATTTATAACTCCACAGCAGGGGGGATTTCTCCAAACCTGGTGGTACAATCTCAAAACTAAAGCCCACTCCCCTCTTCCCATAAAAGTGTACTGCTCTCTCCCCTGCTCATGAAATTGATTGTTCTTGGTGTACACGTATAGCACCATAAGTACAAGTACTGTATGTCACATCCATTTGTGTCAAGTCCAATATTTCTTATGCCAGACCCCCCATGCATAGCTGAGGATAACTGGCTATGTTCATATAAATAAACTGACAGATTGATTTCTTTGTGAGGGATACAGACATCTGGATTATCTGGGGGGTATTCCAAGAAGTTGGCTAAGTGATAAATCTGGTTAAGTTAACCAAGAGAAAGTGGTAAACCTGCTAATAGAGTAGTCGGCTGACTTTGCTTGGTTAAGAGAATGAGGACTTCAGGCTCTTCTATTACCAGGTTTACCACTACCTCTGGGTTAACTTCCCAAGGTTTCTGGAATACCTCCCTAGCCCCCACAATGTTTCTAAAAAGTCTAAACAGACATGCTTAAACACTAAGCCTGCTGTCCAGCCACGCTTTGAGCAAAGGGAAATTCTGATCTGTCCAGCGAATGTTCTCCTCGATGATCTCTAGGGCCCGTTGGATCGAACGCAGCTCACCCCCTGCCTCAGTTGGTAGTGACCCAAAGAACTGCTGTACCTGTGCACGGTAAAAGCAAGATCAATATTACATGTCATAGAGAGGAATGAAGATGCTCTTCACACCTTTTTCAAGAACGACTGACATTTTGTATTAGTTTTTTTTCTTTTGGAGATTGTTATGAATGACTATTCATTAATACATTTATTAATTTGATCAATCATATGGACACATTCATACAATTGTCTTATGTCAGCATTACAACACCATAAACTGAAACCCTAAGAGCATTCAGTGTTAAGAGGAAACTGTTTGCAGGAGCAGCTATGCACTGTAGATCTGCATCTCAAAGGCAAATGAGCCAGTGTTTCACCTCAGACATTTGACTGCCCAATGTTTCTCCAGGGAACACGTCATAGGCTGAAAGACTTTTTTTTTAACAGCTAATAACGAACTAATGATAACAAGAGCACATACCTCCTCCAGCATTTTGGGTGTAGAGTACTGATCTGTCACACCAACCACCAAGCGTGAAATGGCAGAAGAACCCAAATCGAACCTAAAGGAGGCATGGTTGTTAAAAACACTGAGGACACATCAACATGATTGTACCTCATTGCCTGTTTTCAGACGATAGATTTTAGCTCTGTAAGTAACTATAACAGCTAGACATTTAAATAAAACCAGCAATGATATATACACTGGCTAAGAAAAGCCAGTAGATTTGATAAAATATAAACTTTTTGCGCAGATTTCAGAGTACATATTTGCTTTCTTTTTCTTAAGTTGTTTACTTTAATCCTGCACTGCAAAACAGATGAGCAGTGTTTGTGTATATTTTATACTCACTTGCTAACCAGCTTATACCAGTGAGCCCTTGTGAAGTCCCAGGCAAGTTTGTAGCCTTTGGGGTTTCTACTGATTGTTACGAGCAGAGAGGTCAGATCTTGTGTCTTCAGGACTTCGCCCTCTAGACTCTTCTCCAGTAACCTGAGGACATCATACAGTCAGATGAGCATCAGGGTGAAACACTAAGGCCTTAATGTTAGCACGTATGCTAAAATTGGGGCAGCCATGGCATATTGGTTAGGGCTTCTGGCTTGTAACTGAAGGGTAGCCAGTTCGATCCCCGGCTAGTGGACCATGAAAGTGCCCACGAGCGAGGCACCTTACCCCTCACTGCTCCCTTAGTGCCTTGGCACCGCTACAGCAGGCAGCCATCTGCTCTGGGTAAGTGTGTTCATTACTTCACTGTGTGCTGTGTTTCACAATTGGGTTAAATGCAGAGACCAAATTTCCCTCATGGGATCAAAATAAATTTTATCATATAGATTAAATAATCATGTGCCATGAGGGCACCTACAATACCAACTAAAATATTTATAAGTAATATAAGTGGTAAAATAATGTACTGTTTACATACTAAACTGGAACAGTGGTTTTCCATTTCATCACAAGTTTTAAATCAGCCATTTTGTGGCGCGAAACCCACCATTGGAGCTTGTCGGCTAGCGGGCTGTATGCAAGGGCAGCTTTGATGTTGCTTTTCTCGGAGGGAGACATGGAGAGAAGGTACTTCTGCAGGAGGAAGTCCCAACCACTCTCACTGCGGGCTCCTTCTGCGTACACCACTAAAGTCACATCGCTAGGCAACCTAAAGGGGACAAAACATTGATTGGGCACAATTAACTAGACTATTAGCATGCACACAAGGCTACTACAGGAACCAGGGCTGGTTGGATTGAATTGAACTGTTTCTTTCACATTAGCTGTTCTCAGACATGCACTGAACTCTGGACATGTTCTAAACTGATGAATTTTCAATGTAAACATGACATTTTAAGTTATATGCCCTGGATATCACTTGAAACTACCTGTCCCCTAATGCTAAATACAGATTTTAGGATGACTCCGAGTCATTTTCAAAAGCTGCAGGAGAAAAGTTGTGCTGAGGACAGAACTCTAACCTCATGGTACCATTGGACTCGGCCCACTGCTGGAAGAGTTGCTGTGCCTTGACAACCACTGGTGGGTGCCGACGGACGCAAGCGAACAGAAGCAAGTAGTTACGTATAAGCCTCTGGGACACACTTCCCTCATCGCTCCAGTCCTGTCTGTCAATGAGCCCTCGGAAAAGGTTCAGTATGTAACCCTGTAATTTACACACATATTTACAGGATTACTTGAAATTTACATTTATGTGTACTATAGATTTGCATGTACGGTCATGCTGGCAACAGGTTCCCTTCACGGAAGTCAAAACCTGTGTTTCATGTCACAATGCAACAAACTCTGGGTAATTCCCTTCCCTGCAAAGTCTGCATGCAATGCCGAATGTAGGAAAGGGCTCAGAAAAGGTGCAACCAAGCCCTCTTACATTTTAGACTTTGACATTGGGACACTCCCAAACCCACGCCAACTTTGGGTGAATGCGTATTTAAGTCTGTAAGTTGGACAGACATTGAAACTGGGCCAGTTACCTAAATTGAAACTACAAATACAAAATCTTTTGGTTTTTCATCCAAATGGCTGTTAGTGCTCCATGAAACGAAAGCAGTTAGGTATATGCAAATGGAATAAAATCCCATAAAAATGCAAATATCGTCTCCAAACTAGTCGTAGAATCAAACATGCGCAGACCTTCATTTTGTTCTCCAGCTGCTCCATGTCCCTCTTCTCCATGAGCTTGTAATGGGGGACCAACTCACTGAAGCCCTGGGTCACAGGCATGACCTCCTCCTCCTGGCTCAGATATGTGCTCAGCTCCAGGGCTTTGTCAAGAGGCACCCTTCCTATGCTACACAGACAAATAACCACACACTGGTGAAAGGAGAGCATGACAGCTCTGCTGTGCTAACTTGTTATGCGCAGTAAATAAAATGTCATTGGTATCAGATGTGTGCCTGTCTGTAGAGGAAGCTGCAAACACGGGATATCTGATGAATGATGAATATTGAATAAGCGGTGGGGGGTTTTAGATAGGAAGTTTTTAGTGTCTCCCTTCCTGCCATTACCAACTACATGTACAATTTGCCTGTACCTGAGTGTAACAAGACAAGTTGGCAATCGCTTAGTTTGAATTTTGTAAAATTAGCACCGCAATGCAATGGCCATGGCAAGCACTGAGGTTTTCCAGGTGATCTTGAATGACCTCTACTCCCCCAATTCCTGTTCTGTCTGCCTCTACTCTTGGCTCATTGAATAGATGCAAGCACGCCTGAGGAATCGCCTCTTATTTGTGTATGATGGAACTGATTTGACTTGAAGTGTGTGTGTGTGAGTGTGTATACATATCAGTATTTCCTTTTTGATCGAGACAGAATGCCCTTCCTCTCACCTGACCAGCTGGAAGATGTTGTTGATGAGACTGGCTCTGTCGTTGCTGCTGAGGGCCTTGTGGTTACGCTGAAGCAGTTTGATCAGAGGGTCCCATCCCCCTGCCTCATAATGAACAATGTAATATCCTCTCATGTCCACATTAAACTTGATCCACTCCACCTCCTTGGGCAGGTACAATACATCTGTAAGACATGTGAGTCAGGCTATACATTCCTTCATGGAGGATTTTAGGATCAAAGATCAAAGGATCAAAGATTTTCATTAAAAAAAAAATTCACATGCAGGAGTTGAATTCAGCACTCAATTATTAAACAATGATTAAACAGTGTCTACTGACAACGTCCATAAATCCCATAAAACTCATGATAACTCTAATGAGAACATAAATAAACTAAAAATAAAGTGAAATAAAGTAAATCACTTGTTTTAAAAAAAATCCATGAACTTTGAGGGAACTTTACAGGGTGATAATAGGATGATTTTAATCTTCAATAACATGCCCTAATTTTAGCTTTTGGTTCCTGGCTATTACCACAGTTTTGAAGGACTGCATCCAATAAATTCTAATACAGCTGTCCCTTACATACACAAAATAAATTAAGGTTTTAGTCTACAGTTTAAATTATATGGGATGTGGCTTTGTCATCCAAAACCTTTGAAGCTTGAATATGAATAATGAATGAATGCTGATTTAGAGCTTTGGAGCTGGCTAATGACCGTGAACATGTCTGAGGGCCAGACGATAACAGTCTCATATATTTGGGTTTGGGGATAAAGCCCACCCTGTCCACAGTGCTTGTGCACACACAATGATGCTGTACCTTTTTTGGTCTTCAGCAGAAATCTCTGGACAGTGCTTGAGTGACTGGTGATGTAGGTAAGAGGAACTTGCCAAAGGAAACTGGGATGGAAACAATATAGACAGGAGTTGTAGCACAATATTCTTGTACTTATACAATCATACTTCATAAATAAAATAAAAGCATAACTTAAAGACTCCCCTCAACTAGGGTATATACTGATGAGGAATAACAATAAAATAAACACTTTGTTGTTTTAATGCTCACATTAAATAAATAAATATGAAATAATACTACTAAATATAAATATTAAAAATAAATATTACTTTGATGTCTTATCAGGACTGCCTCCTTTCTGATATCTCTGCTGACTCAGTTTGACTTCTCGACCCTTGACCTCCACAGTGATCATGGGAAATCCCTCCTGCAGGGTCCATGTGTCCATGATGGCTTTCACATCCAGCTCATCTTGCATAAACCATTTCTGTCAATGAAGTGCATTGTTCTGATTTATAAGCCACACCATGTACAAACCTCATGTCAATATTTTAGGGAAACAAAACAAACAAAATGTGTGTACTGACCACACCCATATACTGACTGCATATATATATATATATATATATATATATATACAAATATATATACATACAATATATTAACTAAACAAAGGATCACAATGGATCACAACTTCACCAGAGAGCAGAATGAAGAAAAGAAATGCATTCATGATTTCCATGTACAGCCATCCTCTATGTATTAACCTCACAGATTAAATTTAGCAAAAAATCTAAAAATCATCTGGAAATTATGGTATACAAAATGCTGAGGCAACTCTCCAATCTTGCAAAGTTGCAACTGTTTTAGTGTACTGTACAAACTGAGCTGAACAAAGTTTTAAGAGTTCTGCATAATGGGTTAATGGACTGAAAAACATTTTTCTGACGACTAACACTGTGAACTCCAGCTTGTTCTCCATAAACAGTCTACGTTAACACACTCCTAGATCTAATAGACTTAACCAGTAACTTACTGTAATAATCTGTCTCTAAACACTGATTATGTTACTGATTTGTTACTTACAGAGCTCTCAGTTTTGGACTTGCCTCCACGACAAAATCCATCTAATTTCATTCTTCCCTGGTCTGTATCATCAGAATGACAGATCTGAAACAGAAACAAAGACATCAGATCCCAGTGGATAGGAGCAGCATATCGACATCAAATATGGTTCAATAGCATTTCACTGAACGCATAGCAAAACAACCTAAGGATCACTACATTCATTTAAATGCACAAAGTACATTTCTATTGACTCAAAAGCAGTGTACTGAGAAGTTAAAGATCTGAAGAGCATTTTGAATATGTAGAGGTAGAGGAACCGCAGGTTTTATGTAAGTGAAATAGTGTCGATATGATCTGTACATTTTCCCTTACACTGGACAGGCTTTCCCAGAGGTCGGCATTGACCGTGTTCTGATAACTGTGTCGCCTCAAGTATCGGATGAGGCCAATCTTAAACGCCTCAGGAGTCAGGAAGTCTCGAAGCATGTTCAAAACACACGCACCCTGTATAAAATGATGCAGGTCAGAATTATAATGTTCACACTTACATAACATGCTTTTAAGCTTAATTTGCACACTATTTCACTGAATCATTTTTAACATATTTGTTTGCTGATAAACATGGTTAAAAGCGTTAGTGAAATTTATTTCATAATCAATTCCTTATATCACTTGTAATGAATACTTGAGATGTCAATGCCAAAGCAGAACATCAAGGCTTGTGAGTAAATCCATTTCTGCTTTACATATGATGTCCTGCTTTACATATGATGCTTTACATATGATGTCCAAAGGCTGATTACATTTACTATGACCTCACAAATCAGAAAATCAACATGGTTCATACTGGAAGAAAAAATCTACACTAATGCTTCTGTGATCGAGGCGCTGGTACAGAGGACATATATAAACTTGATTCAAGGTGACTAAAATAATCTGGACGAGAATACAGCAGACCTTGCACATTTTCTGAATTTGCTCTCTGTCGGGGGCTTTGGGAGAGGAGTGAGTATTTTGTTTGCTCATACCTTCCTGTAGGAGACGTCGTCAAACATCTCTCTGATCTCGGCTGGATTCTCCACTGGGGTGGAGATGGGGTGTGAAGAACTCAGGGAATCCACCTCCATGGCCTGGAAACACTTCCCCAGGAAGTTGTCATTCTGATCAGAATAAAACAACACATGTGACATCTTTGAAATGGACAACGTTTTGCAACAATGGACATATGAATTATGGGAACTTCCTGGCTGTTTTTGTTCTGTGACCTTTTAACACTTCTTTAAAATGTGTTCAGGTACAGTGTGCCATGCTACAATAAGCCGTCATAAAGCAGATTTACGTGTTCGAGTCATGGTAAACAGGCACTAGTTCTGTTGGAAAGATCTGTATTTTCTACAAATATAGCTCTTTTTGCACTGTACAACTTTAAAGGAGAAATCCGGAGCGAATCAATCCATAGCCCTGTTATTCAAGCTCACTGAGTGCTGTCTGTAAGGAAAAAGAACCAGTAAATTTGACATAGGCCGAATAGCAAACCGGCAGCTAACATGAACTGAATGGAAAATAGGAAGATGAAACTACAAGTTAGTTTCTATGCCAGCAATTGGTTGATTCACATTTGATTTCTCCTTTTAACCTTGCTCGTTTAATAGAGACAAGCTAATTTCAGTTCAGTTTCAGGTGCAATTTAGATGGTATTTTGTATACTGGATTATTCATTGTGCCATAGCATATTAGCTGAGGAGATCTCTTCATGAAATGCAAAAAGTAGCTAGCTAAAAAATCCTGAGATTCACATAATCAGGTACAGTATATGCATTCTTATGGAGAAAGGAGAAACATGGGTCTTTAGTGTGAAAGGTAATGCAACTGTGAAAGGGAGCACTGATTCCTTGGACATTCGGATGTTCTCACTGATGACAAAGGCTAATCCTCACCACTTGAAGCTCGGGGTGGGTTATATCAACAGACATAAACTCCATAAACTTGGCAAAACCTTCATTCAGCCACAGGTCATTCCACCACTGCATTGTCACCAAGTTGCCAAACCACTACGAGGAGAATGACAGAGTTCATGACAGAAAAATACAACCACTCTCACTTCAAAGCACAGCAAACTGAAAAACACCAGGAAAATATATGTCTTACAATTATATTTTACATTTTAACAATATTTATTACATAACATTATTGATATTAATAACATATTTGAGGAAGTGCATACCTGATGGGCCAATTCATGGGCAATGACTTTTGTTATTCCCAGTTTGTCTGATGGTGATGATTTCTCAGGGTCGTAAAGCAGCCCTGACTCCCTGTAGGTTGTCAAACCCCAGTTTTCCATGGCACCCGACTGGAAGTCAGGGATTGCTGCTAGATCTGTAATCATAATCATCAGTACACTCAGTATGATTTTAGATGCCCAAATGAGATGTGATCACATGAGACAACAATGACTTTTACTCAGACCTTGTTTGGGAAGAGGATATGGGATGTTGAAGTAATCATCATAGAAGTCGAGGAGCTTCACAGCAGTATCTAAAGCATACTCTGCCTGGCTGATTTTGTCAGGCACGGTGTACACTGAGATCTGAAACAGGAAATGGATCAGGAAACCAGAACAATACAATCAATCAGAATACTGTTCACAGTCAAATGGTTTCACATATTATTATATGTTTGCTCATTATAAGATGTATGGCAGGCCCAGTGTACATGATTTTGAGTACACTTCACCCACTGCTTAATTAATCAGAGAATATAAAGAGAGAGCTTGCATACTTCAACTCCATGCTCGGTGGTCTTCTGAATGGAGAGGAAATCACATACGATGAAGGCCACCAGATAGGTGCTCATTTTTACGCTAGTGTCAAAGTAATCATCCAGGAGACCTCCTGACAGCTCTACAGTCTTTAGCTGAAAAGAGACGAGTGAATCTTTTACCCAGAGTAAAAACTGAATCCCAATGCCCCCCTTAAAGCCTGAACCCCAAAAGACTGGACAATACGCTGATTGGCCAGTTTGGTCATTGAAGGTTCAAGGCTTAAAATTGGAGGGCGGGAGGTTGGCTGGATAATATGGTCCTACCTTGGGCATGTTGGATATGGCAATGTGCCTGGGTTCTCTGCGTACACGTATGGTGAAGTTTGCTTTGAAAGCAGGCTCATCAAAGCATGGAAAGGCTTGGCGGGCATGAGTGGGCTCAAACTGGGTTGATGCCATGACCCTGAAACAGACCATGCTCTTAACTGTGTGTGCTTATTTGTGTTGCGTTGAACATACACATGCAGTCATCTATTAAAACTTCTGTGGTGGAAAAAAACTTTGGCAAAAGTGAAGATAAAAAATAGCAAAGATAACATTTGATGGACTGATGAGGTTAGGTCTGTTTATTTAATATTGGTTTAAGGATTACTCACCTAGTCTCGCCGTCTTTTGTTTTATATGATCCTTTGTAAAATCCATGAAAACTCTCAGAAAGGTTAGCTGTGAATTCTATGCTTAGAACATGCACTCCCTTACTAATGGTGAAATCATTAGCTATAACAGCAATTTGCTCGAAAGCTGGGTAATCCAACACCTTGAGCTTTCGCGGATGACCTGATGCCAGGAAGGTTGCTCTGAGGATGAGTAGGTCTTTACTGTGAAGAATAATAGCACGCGTTTCCTCTTGGACGTCTATTTGTATCTGAGCGATCCCCGAAAAGTTAAGGTACGTAAGATTGGGGTGAATAAAGAGATCGTAATGTAGAGGTTTCACAGTTTCTGGTAACCGCATTTTGTTCCACGGGAAGAACGGTTTGTGGTCCACAGGGTCTTGGCTAGGTGAGTCAATTTCACAAAGGGCAGGTATGAGAGCACAGTAGAGCATGAAAGAGATACGACCTAACATGCTTGCAAATGGATCTGCGCAGTTCTCTCGTTCTACACTTGCTAAGAAGCTTACCACAGAAAAGTGGTAAAAAGTGGAATAGGCTTTAATCAGAATAAATGACCTAGCTACCAATGAAACACAGGTAGAGGACAGGAAGAGTTTATGCCACAGATTGGCATAACTAGCCTATTATAGAAAACAAATCCACAAAGCAACTTGTATTAACACACATTACATGAGGTTAAGCCACCTGGTTTGTCTTCACATGTGAAACGATTATTCCGGACGATTTCTCTGCATGTCTAGTAGTGGAGTTTTCTGTCAGACTCGAGAGAAGTAGAAAGTGAAAGAAAAAGCAACTGCCAATTTAATGTATGCGGAAGGCGGGGTTAGTGAAGTCACTATACACGACCTGAATGTTTGAGTTTTCAGTTGAAGTGTAAAAAAGTAACACCATCAAAACAATGTCACCAGAATAGATACATTGTCTGTTTAGAACGAAATACGTAGATACTTTGTAATCTTTTCACCTCGTTGCGATACAATCACTAGCCACCAGATGTCATTGTCGCACTTTGATGTCGTAAAGACGTTACTACGATTACAAAAAATGAAGCACACCCCTGGCGTAACTTCTGAGTTGTATGCGCAAGAAAGAAAATGTGAGGCGTACTAGACGGCTCAGTTTCTTGTCTTCAAATCGCCTGCTCATTAGAGTTACAATAATACCAAATAAAAGCGAGTCCAACATTATTGACAAAGGTTTTTAATAATTCCAAATAGTCATCTACGAAATTCACTGAGGATTATCTTTTGCACACTGACACGAGGGAAATTTACTTTAAGTTATTACGACTCGTTATAAAAACAAAATTCATTATTATGTACAGCTAAAAAATAGGCCTTGAACAATATTCAGCAAAATTAAACAAACGTTTGTCTCGCACGCAGGGTTCATAATAGGGAAAATGGCATAAAATTTGTCATGAGTTGACATACAAACACACACTCATACTCTCTCTCTCTCATTCTCACACACACACGCACACACACACACGCACACACACAAATGCCTGAACATACTACAAATCCAATAGTTTGAACCAGGATAGTCCTCCTCATACTGACAACTTAGTGCAGTTCACCCGAGTGTGTTTTCTTCCTCACACTCCCCACACGCCCACCACAGCCCTACTCTAGCCCTACTCCAGGCCAGTCCAATCCAGTTGTAGTGGTCACGCTTTTTCCTCTTTGTCCTTCTTGGAGTCAGTCAGGCTTGTCGTCTGCATGACAAAAATAATAAACACAAGTTTAATGTACACATTTATTGGCGATTGCAGTCTTTTTTAACTATACGAGCCATAAAATGTCATTGCTAGCATAAAAAAAATGCTGCTTTCTTCTGGTGATCTTGTATTTTAAGAAGGCCAGCCTCTCCTTACCTGGTCCACCATCTTTTGCATCTTCTCAATGATGGCGAGCATGTGGCCGGCGTTCTCTTTCAGGTTCCTCTCATAAAGCTTGTTGAGCTTCTCGGCCTGTTCCACACGGCTCCTCAGCTCCTCGCCTCCCTGTTGCTCATCCTGCGCCTCCTTCCCCAGCTGCACCTCCACTGCAGAGCAGCACAAACACATGAGCTCACCACAACACAAAACAAATGAAGCTATGAAGTTAGAGATTATGTTTGTAACGCAGAGAGTGGATGGAGCAGGGCTTCTAGGGCAAAGAAAACCTGAAGTACCTGAATGCATCTGTATGATATTACATTGGGTGTGATATTAAGATGTTTTATGTATGATATTGCTATACAGTGCTAACTTCCTTATAAAATAACACACACACACACACACCCCTACATACTGTATATTCGTGCATGCAGTATGTCTGTCCAAAAACCTGTCTGACTGCTGCTGCTTTAAAAACATCAGTTTTTAAAGTACAACTGTACAGTTACTGTACAGTTAAAGTGCAACTGTAGAGAAGACAAGACCCAGGTTAAAAGGGATTAGTTATTTACCTAGTTTGGTCTGTAGTGTGGTGATGCGCTGCTCTAGGGCTCGCTGCACTGCTGTGCTTTTCTCCAGCGCCTGCATCAGGCTGGGAAGATTCACCATGGAGCCCTTGTAGCTGATCATGTCTGTGTTGCTGCCTTTGGCGCTCCCGCGGCGGCTGGACGCCCGCTCTTTAGTTGTGCTGGCCTGGCCAGGGAGCAGAACCTGGTTCCCTGCAGAGGACACAAGGAGTTTTTAATGCATGTTTGAAGACATTATTGTCAGTCCGTAAATGAATGCTGTGACATGATCTTAAATTCGTTCCCACTCTCTATGGTTGCTTTAATTTATATAAAACATTATCAGTAAGCTACTCAACCAGTCTTAATATTGACTCTGGACTGATAGGTGATTAAGAAATACCACTGCAATTGGAATTTAATGCTTTTGAGCGATGCATTTACAAGCAACACGTTTCTGTTATCTTCATGTTGATTTTGATGGTGAACGGACAAGTGATGAATGGTTTGCAATATTATGTCATTTGGAAGTAAGCCTAGTAACATAATTCTCCTATTTTGCTTTTTTTAATGTGAAATCTATTTGATGATGACAATGCCATTTAACAAAGCCACAATATAAGCCTGACACTTAGAAAGCTGATGCAGCTATTGGTAATTCCTCTTGTTCCTAGTCCCTTGTTTCTTTACCCATTGTTAGTTATTGTTTAGAGAGTTCAGTATTAGAAAGAGTGAAATATGTGTTTTGTCTCGAGTCTTTCTGTGTGTGTGTGTGTCCTTCTCCTCACCTTGTAAACTGATGTCACACGGCAGCTCGGAGTCATCCCACTGGGCACACAGCTTGCGGTACTGACACAGGTCACTGACTGTGGTCTTCTTCACCAAGTTCATTGCCTGAAACACACACAGACAGGTTGGCAACACCTCAGCCAGGATTCTCACCTCTTGCGTAGCCAAATCCGAAGTTCAGTGAGAGAGTTCAAACAATATAGGAGCTTTAGAGGAGAAGGATGTCATGAAAATGGAAATCTCTAGAACATGCCACTAGAGGATGGACACAGTGCTATCAGATATATAATAAACATAAACACACAAACACACACACACACACACACACACACACACACACACACACACACACACCTGAGCAGGAGTGAGGTACAATCCTAGAGACAGCAGAATGTTCTGGAGATCCTGTTCTCTCAAACTCCCCTCCAGTTTCCGGTCGAAGAACACCCAGGAGAGCAAGACACTGCGGGGGAGTGCAGCACTCCAGCCGAGAGGACGATCCTGCACAAACACAGGGACAGTAAGAGACAGAAAAAGACAAAAGGACAATGAAATGTCCTGAGTGTAATGAGGTGTAGTTCAGATACACATAAAGCCATTTACATTTTCCTTAGTGGTATGGTTGTCTGCGACATCTGCAGTCTTCTCTTCCTCTACCAGCACCTCCGCTACAATGGAAAAACAAAGTGTGCAGACACATTAAAAAGACCAACATACATAACCTGCATATTTTGTCTTACACTATATGTTCATATTCTATGTGATATATACAGGGCTACAACCCACAACCTACAATCACAATTCAACAACAACTTGAATTGTTGACAAAGGACTGTGCATTTATATATTTGGCTGTAAAAGTGTTTTTCTTCGTCTCGAATCAAAGACTACAGGAAGTGGATTGTAACCTTACGAGGGATGTAGTACATGTGACACACACACACACACACACACACACACACACACACACACACACACACACTTACCGCCGCTCTCGCTGTTCTTTTTGTCCTCTGCCACGTCCTCCGGCTCCTCTATCACCTCTGGCTTTGCTTCCTCCTCCTCATCTTTCTTTTCCTTCTCTGTGTCCTCTTCTTTTTCCACGCTGCCTTTCTTCTTCTTGCCCTCCTTGCTGGCAGCCCTTCTCTTCCCTTTCTCGTTCTTCTTGGGCTCCTGCAGCAACAACGACAAACACACTTTTACAGTAGCTATATGCCACACATTTCACATTTGGGGGCGGTGGGGGCGCAGGTGGTAGAGGTGCTGTTTCGGCAAGCGAAGGGTTGCAGGTTCGTGCCCCGCTCTGCCTGACCCCATCAAAGTGTCCTTGAGCAAGATACTGAACCCCAAATTGCTCCCAGGTTGGCACCTTGCATGGCGGCCTCTGCCACCGGTGTGTGAATGCATATGTGTGAATGGGTGAATGTGAGGCATACACTGTAAAGCACTTTAAGTACTCGTAGGAGTAGAAAAGCACTATACAAATGCAGTCCATTTACCAGTTCTAGTAAACCAACCAGATAGTCACAGTACATGATAATGCATCTCCGTGTCTCTTCGCAGGTCTTTTTGGACAACATCACTCATTGCTAATGCCAAACAAGGAAAATACAGTTTCAGGAGTTACAGGAGGTGCTTGCATAAAAATGGACCCTATGGACTGACCTTGGTGCTGCTGGCTCCAGCGTCAGGTGTTTCTGTGGCACCATCCTCACTTTGTTCGGCTTTGGACTCTGCGCTCAGAGGCAGACAGCTGAGGCAACGGTAGAGCTGCAGTCCAAAGTCCCTCTGCAGCATCTCACAGAACAACTCTGCCATCAGGCCAACCTGAGACAGGACAACCACCGCATACACCTTATTAACATGCTTTTAAACACCATCAGTAACAGTTATTATCATGAACACAGAACTGTACCAGTGTTCTATGTTGTACTGGGACCAGAATAACACATAACACCATAAAAATTTAGACAGGTGCAGTTTAAAAACAACAATGGTTGAAAAGAACTTGTACAAAGTCAAGGAGTTTGTTGTGCTTTGTAAAACATCAATACTATAACTATACAAATAACTACAGAAAAGTGGCAAGTAGTAATATGCCAAGTAGTATTTTGCATGTGTGAGAGCATGCCAAGATATATGGATTACCTCAAATGTCTCTTGTGTCTTTGAGTTCTGAGGCTCCAGTAGAGAGGCAAGGGAGAGCACGGGCAGGCTGGAGCCAGGACAAGGGCTCACCAGCAGGGCTGGAGGAACTGGGAGAGTGGGGACAGAGTCCTGCAAGAGGAGCAGAGCGAAAGAGAAATAGTCATACAAAT
This sequence comes from Tenualosa ilisha, assembly GCA_015244755.2. Classification (NCBI taxonomy): domain Eukaryota; kingdom Metazoa; phylum Chordata; class Actinopteri; order Clupeiformes; family Clupeidae; genus Tenualosa; species Tenualosa ilisha. The sequence goes on along the minus strand of PYXC01002283.1, from coordinate 2,394,906 downwards.
ATCCAAGAGAAAGGCTTTGGCAAATTTTGGCCCAAATGTTATGAGGATGGTTCCAACCGCACACAGGTTCTAACCGCTAGCATCATAAACTAGGACGGGGCTCAACAACTGATAATCATTCACAATAAAAGCCACTTGTTTTGGGCTTCTGTTTAGCTGGTTAAATGTAAAATAAATACACTGATGAGGGTTAGTTGTCTTTCTGCCATGGTTAGAGGAGTAACATAAACACCAGACCTCTTGTTCTTCTTGCTCCTCGTCTTTTGCTGTCGGTTCTTCGGGGTCTGTGCGGGGAAGGTTCCACACGTCTGGCAACAGGAACACAACAGTCTCTATCCTGTCCTCTGCCAGATACTTCACCTCGGCAATCTTGTGCCTACAATTTAGACCAAAAAAATTAGATGATGTAAAAAATGGTTCTGAGCAAGACTAACACCCTCCTATGTACAGCATACTTGTTAGATGAAAGCATACCAGTCTTGTGTACAATCAGTAATAATAATCATATATATACTACTTATTATTTAACAGCACAAACATGGTATAGTTCATGGTATAGTTCATCATGTACACAGTATGCTTTCCATCTGCATCTGTATAATTATTGATGTTAATTATCTTATATTATAGCTTTTTTTTAAGTAACTTTGGCCAAAACCATCTCCCAAATGTAACATACATAATCATAAACAGAATAACACAGAAACAAAATATAAACATAACTAGAATTTATATTTACATATCAATTTATTTTTAAAAAAGGCTGGGTGGACACCGACCACTGTGTGCAGAGGCCCAGGTCCAAGCCCGTCTGCTGGAGGGTGCAGCGCACAGCTGTGCGGATCAGACTAGACGGGTCCTTAGATGGGCTCGGTCCATCCTGTGCTGACCAGTGACCGCCCACCAACTGGAGATTCCCTTTAGACTCCAACAACAGGAACTAACAGGTCAACATTTAGTTGGAGAGATGGAAGGAGAGAGGGAGAGTGGGGGAAGGCAAAGGGAGGAAAACATGAATGAACAGAAGTTAAAAAAGCATGGATGAACATAAGTTAAAAACTTTTCCAACCAATTAACCTGTTACAACCTCAACAAAAATTCACCTCACAATCTTACTGTTCTTTATTTTTCTGAAGAACATTGAGCTACTTCTGTTAATGTAATGCACTAGATACATAAACTTCCCTGCCTTAACCATATGAGATGCAATCACCATCCCTGACCTTTATAAGGCAGGCTAACAGCTGAAGATAAGACTAGGGAGAAATCCAGTGTGAATCATTCCATAGCCCTGTTGTTCAAGGCCACTGAATGCTGTCTGTAGAACAGAATACTCAAAAATTGCAACATTGCAACATAGACCGATTTACAAACCAGCAACTAATATTAACTGAATGGGGCATAACGAAATGAAACTGAAAGTAAGTTACTGTGCCCCATTCATTTAGTGTTAGTTACCAGTTCACTATTCGGTCAATGCTGAATCAATTTTTTTCATTATTTTTCCTATGGACAGCATTCAGTGACCTTGAACAACTGGAATATCGACTGTCACACCGGATTTCTCCTTTAATGGTCTAACATGTCAATAACCTTCCCAAAATAAAACTTCAGGGAGAAGTCTAAATGCACGTGACACGCCCGAACTCGTGGAGTGCCCAAACCTTGATGAGGGTGCTGGGGTGCACTGCGCTCCCTTTTGATGCCTGCTCCTCCTGCCCGAGGAGGCAGCACTCAGTGTAGAGGTCCTCCATACTTGGCATAGACAGTAACATCACCTGCAGACAAAGCCAAGTACAGCATTCAAGAAATGATCAACAGCACTGAAGTATTTTACAGCTAGTCAATTCCAATCATTAGCCTTAAGGCTACAATGGGCAAGCAAAATATTTGGGTAAAAGCACAACGTAAATCATTGTAAAAGGTTTATCTGACTGTTGAATAGATGCATTAGCTTTGATCAATTTGCACTACAAATTTTCTAAAGACATAAGAAATGGCAATGCCGCAGGACAAAGACAACATGAAGAGCCCTCCTCACCTTCACGGCAAACTCCGAGCTGGCTGTCTCGGATGCCTCTTCCACCTGTTCAGTCGTCTGAGAGGGCCCCGCACGGAATAGGCAGGGGCCACAGAACGGGAGGGGCCTCTCGGGCGGGAAGCTCTCGGTCCAGCTGAGCTGCAGGTGGAAGAGAGAGGGGGGCAACGGGAGGTGGGGGTAGCGCCGCCGTACCTCCAGACTCTCACAGGCTGAACTAAACAGCACACAGAAACAGACAAAACCATGAAGAGTCTTACACACTACTATATTCTGGGTGTCTGCTGGCTTTAATAGGTTTAACCTAAGACATTTTAAAACCATGATGACTGAAATTTAAGACTGACTTAATCCCCCCAAAGACTTTTTAAGGCCTAAACCTATAACCAAATGCCTGCAGAAACACTGTATATTTGTGTTTTTGTTTACAAACAGTGTTTGACTGACCAAAAGATGGAATCAATGGACTGATCCAAACTATGGGTAACTAGGAGACAAATTCCACAGAAGATCCTCATTAAATCTGTGTGCTTGTGTAAGATAGCAATATATTTTTAGATGTAAGCATTCCTGAACAGCAAGAAATGCAGCTTACTCTCACCTTTAGCCTTGTGAAATGTTTATCAGTGCCAAATCTAATTACTGACAAGGTATTATGACAACTGCCTGAGGCTAAGGTTGCGGCTATACATTTTACCCACACTATTCTGATGTTAATGACGCTCTGACACAATAGAAATAATCAAGCAGAACTGCTAGGAAGGCATAGCCAGCCTAGGCAGAATCAACTTCTGACTAGCACAATATGATTCAGTGCAAGTTTAATGGATGTCGCGCCCCAAGCAATGGCCGGGCGGGTGTGGTAATTTCAAGTTGCTTACTGAAGTGAAACTAGGATGACCTCACTCACCAAACACTACTGATGTAATCATGTATTCTCACTATACATGAATAGACAATCAATCTCAGTGTTACCGAGCGCAATCTTGCACTTTTTCGGGCCAGAAGCACTTTGTAACATTTCTCTTCACTCAAATGCAGTGTCTACTATACTGCATCTGCAGTATTTGGTGTTTGAGTTCATTTTGGTTTTGCGGCTGTATTCATCAGCCCAGCAAAAGACAAAAAGCCTGGGCGTGCCTCACCTATCCCGTGGGAAGCAGGAGAAGAAGGGGCAGCTCTGCTGGGGCACAGTGGTGCTCTTCCTGGGTGACTCGTCGTCAGACATCCCCTTCCATTTCCTCCGCTTCTGGTGGATCCCGTCCCCTCCCCACGGACCGCCATCCTCCCTGTGGATTCAGAGACAAGCACAATGCTTCATCACAACACCTACCATGATGTCAAGATGTTTCTGCTCTGCATATGCTGGCAATGAAACAGCCTCTTAGTAACAGGAATAACAGCCCATCACAGAAAATATATGAAGATAACTTGGATGTTTCATAAGAAATAAAGATGCATTATTATGTTATTAATTTAATTATGCATGAATAATCGAGGTTTTCATTTTAATGTGGTGGAGTGCATTTTTGAAAACCCTGCTGTACGTCTGTGGAATGACTAGCCTAAAGTTTCTTCACCTTTAAAAAAAATAAAATAAATAATAATCCTGGTATGTGTTCAAGGAAAATTCAAAGAAAAAAGCAAAGAGGAAATGTTTACAGATGCGCACCTCATCACTCCATCCCTCAGGCCCAATAGGCCCCTTCCCCAGACTCACCAGCGGCCTCCTCTTCGTCCACCTCCCCCGTCACTATGTCTCTTCCTGGAGCCAACACTGCTGCCCCAGCCTTCATACGGAGCCCCCCATGGTGGCTGTAGGTGGTGGGGCGGCATCTGCAATAAGCCTGTAGAAAGAGAAGCAAGAACCAGTTAACCAATACCATATTCCATACCATGATCTATCTATCTATCTATGTCTATCTATCTAAGTATCTGATTTTATCATTTGCATTCATTAGCGACCTATAGCCTTGGTCCCACTAAGGCACTCACCTTTCCCAGGGTTGGATTGCATGTTGGGGATAAGCGGCGGAATCTTGGGGGATTTGAGGAGTGGTTGTGGCTGCCTACCCAGGATGCCAGGTTTCTGATTTGACGACATTGAAGGCAGTAGAGGAGGAGGTGACTTGAAAGGCTGTGTGGAGACCATTATTTAGGTACGCAGAAAGTGAGTATGTGGGATCGAAGGGGGAAGCCCTTTATGTGTCCAGTGCTGAATATAGCCATTGTGACATCTGTGAACTGTTATCGTGAAATGTTTCAGTGTACCGCATACCTGACCGTTAAGAGTTTGAACAGTCTGAGCCGTCCAACTAAGGGCCTGAGCAGAGTCTTTGACAGCTTTCACAAGCACTTTCTCTCCTAACTGGGGATACCTTCCAATAACGTCACTGCAAAGAAATAAATAAAACCTAATAAAAATCATGGGGTTCAGCACAGAATAGCATAGCAATTCACAAAGCCATTAAATGTACCACAGTGAAAAAGAACACACAATGTTACTCTTGCTTTACCTCATCTGGAAGTGCACGTCCTGATCGACCATACCATAATTATCCTGCAACTGAGTCACCACTCCTGTGAAGACTCGTTGTTTCATCTAACAAAACAAAAATTTGTCTTTATAACAGTAATAACTGTCAAGTAGAATTAAAAAAAAAAAAAGCAAAATACACTACATCATGTACAAATGCAAATCACTGAAATCAAGCTGACATTACATACCTGAGTTTCCATTGTGCCTGTTCAACTTGCAGGGTGCGACTTCTGAATAGGTTTAAGATCTGGATGAACTAGTTGAAGAGAATGGTGTAAATTAACGTAATTCATCTCGTCCACTTATTTGTTGTCTGTCCTGCCTCTTAAAGCTATTTGAGATAGTTGACATTCATACGCATGAGGTTAGCTGACGTCAGTTAGCAATGTGGTTGTAGATAACCCCTTATATGATTTTCTTAAAATATTCGCAGCTGAATATTCACTTGTTTTCTGTAAAAGGTAACAATTTGATGTGTTAATTTCTCATTATAAACATCAGATATGCTGTACAAACAAACCCCATAATAAACATGGTATGCTAACGAGGGACTGCACCTTCACCGGCAATAGCCTAATAGCCTTGAATAGGTCATTTTAAGGGCTAGCATAAAATGAATACACATAGGTAGCATGAAAGACACAGTGGAAAGTATGCTTTGATTAGCAAAGTAATAATTCATATTACTGAATTCACAAGGACTCTACTAAATGCCGGCTTAGTATAAGTTCACTAAAAAACAGAATGAATGTGCAGACCTTGTGGGCTTACAGTTCGGGCTGCTTTCAATGGGGGTATTGATTCAGCTAACGCAGCTAGCTGGCAGACCCAGCAAGTTAGGTTGACAAATATTGAAGACTATTTAAGACATCACATTACACTTTCAAATTTATTGTTTCAGCAAAACAATTGTAAAGTGCATCTTTAATTAAGAGAGATATTCAGCAGCAACTCACTTTCCCTGCGATTCCTTCCTCCTTTGCCTTTGTTTATTTTTTGATTGACACGGAAGGCGTTCAGCGGGAATTCATCAGTGCTAATACCACGCACGCCGACTAGTGGTTCGATACACTTGTGACACTGTCCTGGAGTAAAACAATGTAAATCCTAAATTAAACTTTAGTCTTTATCATAATATCTTCTACTAGCTTTCATGTGAACAACACTGAATAAAATATAAATTAAAAATATCCCTAAAATGCCAAACTTTTTCATAATGTTCAACAAGAGGAGGAAAAGATTAACCACTTGAAATTCACCTCCCTACCAGCAGTGGTCGGTGTATTTCTTTTGTCAAAGTAACCATTCTGCTCCCTTTCCGAACTCAGTGAGACAAACACACGTGGAAAGAATGGCTGCCGATAAGGTTGACTTCCACGAGATGGGCTTAGATGATCGCCTTTTAAAGGTTGATTTGAGTTTCTTACGACATAACATTTGCTTGGATTCGTCATGCTACGTGCCACTTGTATAATTATTTTTGTTTAAAGCGCTGGGATACACCCTGCAGACAACGATGCCCCAGTACATGTCAGGATAGCATGTACTATTTTGAAGTGTTCTGTAAACTTGTCTTTAAATGCCAACATCGTCCGTTGCCGTTGAAAGATGTAGTTTGTTGATTCATATTCCTTTTGACTTGGGACATTTGTGTGTAAACAATGTTTGTGTTTGTTGACAGGCTATAGCTGACCTAGGGTGGCTGCAGCCCACGCTGATCCAGGAGAAAGCTATTCCACTGGCACTGGAAGGTAAAGACCTCCTGGCCCGAGCTCGGACTGGCTCGGGTAAGACTGCTGCCTATGCGGTTCCTGTCATTCAGCGGATTCTGACGTCTAAACAGGTGTGTTAAACTTCTGCCACACAACATGTCAAAGAGACGGTTGACGGTTGGTTCCAGCAGTCGTTTTGAACTGGCATGCTGTTAGATGATTGACGCATCCCCTGTTTTGTTTGGCAGACCGTACGCGAACAGTCTGTCAGAGCTCTGATACTAGTACCCACCAAAGAACTAGGACAGCAAGTACAGAGCATGGTCCGCCAGCTCACGGCTTTCTGTGCCAGGGATGTAAGAATTGCAGACATCTCAAGCAAGGCAGACATATCAGCTCAGAAGTAAGTTCACACTGCATCAGAGGCTTAGATACAAAATGATGCTAAACATCTTATTTTGACTTGATTAAGCTTTGACTTTGAGTTAACATACGTTGTGTTACCTATAAATCTGTTGTGCATTATCCCTCAGGCCTATCCTGATGGAGAAACCTGATGTAGTGGTGGGGACCCCCTCACGGGTGCTAGCCCACATTAATGCCCAAAATCTGGTGCTTCACTCTTCCCTGGAGATGCTGGTTATTGATGAGGCGGATTTGGTCTTTTCCTTTGGCTTTGAGGCAGATCTGAAGAATCTGCTCTGGTATGAGCTTGTAAATATGCTTTTTTTTACATTTAGGGTGACTTGAAAATCGCATGCATCAATTTGAAACATCTGAAACTACAGCACACAACAGCCACAGAAGGAAGAGTTACCTTAGAGGCGCTGAATGAAAAAAGTTACCATGTGATAAATGGAATGTTAATTGAACACAGATTTAGAACTCCTGTCACCTGAGTTTGTTCCTTTGCAGTCATTTGCCCAAGATCTACCAGGCATTCCTCATGTCTGCCACGCTGAATGAGGATGTGCAGGCCTTGAAGGAGTTGGTGCTTCACAACCCTGTAAGTACTGCGTGTACTACAGTGATGCTACTGCCCACGCGGCAAAGTAATGTAATAGCATAATGCCATCTACCCCATTGTCCTTAGAAGAAAGCATGCAATAGTACCATGAGATTAATTACTAGAGATGGATGGGAGTTTAAAATGTACTTGGAAGAAAAGTTTGTACATGACCTGCTGTATGGTAACGTGATCCAATGATCCAAACAAGGTGGTGCCAGGTTTGCACCGAACAGTGTTCCAGGCAGAATATGCCAGCTACCATTGTTGATTGGGCAACTTTAGGTTGAGGTTCAGGCATTGAGGAGGGTGCAACTAAGTGATGGTAACTGGTTTGATGAACTCATGCCCATAGTCATCCCACCGTAATGTTTGATGTGCCGACATTGTTTGTCTGAAACACTGTTCTTCTCTAACCTGGCACCGCCTTGTCCGGATCAACGTGGGAACACGTTTTATGCATTCTGCAAATGTTCCTGCGAAGGTACATATTCATGTGATGTCCGCCATGTTCAGCGTTGAAAGCACACTTAGTGGCTCATGTTGTGATTGAGAGATGGTATGACAATGAATGTCCTCCCTAAGTCCTAAGCCCTCACAAACTTAACTGATGTACTGTTAAGTGATTGAGCTAGTGAGGCTGTGAGTACTTGCCTTGTTATTTGCACAGTTGGGACATCACCTGTGACAGATTGTTCAATTAACAACACTAAAGTCATTGCAGACTTGCTTCACTTTCAGGGCAATTGTTTACACACACTTTTGTGATGTTTCTGTGGGTAATACCCTTTAGCATGCAATGCCGACGTTAGGAAAGGCATGAGATTTTGACAGAGGGACACCCGTAAACCCACAAACTTAACATGAACGCACAACTAAGTCTGTGAGTCTGTAAGGATGGACATTGAGCCTTGGCTATTATATTCTGGTTGTGTAAGCTATTGCTTTCATTTAAGCTTTCAATGAGTCCACATGGAGTCCATATTCAGTCATGTGACATGCTAGTGAGCAGTGACAGCAGTGGCTGCTTTCGCGTTCCAGGTGACTCTGAAGCTGCAGGGCTCTCAGCTGCCGGACAGCTCTCAGCTGCAGCAGTACAGCATCAAGTGTGATGAGGAGGACAAGTTCCTGCTCATCTACACGCTCCTCAAGCTGCGGCTGGTGCGCGGCAAAACGCTGCTGTTCGTGAGCGCTGTGGACCGCTGCTACCGCTTGAAGCTCTTCCTCGAGCAGTTCAGTATCCCAGCTTGTGTGCTAAACTCAGAGCTTCCCGTGCGCTCCAGGTAAGTGCGTGTGTGTATCTGTATGGTTTGCATGTGTGTGGATTGTAGACGTTAAATTATGTGAGAGAGCTTACCAATTACATTTCCCCTCACTGCTGTGGCAGAGAGATAGTAATGTGATATAGGTTAAAGTAAAGAAGGTCTGAATATATCATAATGTCGTTGCCATGTAGCAGAGCTTGCAGAATTCCAGAGTTCATTGTGACGAACCTTTACAGTTTCAAGTTTACCAGGTTGGAAATCTGTTGACTACTGTTGTGAAATTCCTGGCACTTTTTATCTTCAGAATGATGTTTTAATTTAATTTAATTTTGGTAGTATTTACTGAATGCCGGAGAACAATTTCCTGCATGTGTAATGTTTTTTTGACTGATTTGTGTGATTGATTTCAACACTGTCCTGTTCAGGTGTCACATCATCACTCAGTTTAACCAGGGGTTCTATGACTACATCATCGCCACAGACGAGCAGGGACTAGAGAACCCGACAGTCCCTACAAAGAAAGAGGAGGGGAAGGGCAAAAAAAAGAAGACTACAGGGAAAGGAGGACAGTAAGTGAACTAAACTATGTCCCGTAAAATAGTAATGATGCAGGTATTTAGATCAGAGATACTTATATAGGAGGAGAAACATCACTTAAAAAGTCCTCCCATAGAAATGTATTGCGTAGTTGAGAAACTGGAAGTCCTGCCCTGCAGTGAAAGTAACCAAATTGCATTCTTGGTTGCAGTATGACTGAAATTAACCTTTTGTTTACTATCTCCATGTTTGTCACCATGGTGATCGCCATGCCAAAAATGTTGGCGCAGGCATAGTGGGCAAATTTCAGTTTTAATGCCTTTTTTAGCTTTATTCAAGCGATCTACAGGTAGATTTTGACATCATTCAGTTCAGACTTAAACAAGGATTCGCACAATACACTTTTTAAGTACTTAAGAACAACCTGCTGATCTGGAGTTTTGGATATCTCCCCATTCATTTCGATAAGGCCCTGTTCTGGTTAGCCTCAAAAAACTGCCTGAAGGCATTCCAAGATGGCGGCCAAGTGAAGGGATTTGCCTTAGAATGACTTTGTTTAGATCTCCTTCATGAAGCATCATCTCAGCTTTATGAATGAGATATTGAGATGTATGAGAGGCTCTTTCCAAGACTAGTCTCTAGTCCCTCCCACTCTGTTATGAAGTGAACTTCGTTTTGAAGTGACACTCGTCGATTCGGAGGGCATTCTCATTGAATGGGTGGGGTGTGATCACAATGCTAGCTTTTGGATTCTTTGAAGCGAAAAGTAAATTGACATCAGTGTTGTTTTCGTCAAAATGATGACGAAATGATGTGATGAAATGAATGTGGTAAATATGAAAGCATACAGAAAGGAATCATGTGATGAATAGGTATCTGTCTGCTCTGTGTTTTAGGAGTAAAGATCAGGAGTATGGTGTGTCTCGGGGCATAGACTTCCAGAATGTGGCCAACGTCATTAACTTTGACATCCCGCCCACAGTAGAGTCCTACATTCACCGTGTGGGAAGGTTTGTTGGCATCTAACCTTGCTTTCAACTGTAGTGTACATGGCATTTAGAACCCATGTCTGTTGTGGACCAGCTTAATACATTTTTTTACTTCACTTGACGTCATCCTCTCTTTTGTCTTTAGAACGGCCCGTGCAAATAACCCTGGTACTGCCTTAACGTTCGTCTCCCACACAGAGCTTCCTCTGTTGGCAGAGGTAGAAGCTGCACTCACAGGTAATTTCATTGACCTTTGGTTCTCAGAAACATTAAATGTGTTAGAAAGGTTGATTGATTGTAACTCAAAGGTAGAGATGGTAATTATAAGATGATGGATTAGTCACATACAGTGATAATGACTCAATTTTGGCATTCCACTAAGCTATGGCTTTGGATGATATGTAAACTATGTTATAACAGATCTAAATCATTACTATGCCATAACTCAAAGGGAGTAATTGTAACAACATGAAGAAACGCTCAATGACAGGGACTCAAATTTGGTGTTTCTCACAACCACAGAAAATGCAGAGTGTGCACTGAAACCATATGGGTTTAAGATGGAGGAGATTGAGGGCTTCAGGTACCGTTGCCGGGTAAGTAAACAACATTTTTGGTCATGTTTGTGGCTCTGCACATTATTCATTATAAGTTGCTCAGTTGGTTTGAAATGATTGATGAACTTGTCAGTAACTGAACATTACACTAAGCCAGCTTTGGCTCATGTGGACATTATTTGGATTTTGCTCATCCAATGACTAATAAAGATAAAAATGCCCCTGTAGGATGCCATGCGGTCCGTCACCAAACAGTCTGTCAAAGAAGCCAGACTGAAGGAGATCAAGCAGGAGCTGCTGAACTCTGAGAAGTTGAAGGTATCCTTGATATCACTATCTGTGTGACTGCATTAGGCAGTCAGATTGCTTCTTTTTGCTTTCTTGAGCTCAGTTCAGCTCTTATCACAGATTCAGCTATTTTGTTACTAATATGTTACATTTTTAACATTTCTAGACATACTTTGAGGACAATCCCAGGGACCTTCACCTTCTGCGCCATGACAAGGACATTCATCCTGCAATTATTAAACCACATCTGAAGAACGTGCCAGACTATTTGAGTAAGCCGTTATTTGACATCAGCTACAAGCATAAATATAGTATAGTATAGTATATACAATATAATTTGTGTGCCCTTTTAGTCCCATCCACACTTAAAGGACTAGCCAATCCACTGACTGGCCGCAAGAAAAGAGGAAGGAATTTCAAGCCCAAAGTTGGAGGGGTTATCAAAAGTGACTTTAAGGTCAGAACTGATTTTCTTTTCTGTCTGTTAGTTGTCATAGTGGTCTGAACATATGACGCTTTTTAAATTGAATTGAATGAATCTACTTCATTAATTATTTAATCAATCTAATTTGTGAATTTATTTTCCCATGTCTGTATAAGCACAGTTGCATTGATAGTTATACACCAGCAATTACACTGTTCTCTCCTTTGTTTGCAGAAGAACGCCAGAGGCAAGAACCCACTGAAGACGTTCCGCTTCAAATCCAAAAAATCCAAAGCCGGTGGAGAAGGAAAGTCATAGAGCTGCTTGGTGAAAATCATGTGGTTTCAAGCAACCTGTATGTTCAGACCTACAGATCCACCGCTATTCATCTACATGAACTGTATGGGCAGAGGACTGGAGTTCCAGTAACGTTCAAGGTGCAATATTCCTCACACCTCCTTGACAGCATTTGTATTGAGGTCCAGTTGTTCCCAGTTGAAATCATGTTAGGACTACAGTGATGGTTAATAATGGGATTAAATGGACAGGGACTAAAAGATCTTTTTGAGGAGTTGTAGACCTGTATTTCCAGGTCAAAATGTGACTGCCTTACTCTGCCTGTGTCAACAGCATAACACATCAGTACCTATAACAATGTTTTCTATGTATTTGTACAGTTGTAAATTTTGAAAATGTTAAGTTGATGTAGGGCTTTACTCACTCTTGGTTTATGTGTACTCGATGGACTAGTCTGTGGTTCAGATTGCATTCTTCTGCTACAATAAAAACAATGGCTCTGTGAGCCAAATATAAGCAAATTGAATTGAGTGCAAACTGTGTATTTCCAACAAGAAGCTTATTTATAAAGTGGACTAAGAGCTGACAAATTTTGGAAAGTGCTTTCTTTATCATTTTAAGTTTTTTCACCACACAGAAATTGCATAATTGGCCAGGTTCAATATTAGATACAGTTCATTTGTAGTAATACAAAGCCAGTTCGAAGAAACAATTAGTCATTAGTTCAAAAAATGAAAAATAAATTCATTACATGATTACATACATTTATAAGTTATTTTGCCACACGGTTTTATGTTACATTGTTACATACATGTTACTCTACATAACATGTACCTTCTGGGAAATATATATATATGGCAATTCTGATAATACAAGTACAGACATACATAATGTCAGGATTCATATGCGCTTCTTGATTTCAATAGAGGACATGACACCCACTGAAATAAGGCAACGCAGACAGAAGCATCTTTCATCAAAAGTGGTGTGTGTTCAATTAGGTATGGTGCAACATAAAGTTGCTACAAAAACATATTCATAAGAAATATTTCAAAGCATTTCCTTGTCCTTGTCTCTTTGCTTCAAGCATTTATTTATCTGAAACAAAGGAGCTCTGAATGTTTGCCTTTTATCCGTATTATAGCTGAAAGTCTAAGGATTTCATCACTAATAACAAAATCCTCACAGTTTGCATTTTGAAGCAGCAGAAAATGAATAAAGCATGAATCCGTAAATGTCAGATATATGAGACTCAGCATTAAGCGCTTGTCCTACAAGCAGCATGAGAACATAAATGCTTCAATCACATGGCGACCCTCCTTGAGTGGCATGTCAATGTCTCTCTAAAATTTGGCAAATTACAGAAAAAAGGCACCTCTAAAGGGCCCCCTGAAGCAGTGTGTGTAGAGGACATCCCAGACCCCATGTTACATACACATATACACACACCAACCATCAAATCAAAACAAACAAACAAAAAAAACACCAAACCGCACTTACACGCACACACAAGCTGCTACACTGCATTATCATCAGGACACAAATTCTGTGCTCAAATACTTTTTTTTGTATTGATTTAAAGAAATAGGAATACACACACACAGTTTTTTTGCCTGGGACAAGGGTATCTCCAGGCTCAATTCCTCTAAGGGCTTCTGCAGTGTTGGAGTGAACGGAGTGTTGCTTTGGTGCTGATATGTCTATAAGGACACGTAACCAACAGCAACAAAAAAAAAAAAAAACAGTAAATATTCTCAGTTAACTGAAGTCTGGCATGATGACCAAGTGTGCCTTAACAACGGAAGATAGGTTAGGTACAGTTTGAAAACCCTCAACTGACGTAGTATTGCACTGTATCAGTGGGTGAGCTGTGGAAAATTATGACAAAGAAAATATAGTTGTTTTTTTTTTTAAGTGAACTGTCTAGATGTGTATAGGGGATTCACAAAAATGTATTACTTTCAGAGATAAATTAACTTTGGAACTTGAGCCGGAGGCCTTTCAGTGGAAGAGTGTTTCCGGCTTTTCTCAGGGCTAGATGAGCCTGCTGTAAACTGATGCCATAACTCTGATTTAGTTATGGTTTAAATCCCCAAAATGATTCATCGCAAAACATGGCCCAAACCACAGTAAAATGACAAATTTGAAATTTTGAAAGTCGAGAGGGTTTACAGCTCGGCACCACTAAGATAACTGTTGCTCACTCTCAGATCATTTTCAGACTCTAATGAAGATTGTCAGGACAGCTGGAGAGCTGTGTGCGTAACTAGGCCTTGACATGGAGGTTAATTTATCCACTACTGCACTGAGAAGACTCAACAGGTCAACGCATGTTAAATTTTCCTTCAAGACCGTAATGAGGTTGTTTAGAAATATACACGTTTCAAATGTGTCTTCTTGCTCAAGTCTTGTTCAAGCTGTCCAGCAAGTCTTGTTCCTGTTCTGAAGTGTTTACTCGAGTCTTACTTCAAGCACATCCTGTTTAGGAGACTATCAATTGCTCTCGCCATTGTCCGCTTCATTACAGTTGATACACCTTCTTCCAACCGTTCTTCCTTCACACCGTCTTAACCTCTCATGAACTTGATAAGGAATGACACAATGCCATCTTTCAAATACTCAAACACCACAAGCCATTCAGGCAACAATATGCAAAATTGCCTGAACTTTTGTGAGGTGCCTATTTATAAAACCACCCATTTGCCACCCACACCACCCATATGCATACAGAATACAGACAACAGCTTTAGCATCCAATGAGAGGGTGGGGACTGATTTCATCATGTGACCACACACACACTGCTGTGACTCTAGGTTTTCGCAACTTAACATTTGTGCCAAATATGAAACACAATGATATTCATGTGTGCTTGAGAAAAGGAATCGAGAGTAACTCTTGTTATGTTAAAAAAATATAAATAAAAATCTACAACAAGAACCACCAGCACTTCCTGAGGCACGTGTGCGTGTTGTCAGAAGACAAAACATTTAGAGAAATCTGATGTCATAAGAGCATGTTTATTGTATAATATTTAATAAGCCTCTAACAGTCCATCTTAAGATAATCATGATTTTCCAGTCGACTGTCCTGTCTACAAATTTGGTCATTATGTCTGCCACATGTAAACACACACACACACACACACACACACACACACACACACACACACACACACACACACACACACACACAGCTGTTTATAACACGTACAAGGGGGAAAGAAAGAAAAAAAAACCCACTGAACTCAATCGAATCTCACAACATGAGTTGAACTCAAATCACACAGCCACATAAAAGCAATACTACAGTTTTGAGTTCCACCAAATGCACTTTCAAAACGCAATGTACAGCAAACAGGAAACAAAACTGGGTTTCCTAGAATCGAAATGGAGATGCAGTGGGGCTTCTTTACGTTACAGACACTGCATAAGGCAGCCAGCTTTCTACATGTGTCTGTACGGAGGTGAAGGGTTGGGGGATATTTAACACATAAAACAAGTGACTGTCTAGGGTAAGGCACGGTGGGAGGGGTTGCTGGCCCCTCTCTCTATACAATGCCTGTACTCCATTTTGGAGCCCACAGGAAAAGATGGGCCCAAGGTTATTCCTGTGGCTGTACTCTCACCACCCGCCCCCCATAACTAACTCTTCAGACAGCAGCAGCACATGTGTGGTGCACTCTGGGAAATCAGGCCCCTGTTGACCCCATAGAATTATTTTCTTTCTCTCTTTTTTTGTTATTTTTGATTGGCTCTTCCCAGAGTCTTCATTTCCTGTAAATAATTCCCCTCTTTCCTCTGTGACATCTGAGAGCTGTACTGTGTCTGCCCCAGCCAGACAGAGAAAGAAAGAGAAAGAGAGAAAAAAGAAAGAAAAATAGAAAGAGAGAAAGAAAGATGTGGCTGGGAGGAGTCAGATCTGTCACACCATCCCCTGACATCACATCACCTCACAACAAGAGTTCTGTTTCCTTGCCTGTATTAAAAAGAGATAAAAATCCACGCTTAGTTAAAGGCAGCACAAAAAGTATACATTTCTTCACCATTATACATGCCTAATTCAATTTCATGATGTGCTATTCCTAAGGGGCCACACAGAAATTGAGGCCTTAACCCCCTGAATGACTCAACAGAAAGAAATGCGCATGACCACGAAGCAGAACTAAACTCACCGTTTTGTAGAAGGCTTTTGACTGGTTGCCAAGGTGTTCTGACTTCTGCACCAAATCATCTAGCTTTTCACCTCGTTCCAAGAGTGACTCCATCGTGTTGTGCTGAGAAGTCAAAGGAAACGTTGTACACTGATATCAACAACATCTGACGACAACAAAGACTCTGAGGTGTGTTGGTGTGAAGGCTTTATCAATCTCTCTAAAGACAACTTACAAGAATAATTTTTGTTTCGTCTAGTTCGGCTTGGACTTTTGTCATGGCATCAGCTTCTCTGGGATTCTAGACAGGGAACAGTTAACAGGAAATAATGTAGTTGCTTATACAAAACACTTACATTTATATCAAATACATTAACAGGACTTATGTATCTAACGCTTAATCATGAAAGAGTAACAGACAAGATTGTTTCTTATACACCACTGAAAATGATGTAACCTAGTAAAGAGGAGAGGTATATGAATCTTACAGGAGAAATGAAGAAACCTATTCCAAAGATACAAGTACTGAGAGCGACAACATGTCTCAGCAAGGCAAAACATTTATGCTCACCTGGTATTTGGCCAGGTAGGCATCCAATGCAGTGAACTGAATGGTGGCTGGGGAGCCGGACGGCCAGTCAATACGGTCCACTTGCCTTGAGAAATCGTCCAATACCTGTGAGAGAGGCCCACAGCTGAGAGATTACATCTCTGCACTGCAGCCACAACCTAGTAGCTTTTTGCGTACAGAGGCCCTTTTCAATAAGCACAGACTAGAGCATAATCCATATCACATGGCCAATATTACACTGCCATTCACTGGAGACAGCAAGCAGACACTCTGTTTTTGGAAGGAAACATTTGTCCAGAAAAGCAATGCAGAAACAAATCTGACAATATACCATACTACCATACTGTACACTCTCCAATTATAGTGTTTCCAGTAAATGCTGGCAATGTTAAGTAAACCTAATTAAAGCAAATAAATACATAAGTGTTCATTGGAAGCTGTATCTTATTCCATGCAAGCTAGCCTTCTACATTTATGTTAATTTACTCGTACAACCTGGATACAGTTTACTAGGCAATGCTACAGTTCTTGCAAAATAATTACACAATTGCCAGTAAAACACAGGTGAATCACTGTGTTAACTCTTACCTTGTCAAGTAAAGTAAAACACACTCTGGATGGGTATTCACTGTCTGCAATCACTACAGCTCCAAGAGAATCATTTCGCACATAAACGTGGCACAGGTAGTCTAGGTAAAAAAACAAACATTACCTTAGTTGATGAAGGAACAAAGGAATAGCCTGATCACATCTGTCACTGTGAAAAGCACTCATCTTTTTTATCAAATGTTAATAATGTGCATATTTCACAGCATTTAAATACCAAATTTTCCTTCAACAAAGGGGTTTTCAGCAATGACACACCCAGGTGAGACTAACCTTGTTCTTTAACTGATGCTCGGGTTCCCAAACCAGACCGCTCCACAATCAGCGCACTTGTAAAGGTCATAAATTCCTGCACACTGCAGACAGAATGAAATCAAGAGAATGAGAACAAGTCATACCACGCTATGGTTACACAACTGAAAATACAAGGGCTAAGGCTAGGTCCGTAACCAAATCGAACATCCAAAGGAACATTCACAGGACATCTGTCCTGTGCATAACCAAAAATAAGAATCTAGTTGAAAGAAGGCTTAGTTGAACTACAACCCAACCATAGCATGACTTAGCTTGTGCATGTAAACGTAATGAGTATTGGCAGCATTAGGGATCCAATTTTTCCCACCTGGATCTCTGAAAGAAGCTGAAGGATGACAGGTCATAGGCAGCTTTCAGCAAGTTGGACTTTGTGGCTCCTTTGTGTAAGACACTCAAACTGTACAGTTTCATAGTGATGGGGGGGGAAAGAACCTGGAACAGAATATTAATTTCACATATCTCTTGACTCAACTTGGTGGTGGTTTCCTTTTCAATCACTTTATTTGCCAGATAATTTGCCCCTTACACAACGTGGCCAGATACTTGATAATAGGAGGACTTTGATAAACATGCCAGGGGACTAGCTAACTTGTAGTGATTTCACTGACAGGGACTGACCGTAGTTCGTGCACGAAAACAAAGAATCGTAACGTTATCAACTGTCTGAGTGGCAGTGCACCTTGAATCTGGCGTGACGTTACAGTTTTTTTTTTTACAAGACTGAGAATTCACTGTGGGCTAAATATAATAGCCAGTTAGTAAGTGCTCAATCAAAGGATGTCGCCAGCTAATGTTAATACAAAGCTAATTCTGCTGTTTCTTTGGAAAATCTTATGTCAAGGATTCTCCGCAAGATAGTAAACACTTGATTAAGTCACAGAATATGTAACATAACTGTTCGTGTATTTCATTAAAATTCACTCAAGCTCGAGTCTCGTCTGGTAGCATTACCATAGCTAACGTTCTCCTAGCTTGACTATCCTAAGTCGTCTTCGCAGAGACGTGTCACATACTGGGCAACAGGCTATCTAGGAGGCTAACCTAATTAGCTGATGGCTAGCAAGTTTTGTGGATGTGTTGCTAGCTACATATACAGCTGGCACTAACGGTAATTGACAGTTCGTCTTACCTTTTTTACAGTGTCCAACAAAAATGTCACAGACTTAAACGACGACAAATGAATATAAAAAATATTCCTTAAAGTCTGCTAGCCGGGTAGCTAGCCACAAACTAGCTTAACCTCGAAGGCTATGTTAGCTAGCTAAGAATCAAATTTATTCTCCTCGATACAAAGCTACAAACACGGCTTAAAACTTTCAAACAAATACCCTAAATTTGAGCCATGTATGTAAGAAAGCAACCTGTTATAGAAAACCTTTATAATGTTAGTCTATCCAAAATGGAGAAACTTGTCTTATCCTCACTGGCTGGTTACTTTTGGATCAATCTACGTCCACATACAGAACACAGTCGTTCCAGGCCACTATTTCAAAGTAAAAGTGCACAAATGCCGGTTTGGGACCTCGCTGGGCGTGTGCTGTTTCCACGTGAAAATGAAAATATAATTTGCCATGGGATTTAGGCTACTATATAACGCCAAAATAAAAGTAGGCTAAAGACAGCTATTTGTTACATCCTCCTATGTCTATGTTATTTGATCCTAAATTATTTATTAATAAAATGAAATCTCATGTCAACTTAATGAAGTCTAGAGAAAAAAAAAAACATATTTGTTTTTATGTCTTTATTTGAAAAAAATAAATGTCCATGGAAAAAAATCACACATTGAATACATAACAATTTTGGGTAATCCCTATACATTTTGTGTGAGTGAAAAGTAAAGTGTGGCATATCAGCTGTTTAAGGCATATCTTAAAAACAATAAAAAATATGACAGTTCCTCCAACCATTAAGTTATTCCATGTCTGTACCTGAACCTCTTTGCGCAGCAGAGAGAGCATTTTCTTTAATAAGCTTTTTAATACTCAACTAGTACAGTATTAGAGAATGCATTGTGCTAGCCACGGAAAGACATTTACATTATTATTAGACTGGATTAGCCTAATACTCATCAATAGTATACTCAAAGGTGTCATCAATCGTGGCCTCAGGCTCAAAGAGTTCTGTCTCAATGGGAGAAGGAGATGTTAAGCTGCTGTCCAGGTCAAACCAAGAGTCGTACCAAGATGTGGTGGTCTCCGTTACTGGCTCAGTGGTGGTTGGTGGCGTTGTTGTTGTGGTTGTGGTGGTGGTGGTAGTTGAGGTGGTGTGTGCTGGGTACCTCCCCCCACCTCCCAATCTCTGCTGACGCAGCCTGCGCAGACGCATAATGCGCAGACGACGGAGACGCTCATTCTGTGAGCCAGCAGGACCCACTTCGTTGACCCCTGCAACCCTGTTGTTGCCCTGACTGACCTCCACACTTTCTGTTGGCTTAGGTGCCGGCTTGGGTATCAAACGGATGGGCCTGTTGCCGTTGTTGGCCATAATCTGCTTGATACGGTCCCAGTTAGATTTGGGTAAGGAGAAGCTGCAGGGGGTGGCAGATGTCTCATACCCCACTGGGCAGATACGGGTCCTCTGTGTGTAACCATCAGCCCGAGCAGTCACACGGTATTCACCGGGATTTAACAGCCGCCAGAAGTCTCCCGTGGGGGCTACGGTGGAAAATAGTAACATCAAATCATCACCAAATAATCATCATGTCTGCATGCTGTGGTGTAGCTGACTACAGCACAGCCTAACTGGGCAGGTGCCCATCCTCCCACCTGCAGTCATTTCCTGATCCCACCCCATCTTTCTCTTTCTCTCCCACTCGGTGGTAGAGGTGGTAGAGGAGCCATTCGGCAACCAGAGGGTTGCCAGTTCCACTCTCCCTGACCCCATCAAAGTGTCCTTAAACAAGATACTGAACCCCACATCGTTCCCGGTGAGCAGATTGGCACCTTGCATGGCAGCCTCTGCCACCAATGTGTGAATGTGAGGCATACATTGTAAAGTGCTTTGAGTGCTCATTGGAACAGAAAAACTCTATATACTAAATGCAGTCCGTTTACCAATCGCTTCCAGTTCCTCTTCACTGTTCTATAGTTAGGTAAAGTTTCTTTGGCATTGAAGCTTATTGCAAGATTTGATTCTGACATTCTAGAAGGGGATTTTGTTAACTGAAAGTATTCAGCTTTTAAATGGCATAATTGCAGATTACTTGACAGAAAAAAATCTTGACAGGCTTGTTTGAGTACCTTGTTAATTACTAGGGGATAAATTTTGCTCCTGGTAATATTTGATTGCATTACTGACATGTATTGCTGAGACATAATGTGACATATATAAAACAGTCCTACCTGTCTTCACATCATGTTTAATGCCTTCTACAGAAATGGTGGCATTTGCAATGGGATTTCCTTGCATATCTCTCACAACTCCTTTTATGCCACGGTGTACCTGGGCAAGGAAATAATGTTGTGAATACATACACATAGTGTTTTATTTTTGTACAAGGAAGTGAAATGAACCACTGGAACATTTACGTGCTCTCTAGTTTCACATTCCTGAAAGCAGGAAGTTGTCTGCGTCAGTCTATCTGTTATCGCTGGTGTCATTTTAGGTTATGTGTCCTGATTGTTATCATCCTGTTGACAGTAGCCTTCTTCCTGAACAGTTTTTTCTTTGAAGATTCATTATCAACACTCAACAAAACATGGCAATAACTAAAGGACTCAAGCATCTGAATTAAAAATGACAAGCATATTTTAGACTTGATATAAAAAAAATTTAAATCAATACATAACATAATATAATATAATATAATATAATATAATATAATATAATATAATATAATATAATATAATATAATATAATATAATATAAATTGATTTGTAGTGTAATTACATTCATGAAATAGTGTAACATTTGTGTAATTTAATTTAATATTAATTTTGTGTGGTCTTATATTTGTTTACCTGCTCCATGAAGGCCAGGAGAGCCTCTCTGTTATTCTCCCACTCCTGAGGCAGCTCACTCTCATGAGGGAATTTATCACAGCCCAGAAAAACAGAAATCTCAAAGCAGTTTGTGTGCAGGTAGCTGAAGTCATTCATGCCTGCAAAAAAAAAAAACAGAAGGAAAATATTTAAATAATTCAGCAGTAATGACATTGTGGTCTTACACTGGTCAGAAACTACATTTAGAACAATTTGAAAAAGTGTTTAGAGTTGTCCCATTTTGTTTCAATATGTCTATGTTGCATTGCATTACATTACATTTAGCAGCTGCTTTTATCCATGTTCATATTACAACACTCACTGCCCACAACTGGCTTCCAGCTGGCACGGTTGATATATCCCTGGCCCCCAGTGACGTCATCTCCGTGACAGGAGCCGCGCTGTGTCTCCGTCATGGTCAGGTGGCTGTGGGCATAAGTCATGGACAGCCAGCGAAACATAGTCTCATCTGCTGTCTCCCTCCACGCACCCTCGTTCTGTCTCTGGATCCGAGCCCATGTCTCCTCGTTCATTTCGTGGTCCACAGTGGGGGGACGGCGCCCTCTGCCATATGTCCTTGGGGGGCGCTGCATGTCATAGGGGTAGGTGACGATCTTCTCCCCACCCTGGAAGTTTGCTCCCAGCACAAAAGGTGTTCGCTCCATCCAAGAAATTATGGCACGTGTCTCCACAGATGCCTGAGAAGATGTGTACATGCTTTTATAAATAATATATAATATTTGTGTTAAAGACAATTATTATAAATTAAAGAATATTATTAATTTCCTTAATTTCATTGGGGTGAATAAAGTATAGATCTATCTATCTATCTATCTATCTATCTGTCTATCTGTATATCTATCTATCGATCTATCTATCGATCAAATGACTTACGTAAAGGTAAACTGCTGAAAACTGGTCTTGTTTGTTGTTGTGCAAACATACCGAACCATTGGATGAGAGGAAGTTCTCTGGTAGTGGAATGTGATGATTGGGTACAAGGCGAGGAACCCAACCTCTGTCCTCGGCCCCCCAAAGCACACTATTCAGGTCTGGAAAGTTCTGGAAGATGTCATACCCTTCTTCTGTCCAGTGCCCTAAGACCCAGTTACCCATCTCAGATCCCTGAGGAGAAGAAAGATACACCTAATTAATTTAAAGGAACACAGTAATATCAGCAAAATCTCATCTCTGTGCAGAATATTTGTAAAAAAAAAAAAGAAAATCTATTTTGTTGCATTGACTTGGAAGGCAAGATGAGTATCACTGTTTCATTCTGGACATATTTTACTGGTACATGTGAACTTTTTTTCCAAGAGCCACAACACTGACTTTGCTACCAGTAGCAGAGCAAGATTTTTTGCCTCAAAAACAACAATACCATTTCATAGGCCAGTTCATAGGCATCAGGGTTGAGCGAGGGCACCAGATGGATGCGCACTCCGTCCACTAGGCGGCGCACTCTGGGGTTGTCATCATTGTACTCCTTGCAGATGAACTGCATCAGCAGTAGGATTAACTCCCGACCCAGAACTTCATTTCCATGGAGCCCAGCTGTGTAGCGAAACTCGGGTTCACCTTTAGGCGAATAGAGACGCAGAGAGAGAGAGAGAAGGAGACATTCAGAATCTTGAAGAAGTACATAATCCCATCTCAAGTTTAGGCTTATGAGATCTGCTAAGTGTGGCGGCGGCCCACCTGTTTCATGTTCCCCAGGGTTGTCTGAGATCTCCATTGCATACATTTTCAGGCCCTGGGAGCTCTTGCCAATGTTGTAAATTCTTGTGATGTTGGGACACTCCTCATTCACAACTTTCATCAACTGCAAGGAGAAGAAAGTACTGATATGCAAAGTGGAAAATAACTGAACACTTAAAAACAGAGGTGTCTGTGCGCAGCTGTTTGTTTTAGTAAGTTATGGGTGCAGGGTCATATTGAGTTATACATTTGGGTTGCAGGAATAATTTTACAGATTTTATTAAGAGGCATTCTGAAGTCTACTTTATGTTTGACACAAGTATTACTTGCAATCTCAAAGAACAAGTATGGGATCTCCTGTTCCCTCTTATTAAATTAGTTGAGTGTGTGATAAGTGGCTAGCTTCACTTTTTGGAAATGAAATGGCTTGTTCAACTCACTGTTTGCAGTAGTACTGAAGATAATACCCCACATACTGTGTATCAGGTTTGTTTGGGGGATGTATTCACTTGGAGACGTGTGGGAGTGATGGTCTTACCTGCCTCATCTCCTTGTAGTTGTGGTGTCTGAAATCCAGGTCATCTGTGCGAACAACCTCATTCTCACTGACATAGCTGTCTATAGGGAGAGACAAATATGTTCCTCAGCTTCTAATATGCTCTGGTATACTTTATCTACTAGGGCAGCTATGGCCTACTGGTTAGGGCAAAAGATTTGTATCTGTAGAGTGGCTGGCCAAACCAGTAGGAAAAATGTGGGTGGGGGAAATGACTGAACGTTTCTCTCCCACAACCACATCCACAGCTGAGGTGCTTTTGAACAAGGCACAAATCAACGCACAGCAGGCTGCCCACTGCTCTTGGTTAGTGTTTCACTGTGTGTGTTTACTGTGTACTAATTCACACATGGGATAAATGCATAAGTGAGACTGAATTTCAGCAATGTGATGGTGTTGTATATCATACTTCCATCTATATATCTTTTTTTAAGGATGAGAGCAGCTGTCCTTACTGGGTAGAGGGCAGCCCATCACCTCCAAGCGCATGCACAGGCTGCCGTTCCAGCTTTGTGGTAAGATGCGGATGTAGCGAGCCACCACAGGCCAGGCAAACTGGTTCAAAACTGGAGTGTCTTTATCTACATTCCCATAGAAAAGCTGTGAGAGGAGAGAAGGTAAGACAGCAGATCGAAAGTATGTTAGGCATGGAATCTCAGAATTCTGGAGCATTATATGTAAGAGACTTTGGCCCTGTTTACACGCATCTAGATGTTTTTATAAATGGATAGTTTTAACCACCTCAAACGGATATTTTTCAAAACGGCCTCCAAAGTGGAGACTTTTCAAAACGTTGTATTTTCTGGATTCCACTGGATACATTTAAACGCAATTTTAAAAAAATAAATAAAAATGCCTACATGCGTGCGAAAAGGGCCTCTGTGTCCTGCATGGTGTCAGAGTCATCTAAAAAAAAAATCTATGCTGAAAACTTCAGTGTGATTTTTTTTAAAGCAAATGAAAGAGAGAGATTATAACAGATAACAGACATTACCTAAACATGTAGTGGTTGTCGGAATAAGCTTAACTTGAAAACTGGCAAATCAGTGGATATTAATATGATGTTACCTCCAGTGCTTTAAGTGGAAAAAATAAGTGCTGGTGCTCCCCTTATTCGACTGTTGCCAGGTAAATTAGGCGGTGGGTAACAGCAGATCATTAAGTGATAAGAGGCTGGAGGCTAAAATTGAGAAGTGCCAGTACTCCATACTGGTGCGTACCGGCCCACTTAAAGCACTGGTTACTTCATTACACAATGACTAATGACTCTCATAATTCTAATTCTGACATTAATTCTAAGCTCACCCATTCAGCATAACCATCATGAAGCACTGTCCATTCCCGTGTATCATTGCTGAAGGCCACAAAGAATGAAGAAACAAAATCTTCACTAAATGGAAAAGAGAGAGGGAAATTATTGCGTAAGATAAAAAAATCATGATTTTTGCCAAGATATTTATGATTTCTGCTGTGGATGCTCTCAATTTCAGCCATAGTAAAAATCTTGGTTAACCATGCTTCTCTGTTATTGGAATATGTAGCACATGTGAAAAGAAGTCCTCCTTACTGAAGGTCAGAGTTCCTGCCCTGAGTAATGACCCCGGTGAACTCCACCTCCTTCCGAGCGTCCATCTGAAACCAGTGTTGCTTGTCCTCAGGGTCAGCACACCAGGCGCCACCATAAGGAGTGTCCTCCTCATCGCCCGCACTCTTCAAAGACGACACACACATACACACACACACACGCTCAATAATAAGCTTTTGTGATTGGTGCAAATACAATTGCTGTGCATGAGGAATACTACAATTTGCATACCCTTGGGCTAATCTCAAGAAACCACAGACCAAAAATCCTCCACAGTTTATGGATTTGTCAGTCAGCCTTGTGTGAATAGGTGTTTTGTATCTGAGAATTTCTTGCTCTGGGAGCAATCGAACAAACCTGCATATTGATGCGGCCTCTCTGGGCAGAAAAGCCAAAGTGTGACATGGATGAGGCCAAGAGCTGGTCATCGTCCACTTTATGTGACTCCATGCCGAGAGGAGGGCATTCTGGGATGAAGATGGGAAACACTAGCCTTAGCACATGTTTCTGCGTATCGTCAAATGTTGCACACACATCTCTTTTCTCGTGTTCCGTATGTGTGAAGGTGTTAATCAGTGTAACATATATGTATAGATGCTTGCATGTGGATCTTGAGTGTGCATTGGAACAATCTAAATGCAATTAGAAAAACAAGAAACTAGTTTGAGTTTGTGGCTGAAACAACAGAAGTTAAAGTCACAGTAGAGAGCAGAATAGAACTGAAGCCAACTTGTGAGTCAGCTTGTTCCAAAAACTTTCTGTGGTAAGTCTCCAAGTCCAGTAATCTTATCCAAAACCTCCTCCACTAGTGGAAAATAATTGTGGAGTTACATTGCTTGAGTTGTCCAGTGTCTTGCAGAATTCTCTAAAAAAAGGATTCATTTTGTTCCCAGAAACAAATGAATGTTTCTTTAGCAAAGCTGGTAGAGAGTTGAGTAATATATTGCAAAAATTCCTCAGAACAGAGAGTGGTACCAAAAATATGTGCAATATGGGTCAGTGCACTACTTAAAGTGAAGGGACCCTCGTTGCTATGGTTGGAAAAGGGAGAAGGGCCCATCAAGCAGCAAAGATAAAAGAGAGACCATTAGAGCCATTTTGAGAGCATTACTCTTTGGTTCGACGTAGACGGGGGTCTGCTTTCTTCTCTGCTCTTCCTCCTCCTCCTCCCACTTCTTCCTCTCCTTTTCAGCTGGTGAGCAGAGAGAGAGAGAGAGAGAGATTGAGAAGGAAATTGAGTTTTATGGTTTGCATGTTTCCATTCTGTTTAATGTGCAGCTTATTTCCATGACCTAATTTTGAGTTGAATGCAAAACAAAATTCAAAAAATGTAACACCCAACAAACAACAAATACAACCCATAGATGCCACCCAGATCCACAAAGTAAATGGAACAGTGTGTTGGTTAATATTGCTAGGATGATATAAACTTTTGCTGTCCATTATAAAACTATAACTAGACTAAGAGGAGGTAGAATGACAGTGATGGCAAAAGAAATGGTAATATAACTCTCTGAGCAGTTGTAAAATTAGAAGAAAAGGTATAAGAGCGCCAAGATGCCCCCCAGAATATATTTTTATTTCTAAAGGGATGGCCACATGGAAACAGCTGGTTTCGTTACTTCCCCCTCCTCTTTATTTGGCTACGCAACTGGAGCACATCCACTAACCCCAACACCCAGCCACCCAACCTCCAGCCTGCCCCCTTTCCCTCAAATCTCCGTCAGGAGCTCCGACCAAACCAGATATTTCCTCCAGCTTCCCGTAGGTCCCACACAACCAATCCGTCCACATCCCAGTGGACTGTTCTGACCAGTTCATTCTCTCTCTCTCTCTCTCACTCTCTCTCACTCCCTCATTCACTTACTCATCTACCTCCCTGGCCCAATAGCCTCTCACGCAGATATAAACACAAGCATACTACGCCATGTGGCCTCAACATGACAAGAGCAGCCCATAATGTGAGTTAAGGAGCCTCGAAATGACCATTGGCACAGAGCTCCACAATGACTCAGCCACTCTCTGAAGAATAGAGAGAAACCACTCAAGGTGCAGTTATGGGAGTCAGAAAAAGAAAATGTGGCGCTAAGACCTTTTTTCTTTTTTTCTTCCACAAGCTAACAGATGGAATTAAAATGATTTAAAACCTCTTTCTTCCTTCTCCTTCCGTGCCTTCTCCTCCTCCTCCCTCTCCTTCTCCTCCAGTTTCTTGGACACTGTGGACATGAGAACAACAAACAAAGCAAACAAACAAAACAAACAAACAGTCATTTAAAAATAGATTAGACATTTTCAAGGATTATCTTTTAGGATTGAATTAAAGTGGTTTAGTACATACAGTCAACATAGTCATACTCTTCATACCACGGGATAGCGACTGTTGGGGCTACTGTCTCCTCTAATGGAAAAACACAATCAATCAGTCAACCATTTTAGGCAAAACAGACACTCTAAATCATATCATCAATAATAATTCTGCCGCAATATACAGCATCAGTCAACTGTTATTTATCTGTTTAACTGTTGCTGACTTTCAGCAAATGCATTCCTGCTGTTCAACTTGTCTTGAAGTGCTCAAACATCGTCAAGTCATCTCCAGAACGTTTTATAACCACCCCTGTAAAAGTCCACCACATTATTATCTACCTGGTATAGGTAGATATATGCTCGGATCCTCTGTGATGGTCTCCTCCCTCCCTTTAGGTCGCAGGTCTGGTTCTGTTACCTCCCCTAAAACAAAACACAGCACTCTAGATGTTTCCTCACTTTTCTCAAAATGCACTACAGTTCCTATTCATGCACGTTTTTGAGTAACAATCAATTGTGTCACTCCAACAATCACAAAGAACAAATTGAGCAAAGACAGAAGGCATGTTTGAAGGTGCTGGTGCTCACATAACATAGCATAATGCATGAGAGATTTGTAGGCTGATTTTAAAATCGTGAATTCACATATTAAAAACATGACCACATTATTTTCATTTAAGTCTACATCTTCTAGAGGGCCTCGCAGTTATTATCACCCTGCTATGTGAAGTTTTTTTGTCAGCGGTGGGGTCAGTGTTTGCACCCTCAAACTTTTTCAATTATGGCGTAAAATGAGAGGCCAGAGGATAAAAAAAGAACCCCAACCCAGCAGACACTCCTGCACATAAACACACACACACACACACACACACACACACACACACACACACACACACACACACACACACACACATTATCTGATCTCTCATGTGTCTGCAGTGACCTGCAGGAGTGCTTTTGATTTGTCTGGCCTCACCCAGAAACCAGGTAGCTTGGCTGGTTTTCATAATTTGTGTTAGCACGCATAGTTTGACAAAAAAGATTAATTTGAATGGATTTAAATGCAAATGAAAGCGCTGCATTTAGTTCCAAATAGGGCAAATGTTAAAGGTCATGACCTTTCCCCTGTTTATCTATCCTACTTCAAGCAGAGGGAAAATTTCAGAGGGATGAAAAAGAGTAAGAGAGACATATGTGTGCTCTTACCGTGTTCTGGGTACACAGGTTGCTTCCCAGCGCTCTTCTCTGGGGCAGCAGTGCGGAACACTACATGTGGAGAAAAACAGACTTTGTCACTCATGTATATTGATCATAGAACCATATTGTTGAGACTGGCATACAATGTGAGATGTACCATTAACAGTTAAGTTGGGGGAGAAGGGTCATGACACAGCTGATTAAAGTTTCCATACCATAAACCTGGGGACCCGGGTTAGATTCCGGGCCCAAGGTCATTTCCCAATCCTTCCCTATCCCCCTCTCAGTCATTTTCTGTCATATCACTATGTCCTGATAAAAGGCATCAGCCCAAATGCCCCAAAATATACTTTAAAAAAATAGGTGTAAATGGTTGTATATTGTTGTATATTGTACTGGGTTATATGCTGCACCTAACCATATTGAGGGTGACTGCAGAATACTGTATGCAGTAAAAGCAACCCAACTAGTATTGCAGTCACTCTGTTGCACCTGTTTCTCAATATGGTTTGATGATTCATGCATCCTCACATAAAACAAACAAACAAAAAAACAAAAACAAAAACAAGCATTTGATTTATTACCACTATACTGACTGCATAACATCAGGACTTGGTATGCAAGCATTCCAGACACAAAATATTTCAAATTTAGTGCAGTAATATGCAGTAATTTCATCCATAATTGCAGTGATTGTGGCAGTTAATGTATCATTAAAGCATCAGGTGGAGAAAGGCACTTGGTCTCTGTGTGAAATAGTTAGGAATTGTGCATACTGAAAACTGTTCAAGAACTGTGAAGAACTGTTCAAGAACTCATTGTACGTGTCTTGGTGACAGTGACAGTCTAACTTTACAAACATTTGCAAAATAGTGCAACTGTTAGAATGACAACTTACTATCATCCCAGCCAAGCTCCCGAAGTAGTTTCTCCTCTTCTTCTTCCATTGTGGGTTTCCTTGGTGTGGATTTGTCTTCCTTTGGCTTGGGTTTTGGAGTGGACTTTGGAGCCTTGGGCTTTTTGGTTGGCTTCGGTTTCTTGGTGGGTTTAGGCTTTTTGGTGGGTTTAGGTGCCTTGGGTTTCTTGGTTGGTTTAGGAGCTTTAGGTTTCTTGGTTGGCTTTGGGGGTTTGGGTTTCTTTGGCTTGGACTCTTTTTTGTTTTCTAAAGGAGGAGATAAAGGGAAAAAATGCAATGGTTAAGTAATTTATGTGTAATAAAAAACACACTTTAACTTGTTATATCTCATATGATGCGGCATGTGTTCCATGTGGTTAGAATTCATACTTTGTTAACAGCTATTAAGCCAAGGGGTCATTAATTGCTAAACTTGTTTATTTGTTTGAGCTTTTGCATTTTAATTCATCAGTTTTGACCAACAAATGAATGAATGTGTCTATGTTTCAAGCTTTATAAATGTGTTATTGCACCCTTATGTAACACACTTTACAGCCTGCCAGTGACCTCGACTCAGGTCTGTGTTGCATTAGGCAATGGCTCAAGTGCATGTCAGTGCCTTCGGCAAACATCTCCTGATGCTGTCGGCCCTCTAACAAGTTGCACACTTTTAAGCAGAGACAAATGCTGAACACACTGATCCTTTTGTTGCAGCTCCCTCATGGCAGATGGAAACTGTGACGAACACACTGACATTGCTTTACCTCCATGTTCAGACAGAGCTGGTCTCTGCCGATGAACAACTCAGGTCAAGCAAAAGCTGTGCAACATGCAAGTGTATGTTGCAGAAAAGAACAAAGTCATGAACACTGTAATAGATGTATTTTAGCTCAGCATCCGTAGCATATTACATTGCATATGCCCTCCAAATGAAATGCGGTTAGAGTTATGGCCATCATTGTGTTTTTAGGGTATAGCCCACATATTGTTAAACTGTAAAAACTCTTCTGTCAGCCATGGGTTGCAGGTAATTTCTTCCTGCTCAAAAACTAGGTCAACTAATAAAACAGAAATCCACTTGTCCTTCCTATGGGAGTGATTTGTCCATCCTTTCCTAAAGTGACTCTTGTGACATCAGGATAACATTGTTTCATCCCTTATTTTGCCAGAATTTAACCTGCTTAAGAGCATGGAAATTTTTATTGGTCTGTGCAGCCTTCAAAACCCAGACTATGACGTCATTACATGCTCTTCACATGAATCTGGCCCAGTGTTTCTTAAAGTGTCAAAATATGTTGTCTGACCTGTTTTTTGTTTGTTTGTTTTGATCACAAATGGATAACATGTGCTGCCTCTTCTTCTGTATTGTCCTCAGTAAAATGTGTGTATTTCTGTCTTGGACACATTGAGACTGTTTGCATAATTCACTACAGTGTTTTGATAAGTGTTGCAGGGAAACATCTGCAATGTATTAGAAATGTGGTGAGGGGCTTGAGAAGCACTGGAGTTAAAAATGAAAGGGGGTAGGTAACATTTTGCACCACAGATGATTTAGACTAGAATTCCACTCTTGTTCCCGCGCACTTTACATAAGACAGCAGAGCGTATTTGATTTACTGAAAAGAGCAGTGCGTCTCAGCCACTTCCCTGAAACAGTCTCTTGGCTGAAAGATTGCTGCTTCATGAACCCAAAAGAGTTATTTGGTAGCGTAAAATATTTGTGTAACTGATGGCTGATGGCAGTAAACTGATGGCTTTTAGAGAAGATTTCTGTTTCACTGACAAGAGTGAGGGCTGGATACAAGATGGTGGTGGTGGTGGTGGTAGCGTAGTGGTTAAGGAACCTGCCTAGTGTGTAATTAGCCTGGAAAGTTTTGGGTTCGAATCCCGGCTGCCACCGTTGTGCCCTTGAGCAAGGCACTTAACCCTAAGTTGCTCAAGGGGAGACTGGCCCGGAACAATTGATAGTTGATGAGTTGTAAGTCGCTTTGGATAAAAGCGTCTGCTAAATGCATAAATGTAAATGTAAATGTAAGATATATGTATCTTCCTCTGCTCTGAAGAGAAGACAACCTACAAACAAAATCACTTCACCTATGAATCACTGCTTATGCACCCCTGCCCTACATACCACACAATTACTCACACAACTTCTAAAATCCATTTTTTCCTCTCCTAACTGTCCATAATATACAATTAAAAGTGATGGTTCTAAATGGAATCTATCTCCACACCTAGCAATTTCAAATCCTCCAACTGGCGACAGGAACAATAATAGTTTTATGCACTCAGTGCAAACCAAATGTCTGGTCTGAGGAGTTCTCCTAACAGTGCAACTTCAAACCACAACCTACTCCTTCATTATTGCAAGACAGGGGTTGGGGGGAGGGGGCGGGGTGAAGGAGGGGAAAATGAGGGAGACCTCTTTTTTATACGTGTGTAGTATTCTCGTATACTCCTGTCTAGCAGGCAGCTGGGTTTTCCATTTTGCTCCGTCAGTACCCCAATTTCTTTTCCAAATGCGGTCACTGCCGCAGTGCTACTACTAGTAGCTCTGCTAGAGCGTGTTTGAACAGTTAGAGAGGTACAGTATTTCAGTGTAGTGTGCACAATAACTGGGCTGAACCATACTGACCACTACTGATAAGACCTTAGTTGGCTAGGCTGTGTGGAAACTCACTGACAGAGAACAGCTGTGTCTGTGGGCTTGCAGCCAGTGACTCTTACCACTGTCATGGAAACAAAAAGACCAGACTCACCACTTGCTCAGCTTTTTCTTAGGGCAAAATGAAACAGAAGGACAGTGGAGACAAGATGGTCTATTGTGATCAGTCTATTATTACAATTAAGATATTTAGATGAAACATTGTGATCTTTTTTCTTTCGCATTTAATACAGTGTAGTAATTTCACATTACTAGTCAGCACAAAAGAAGAGATGTCCTGTCTAGAACACACAAGTTATTTGCATATGAACTTTAACAGCAATGACATTCACCTGTTGGGTCGTCCTGTGGAGATCTCCTGGCCCTTGGGTCATGTTTGATGGCGTCCACCACCCCAGCTACAGGGCTGCCCATCCAAGTCCAATCTGTCTCTCTTCTTTGCAGCCCTGTCATTTTCTCGACAGGCGCCTCATCATGCTGAATCAGTGCCCGTCTGGCCGTCGCCTCGTCTGTCTGTTCTTCTGCGCCGCCAGTGTCGGCAGCGATCCAGCAGAGAGCGAGCAGAGAGGCCAGGACTCCCAGTGGCAGCTCCCCACGCATCCTTGTCTCTGATGCTGCACGCCGAGACAGGAGAATGAGGCTGAGGGGTGTCTTATGTGGGTCCTGGAAGTGTTGCAATAGTCCAGGAGAATTCCTTTAAGTCCCCCAGGCAAAGGCAACAATAAGAACTCCTTCAGATTCAAAAACAATTTTAAGTGGAAAAAAGCTTTTTCTGTACAACAGATGGTTAGTGTGAGATTGCTACTAACAAACGCAAATTGACACAGAAAAGTTTTGACTTTTAAAAGCTGGCAAATGAAAAAATATTTATCTTATCTGCTTCTTGTTTATGTAAGAATAAATACGTTACGAAAGTCCTGAAAAGTTGTACAGCAGGGATGGACAGAGTGACTGCAAGAGAAACTGGAAGCCTCTACAGTCAGCCCCAGTTTCTCTGGCGTGTTTCTTTTAAGAGACTCCTTCACAGTCAAATTCCTCTGACATCCCCCTTTTAGGGTGGGAGGGATAAGAAATCACCCACAACGTCACATTCCAGGGGAGGGGACAACAAAGTAGAGAGGAAGAAAAGTAGAGAGGAGAGAAAGAGGGGCAAGACAGAGAAACAAGAGAGAGGGAGAGAGAGAGAAAGAGAACTTTAACTAGTTTTACTCCAAAGAAGCAGATTGTACTCTTCAGTGGCCTTCAATCTAAGTTCTAAACTCTGTCAGTAGAGTTTAAGAGCACAAATATTACAAAATAGAAACATAACCTCTAAACATCTAAACGTTTTGAACTCTTATCTCCTACCAGAGCCTTGTATTCACTGACCTGTGTAAAAGCAGACCCGTAAAACACAAACCCACAAAATCAAAGCCGGACCTGAAGTGAGACAGGCAGACAGACAGAGAGATGTGGCTGAGACACGCTTTAAGCTCCAGCCTTTCATGACGAAGGGAATGCAGTGTGTTTTTCCACTATGAGAAGCAGAATCAGATGTTGGTATGTTTTGAGGGGTTTTAATATGGTGCCACATGCTGATGAATCAGCTCTCCAGATGCTCCCTCACCCCCTTCCCAGAACTGTAGCATTTTCAGAGTCACAAATCGTAAAGGATTTTACCAATCATTTTTTACTTAATATCTATGACCACCTTTTCCCTTCTTCTTTTTCTTTCTCTCTGTGAAACAGAATCTTGAATCCTCTCTTACTTGTTTAGACAATCAGAACAATTCAATCAATGATGTCATATCACTGACTCATTTCTTGAGTGGGGCCTAGCATTAGGTGAACACAAATAATGACTCCCAATCAGTGAGTCGTCCCTAGTTCTTCAGAGACAGATCAAGTCAAGTGGTAGATTCCCGTCATTATCACATGGCTGTACGTGTCTAAAAGCTGCTCTTGAATTCAGAACTTCCTGCGAAAATTCAAAAATGTCCTCTGACTTTGAAGTATTCACTTGCTTTAGCCTCCACATCTCTCAGTCGCAAGTGGCACAGGGCAGTTTTTCTTTGTCAGCACCATGATACTGCAAATAGCAACTGTTATGACTTTAGAGTATGAAGCTAATAAAGAAAGTTTTCAGCTGTGTCTGTGTTGAGAAAAGTTAATACTTTGTCAGCACTTTCAACAATATATCATTTCATAAATAAATCTTGGAGATATAATTAGACATTACAACTGAGAGTTTGGTTGTTGTGGCATCTGTGGATAAAAAGAGGGTTACTATTGACAAGCAGACATCTGAAGATAACCCAAACCATGTGTTTGATTGCACACAGCTGTGCACCTCCTGGGATTATCGGGACCTCACTCAAGAGCATGTTTTGCTTTTAAGCTTGCCTTTCCAACCAAGCTAGGCAGGAAACCATTCAAACGCCTGGCTGCCACATTCTCCAATGATATCCTGTCTCTGCAGGTCTGAATCAGTCATGCATCTTTCTGCTTGTCTTTCTTTGATGTCCCCTTCCCCTTAAAATCATATTCAGTTCTAATCATCATATTTATTGTAATCCTTTGTGTAATATTCTAAGCATGCTGAATGAAGTATTTAATGCTGCAGTGGATTTGTACTTAGTTTGCTCATCTCTGTAAACCTGGATGAAATCGACTTAGCCTACTGGACATCTTGACAACTCATTGCATCTTAAGCTTATTTATTAAAAAGTCACCCAGTTATGAAAAATATAAGGCAACATGTGCAGAACAAGGATATTTACAGTTCAATCCGTCATTACATAAATATTAGAAAAAAAGTTTATCTTACATTATAATTTAACATCATACATTATATTAACAATGATACTTTACATATAATTAATCTTATCGACACTTTTAGTAGGCTATCAATGACTTTGATCTGTCATTACAACAAAGTTGTAAACGCATGGTGGCCATAGGTTCGGTTATGAAATGGTGGTTGCGAGAATACAAATGGATTAGGCGCATGACAGTTGAACCCACTCATGTTCATGTTGGAGGGGTAAGCAGGGTATGTTAAATACTGTAGTCCATACTGGTCATGCTCCTCAAGTCTCTGGCCCTCTCGCTCCTTCTTCCATTTAGTGCGGCGATTCTGGAACCATACTTTGACCTGCGTTTCAGATAGATTCAAGGCCTTCGCGATACCAAAACGTTCAAAAACGGACAAGTAGTGACTGTTTCTAAAACTGTGCTCCAGAATGCGCAGCTGTTCCAGAGTAAACGCCGTCCGAATGCGTCTTGCTTTTGCTTTGGACTTGGGCTGCTCTGAGTGGGTTGGCAGTTCCCCACCTGCACCTGCACTTCCTGCCACTTGAGCCCGGTCCGTCTCTGCACCTCTGGATGAGGGCAATGTTTTCTTCTCTCCACTCGATGCATTTTCTGAAATTAGGCACGAAACACTTTGGTAAGACATCTGGGCGATTACATTCCAACAGAATGCTCTAATCTCCCAATGATCATAAATTTCCAAATAGGCCCAAACTTACCATGTTCTTGCTGTGCCAATAAGTCTTTGCGAGATGGTGCATCGTGCGTTGAATATCTGGTGAATTTAACCGGGTCAAGAATGTCTGCTATAGAAAAAGAGGTTATTGAGCTCTGTGGCATTATCCTAGTTTCCTTATGCATCATGAAATCTCACCTCACACACAACAACACTCAGAGGCAAGAGCTTGTCTGATACAGAGGCCTTGTGCGCTTCTCCCCTTTTATATACCTGGCAGCACACGACACTCACGCTTGTAAAATTAACATTTTTAAAAGGCACTCAAAGGCAATTGTGGTTCTATGATGACAATACAAGGCACTGGGCTCTTCCTCATAAATGCGTAACCTCACACAAAGTACACACGTCTTGTTCAGGGACTCCCGCGTTGACACTTGCACATGCAAATGCGTGTCCCAGCGGGTGTGTTTGAGTCTCCGTTATTTATTGCAGTGCATCTGGTTAAAATGTGCCCTTTTCTTTAGAAACTTGTATTTTTTTGTTTTAACTCATGTCGTTATTTGCAATTGTGTGATTTTTACGCCGGTAGAGCACGTGAACTGAGCTTGTGATGCAAATTAATCGACTCCCCCAGACAAGAGAAAGTAAAATGTGTCGCTTGCTTACTGTGCTGTTTTGTAATGCATGCATTAACGACACGCTTCGTTAAAAATGTAGGCTACCTTGAGAGAACACTTTATTTTACTAGCGAATGACCCCAATGAGGAAACAATTTTGGAGAACTCTGATGCTATGGAAATCACCAGGCCTAATGCATTAAAGGTAGAGTTTGTAAGATTGGTATCCCTTTCTATCTAATATTTCTATTTAATTCGAATTTTAAGTTATTTTTCATACATTACCATCTTACGAATCTTGGACATCTTTTGATATTAAGTTCTAACTTGTAAGAGTAAATTATAGCTCACAACACTGTATGACTGCCTGGAATTTCGTTCAGCATCACCATTCTCCTATGCAAGTGATGCTCTTGTGAAGGCGGGTGATGACTGATGTCTTGTCCACACACAGGGGCAGAGGGCAGCTTGTAAATAATCCCCAAAGCCCCTGGAGGTGGCCATCAGTGGCAGATGCCAGTCCTCACACAGGCTATAGCACCACCTAAGGCACTGGTATTGAAGGTAGGAGCCTGGGCCAGCCCACCAGGATAATTAGCAGATGTCACCAGCGAGGCTGACCCTCCTTGACCTGGTCCATTGTCTGTGTTGCTGAGGAGGGAGGGTGGGTTGGTGGTTGAGCCAGCAAGGGGCAAGAGGGGTAGAGTGTGCCTGCTTGTTGCCTCTTGCCCCCTCCTGGTTCATTACTCTAGCCATGGTGAGCGTGTCATAGCAAATGGTAATGGGCTGATCAGAGAGCACTTATGGAAAATATTTAGAGACTTTTTTCCTCTGAAACAGATTTTCAGTGCAAGATTTGTCTGTTTTGTCCTGGGCAAAATAGATTAGTAGCCCTGATACTCCAGATTGTTAAATGCTAGCATACTAGTTATGCAGACAATGATAAAATGTGCATGTTGACACAGTACACATCAAAGAGGTTAGACTCTTGTGTTTCAGTGAGCAACTTTATTACAGAATGACCCATCTGTTTGAAATCACCTGCTGAGTTTGCCATTCCTTATAAAGGAATTGAAGCAGATATTTGCACAGATTTGAATGTTCAAACTTCTTTATAGTCTCTCACAAAACATTTGAACAGTCAACTCGCATACCTTTTGTAATGACAATGCTGCGACCTTAGAATTTTATTTATGCCATAAAGCGTATAGGGGGTATCCCATTTGTAATGATCACCCCTGAACCATATACCACACAACATCTCACAGATGGCTTCCAATTCAGACATGGGGAGGAGACACGAGTGCGACATGTCTTTTAACAACTCTCCTGGGTACATTTAAAATTCCACAGGAGAGGGACATCCCTCGGAGGCTCCTTTGGTGACTCATAAATGAACACTCAACCTAATAGTCACCCACTTTCCTTTGAGGCCTTGATTCACAGCTGCAATAGAACTGTTTAGAAGCAATTTTATCAAAACATTAGGACCTTTATGTTCAGTGCAGTCCCTCAGAAGTCATTTATTAAGGTTAATAGGGGGAGCAGTACAGGGGTTATGTGCCCTCTTTAACTTACTAGAATGCTTGGTCAGTGTGTGGAAAATCTGCATGGAGTTGTGCAGAATAGAATTATTTGCTCATTACTTCCTAAACCACAGTCTTTCAGTTAAGTTTTTTTTGTTAGACTTCTCTTTGTATTCCCTGCCCTTGTTAACCAATTTCAAATTATCAACAGACTAGATATTACTATGAACATTTAGAGTGAGTTGTGTTTTTACTATAGGCCTTTTTGTATTCAGAAAAGTGTAGTCTATAATTTATAGCAGTAAAAGCACTTTTATAGATTTCATAGTGATAGTCTACATTGTAGGGAACAATATGTTTTCATCTTAATAAGAAAACGCTTGGCAACCTTTTCTTACTCAACATCTTAGGTCTACCTAATTGATGGATACGCAGATATGTTCACTGTGTTCACTGTAAAAATGTATCCTAGGCCTATTAATTTACAGGCCAAATGTTGAATTGAGTACACTATTGGTTTGGGACTGGCTAATAGGAAAATAGGAATAGGCGGGCTAACAGTAGGTCAATAATAATAGATTAACTGGTTTTGAAGAAAACTCGTTTAGGCCTATTGATTTCAACTCCTGGCTGACTGATGGCAGTGGCGAGTCTCTGGAACGAAGAAGAAAATCTCGCGAGTCGGTCGGTCCTGGTAACGAGATTTGATATTTGAAACATGGCGACCGAAGGCGACGCGGGTGGTGTGGCCGTTGCAGAAACAGAGACAGGGGAGGGGTAAGTACCATTCTGAGATTTTATAAAGAAAAGAGATCCGTCCTGATGTCTGTTGTGGCATATCAACCACATTATAAATATATGTTT
This sequence comes from Tenualosa ilisha, assembly GCA_015244755.2. NCBI lineage: Eukaryota > Metazoa > Chordata > Actinopteri > Clupeiformes > Clupeidae > Tenualosa > Tenualosa ilisha. Next base: position 2,356,249 of record PYXC01002283.1, on the reverse strand, counting down.
GCGTAATTTACGCAGTGTCTTATTGTAGTGAAATGAGTCTGAAGAATGAATGCATGCCAGTGTAAACAGAAGCTAGTTAGCTGTAACTAAGGCTAGCGCGTTATTATAAGTTATTTCAGTAAACATCGTTATTGCTTTGCATTGTGCATAAACTGTTTATTGTTTATATCTTGTCGGACAAGTCAAGAAACATCGCCAGGTACATATTGTTGTTGTGTTGTCATGTTTCACCTAGTGTCAGTCTGAATGACAGGATGAATGAACAACTCATTCATTGTTGTTGTCTCAGTCTGACGCAGCTTCCTTGTTATTAGCAATTCTGCAAACCTTTAAGAGAAGTTTAAACTTATATTTCGTCTTTTGCAGCGATGCATCATTTGGTGATATGAGCACAAATATGGAAACAGAATCCTCGAATGGAAAGGAGCCAATGGTATAGTATAGCGGTGGTTTCATTTGCACGCTGTTCTTAGTTGGTGGGGAAGTGATGAATCTGTGAAAATATGTAGAAGTCGTTTTTTGTGTAGTAATAACAAGTGCTGCTTTCTTACTCTGGGGCCAGGAGGCAGCGGGAGATGGTCCAGAGCCGGCGGAAACGCAAACCGGCTCTGGAGACGAGGAGAGCGGCGGGCGTCAACTCGGAGAGGTGGAACTGCAGTGCGCTCTTTGTATGAAGTGGTTCACTGCGGACACTTTCAAAATAGACACGTCGTAAGTGTCAGTCATGCTCTTAAGTCCTATAACAGGTAGACCATTGTCATTGCAGGAGTTTTAACGCCCCCTCCCCCATTTGTTGTGGTCTTGGTCTTGGCTTCACAGAACCTGTCTTCCCTTCATGACCAACTATGTGTTCCACTGTAATGTATGTCATCACAGTGGCAACACCTACTTTCTGAGGAAACAAGCCAGTGAGTGACATCCACGAGTAATCAGAAACATTATTAATTACATGAAACACAATAGCCTACATTTGATTAAAAAGGTAGTTCATGTCCTATGCATCTGAAGTAATCTTTGAACATTTTCAGATCTGAAGGAGATGTGCCTCACAGCCTTGGCCAACCTGACCTGGAGGTCCCGAACTCAAGAGGAACACCCAAAAACCATGTTTTCAAAGGATAAGGTGCATCACTGGATTAGTTTCTCTCCAGACATGCTCAAACACCTCATATCTATGCAGAATGACATGAGTAACATCCAATATGTCATTACAGGATATCATCCCCTTCATCGATAAGTACTGGGAATGCATGACGACCCGTCAGAGACCAGGGAAGCTAACATGGCCCAATAATATTGTGAAGACAATGGTGAGAAGAGGGCCCCATTATACCATACTATACTATAATACTAGAATGTTTTTAGTATTGTAGCATTTATATATGTAAGATATGATATATCTTACATAGTTACATTGCCAGTGCTGGCAATAACCGTAAGCCTTTTGGGTTTGTTTTTGCAGAGCAAAGAGCGTGATGTGTTCCTGGTTAAAGAACACCCTGACCCAGGAAGTAAAGACCCTGAAGAGGAATATCCAAAGTTTGGACTTCAGGATCAGGTACATGTGCAGATACATTGTGCATAATCACTACAGTTATGTGCACAACGAATTCGGAATAAGGTCAGTATTCTGGTTAGAGCAAGATCCTGAATAATCCATTTACATGCGAGGAAGAGGATATTTTCATTTACAGTTAGGTCACGAACGTAGCCTGCAAAGTTGCCTTGTGTTGGCTGCGTTATGCCAATTGAACATGCACACATGCCAAAAACGCTCTGGTATGGAGCATTTTCCGATTCTCTGTAATTCATGTATAATTCAGGCGGTTTACTTGGGTGTTTAGAAACCAGAATACGGCCAAATTTGGAAGATGATGAACGATATGAGGAGTTTTCATGACTCGCCTGCAAACTGAATATTGCCAATATTCTGTTTACAACCGAATATTCCCTGCATGTAATCGTAGTCGTAATCTGCATCTGTTGTTCTCCTGGATGCAGGGCACCTATGTGAGGCTTCTGATCTAAGGCTAATGATCTGTTTGTGTTTTGGTTCTATAGGATTTGGCAAACATCGGGCCGTCATATGACACCCAGAAACAAACTACATCAGTGGCCTCCAGTGGAGGTCAGAATGGTAAGAAAAATCACTGTGATGAGTAGGATTCTGTTTCATTCAGCTGATCAGAGCACTTGAGGTTCTTCATGCCCTTTTCTATTGACAAGTTATCAGTCTATGTTACATAGCATTTATAAAGTGTATCCATGTGTACACTTCCAAAAATGTTTCAGTGGACAAAGTGAAAACTGCCAATGATGCAATTTATATTGGCCTTCTTATATGGATTCTTTTCAGAGTCTGGCATTGGTAGTTTTATAGTTATAATGATAATCAAAGTAACACAGATGTCTCCCACTGTCTCCCCTTCTTTGTAACATCCATGCCATGAGAGATTTGTAATGGCTTTATATTGCATTCCAGGTGGATCAGCATTCTCAGGTGAATATATGCGACTTCTGGAAATGTCAGATATTGCTGTCTGTGGTCTTTGTAACCGTAACCCCTGCCCTCCCCCCCGAACCCCTTTGCTTCTTATCTTTGGGCTCGTTATCTCAAGCTTGGCCTCTCTGTTTTGGACTGATTGTGGTGGTGCCGATGATGAATTTTAGCGCTCCTGAACATTGTGTCTGTCGGCTTCCTCCGGTCGAGCTCACTGACCTCCTCACAGATCTTGCCTTGATCTCTAATCCCTTGCCTGTGTGTGTGACTGCTGTTCTCCTGTCTGCGCTCGCGCCTGTGCCACCTCTCTCGAACTCGCAATCTAACTGCCATAGCCCGTGGCCAATCAAATCTTAGGATTTCTGCAGGCGATCTGCTAGCCACCTACCAGATGTGGATAATGCCATGGCCGTTAGATTGAGTGTACAGATTCCAGCTTTCAGTGTTTCGAGTTTTGAATTCCATTGTTGGCTTACCTTTTCAATAGTCTAGTTAAGGATATTCAGAGAAATCTGCAGATGTAGTTATATACTGACTGTTTGGTCTATGCAGGTGCCAGTTTTGAATTGTGATCAAATCATCACAATTCAGATGTCTTTAGTAATTTTTATCATACTTCAGTAGTGGGTGTCTCTGGGGTTCTTGGTCTGTTCTAAGCTGTAGTACTATTTGTAGTACTATTTATGGTGTTAGTAACTATTTATGGTAACAGATAGCGTTCAACACAAACTATGTATGTCTACATAGCCAATGTAATCCTGCCTGTAAGTAAAACATATTTCATTTCTATGAACTTAGTCAAACTACAGACTCTTAGATAGTGGGTGACTGAATAGAAAACGCTGTTTGAATTAAAGATGTATAGTATGTTTCAGTTATTTATAGCTTAGTGGCCTTAATTAACCTTAGCTTGACTGCTGTTCTTTGTGTTTGTGTCTGAATCCTGGCTGGCTTCACACTTTCCCACGCAGCTAATGCTGATTTACTTACTGCAGACCAATTGTACGATTGTCTGTATGGGATGCTGCTGACATCAAGGGTGTGAAATCTGCCTGTCTGCTTGGGCCCTTACTGAGTGTGTTTTTGTCTGAATGTTGCAGAGAGTACAGTAGCCTCTTTGGTGGTTTGTGTGTGTGTGTGTGTGTGTGTGTGTGTGTGTGTGCATTATTATGGTCTGCTCCTGACTGAGCCCTGCTGTTTTGTGTGTTAGGTGGCATAGCTCCTGGAGGAACAGGCAAAGGCAGGGGTGCCAAACGCAAACAGCAACAGCAACAGGATGGAGCCACAGCAGGCACCACCAAAAGGACCCGCAGGTGATGATTAAACACACACACACACACACACACACACATGCTGCAGACACATACACACATGTATTTTTGTACACGCATAGAAATGTATCAAGCTTTTTGTGCAAATGAAATTCACGTCTTATTATTTGATGCATTTAATGTCTATGGACACATAGTTGATGATCTGGTGTTGAGAAATAATTTGGGAGAATCAAATCAGGACATTTACATCACCATTTTCTGAGATGAAATTGTCTTGATAAAAGTGGATGGAACCTTAAGCCCTCTAAATATGACAAAATGGAAGGTTATGGGACTGAAATTTATTATGTTTTGAAATTCCCTCCCCCCTCCAGTGACCCTCTCTTCGCTGCCCAGCGACTGCCTCCTCACGGCTACCCCCTTGAACACCCTTTCAACAAGGACGGCTACCGCTACATCCTGGCTGAGCCCGACCCCCACGCTCCTGACCCAGAGAAGCTGGAACTGGACTGCTGGGCCGGGAAGCCCATCCCAGGAGATTTGTACCGGGCCTGCCTGTACGAGCGGGTCCTGCTGGCCCTGCACGACAGAGGTAAGGCACAACTGCAAGCACGATGCGAGCATACGGTAGTGTTGAACAATATCTGTGTTGGGGGAGCAGCAACCCTCAGTCAGCAAAGCTAATATTACACACATTCATTTACAATTACGCTTTTAGCAGATGCATTTATCCAATGCAACTTATAAAAGAGGATAACATTCAAGCTACAGCACAATGAAAAACTAACAAAGAGTGCATATTGCTAACATATATATTTGCAGTTTTTTAAGTTGAAAGTGCAATAGAGTAATAAAAGAGAATTATGGAGAAAGATTAAGAATAAGTGGTTAAGTGTATTTCTGGTATTCAGAAATTCAAGCCATTCATTCATTTTTGAAGGTTCTGATTTAGTACACTATAGCCATTATGACAGCGTAATATGACAGAAAGTTGGATGAAAGTGGAAACTGCATCTCTCTGCCGTTAGCTCCGCAGTTAAAGATTTCGGATGACCGTCTAACTGTGACCGGGGAAAAGGGTTACTCCATGGTGCGGGCGTCCCACGGGGTGCGTAAGGGGGCCTGGTACTTTGAGGTGACAGTGGATGAAATGCCACCCGACACAGCTGCCCGTCTTGGTTGGTCGCAGCCCTTGGGTGAGTGTGTTTGGATAAAGCTACTATGATCATGGGCGCCTGTTATAATTCTTGTTTTATCCAACCGTGACATCTATTATTATTCACGTGACAGTGCTTTTCTGTATAGTGAACGTTTACTTGTAAGTTATGTATTGAAGTTTTGTGTCCTTCAGTCATATGTACTGAGGTGGATATTTGTGTGCAAGTGACATGTAGAGATCTTGGTTGTTGAGTGGTTTGAATATCTATTCATTTTTCTAATGTATGCTTGGTCTGTGTCTCTCTTCAATTTGTCTTGTCTACATGAAGAGCCTGGTGAGCCCTAACGTTTTGGTCCATACTTGTCATGTTTTTTAGGAAACCTGCAAGCTCCTCTAGGCTATGACAAATTCAGCTATTCTTGGCGTAGCAAGAAGGGAACTCGCTTCCACCAGTCCATCGGAAAGCACTATTCAGATGGCTACAGCCAGGGCGATGTCCTGGGCTTCTTTATCGAGTTGCCAGACGAAACTGAGACTGCCAAATCCCTACCAGACACCTATAAGGACAAGGTATGCAAATACGCAGACCTCCTCCGTCATCGTTACATCTTAAATTTACAAATCATTTTCCGCGTCATTTTTGACACAGCACAGGCGACATCCCAACACAGATTTTCATCCTTGTGGGACAATAAAGTGAATCTTGAATTGTAATGATAATGTTGAGTGGTTTGTTTAATCAAGTTTAGACCAGAGGTCCAACCTTAGTCTTACTTTTTAAAGTAACACTGTACTTTTTAAAGTATGATTATGGACAACGGGATAGGATCCCCAGCATAAGGGAAAATAACAAACAACTCCAAACATCTCCAAACAAACAAAATAGTAACTTTGGAAGTTGTAAGGGTTGGTTACATATCTGCTTCAACTCATTAGGGTAATTATGTAAGTTGTTTATTTTACAAATAAACCACAGAATGGTGTATAAAAGGTTGTGTAACAGCACTAAGGGTTTTTGTGTACCCATGACAATGAAGAACTACCGTATTGTGAAGAGATAATTGCTGAATGTGAACAGAAATTGTTGCGTGTTAAAAATAGCTTAGTCGTTGACAGTGTTCTGGCAATCACTGTTTAGGTATTATTGTCTCTGCGGAGGATCTTAATTACTGCTCTGTGGATTTGTTGTTCCACGGCTTTCTTGAAAACGTGCATCATATGTGTATCTCAATAGTTAAGCAAAAACGCAAAAAATTCATGACATGGGAGACAATGGAGGCGTACTAATGTGCGTTTGGGGTATGCCGGGGTGTGCCAGAGCTTGCATCTGGAGCAACGTTTGCGTACGTGTGTTGACTATGAATCGGCCCTAAGATACAAATATACTGAGATGACTTAACTAATCAAAATGTCGTTGAAATGTTGTCTGTTGCAGGCCTTGATCAAGTTCAAAAGCTACCTGTACTTTGAGGAGAAGGATTATGTGGACAAGGCTGAGAAGAGCCTGAAACCAGTGAATAGCAGTAAAGTAAGTGTTCTGCACACCCAGCACTGCACACCTGTGTTTTTGTAAGTAATTTAATGCCAACCACATGGACTACAGATGCCAACTCTTACCCCTTTGTGAGTGATGATGCCTTCAGTTAACAAATGACTGCACTGATCCAAATCTATATATCTTATAGGTTCAATTAGGACCTACTTGTGCACCTGTAACTGGGTTACTAGTTCTCTGGAAAACATGTACAGGCACTGCACTAGTAATACAAAAAGTTTTTCCCTCCAGAGGTCTTTAGTGGTTTTATCAACGCAGTTAAATCTTTCTGTTTGAGGATGTAGATTATACGTGCTGTAATTATTTTTACTTTCCTGTCTGGTTTCGATTTCCTTTGTTCTCACTGAGTGTCATTTGATTTACTGTATGACTCCGTGACTTTGAAAACAGAAATAATAAACATTGTGGTCTTACCAATTGTGTTTTTTGCCTTTGTAGATGGTATTCTACAAGAATGGTGTGAGCCAGGGAGTGGCGTTTGAGAACCTGTTTGAAGGCATCTACTTCCCTGCCATATCACTGTACAAAAGCTGCACGGTATGCAACAGGACAGTCTGACAGTTACAACTAATGTGCTGTGTCTAATTTTAGACGACTGTGACATTCTTGTAAGGGTGTGTGTGTGTTTGTTTGTTTGTTTGACTCCTGACTGTACTGTATGCTCTTTCAATTTACTGCAGGTGTCTGTGAACTTTGGACCAAACTTCAAGCACCCTCCAAAGGATGCCAAATACCAGCCAGTGAGTACAGTAGTGTCACAGTGTTCTAGAATTGTCTCTGTCTCAGTCACAATCAGAGCTTGATGGAGTTTTCATACACTCTCATCGGGTGGTGATGCCTATTAAACTGTAGGGCCCTTTTTGCATAATGTATTGTTGCATTCTTTGTGATTTGAGAGGTCTCTTTTTGTGTGTGTGTGTGTGTGTGTGTGTGTGTGTGTGTGCGCGCGCGCGTGCACGTGCACGTGTGTGTTGTGCAGATGAGTGACATGGGCTCGGGTGCTGTGATCGAGCACACGCTAGCGGACATACTGTACCACGTGGAGACGGAGGTGGACGGCCGCAGCCCACACTGGGAAGGCTAACAGCCTGCACATGTTCCATCTGCATCCCCCCCCCCTTTCTCCTTCCTTTTCTATCTCCCTGTCTCTCTATCTCAGTCTCTCTACTCAATCACTTGCAGAAACATGGTTCTGGATCCTGATGCTTAAAGAGTTTAAAAAGGGCTCAGTGCAGTTGCAGTTCAGCTTTTGACACTTTCTTGATGTATACCGACTGTAGCCAAATAGAGGACGCTTCCGCTAAAACCAACATCTTTAGCCTTTCTTTTCTGCAGTGTGTGAAATGGAGATGTCAAAGAACAAACCTGTCAATAGAGTTCTCACCCTCTCCATGGTGTTTGGGTGTAGCGAATCACACTTTCAGATTTAGCATTATGTACAGAATGATAATAGTGTATATGGTGCCAGTTAACGGGAATTGGAGGCGTTCCAGTGTCAGTCATTAATGTCATTAGTTGTGTAACCTTTTGAATGGTAGAAGGCATCCATCCGTCACAGAATGCAATTTGTGGACAGAGTTGTGTCAGTAAGTGATATGTATGTCTGTTTTGAGTTAAAATACCTTTTTTTGTGTTAAGTTGTAATTTTTTCCCCTCGTTTTTGTTTATTTTATACAGAAAAAAAAAGTTTTTAATAAAGTTGTCTTAAAACCATTTAATGGGTTTTGTTATTCCCAAATCTTCACTCACTATTATACAAGACAGAGGGACAGATGGAACATTTTTCCAAATTTACAAAACTTGTATATAAAAAAAACAACATTAAAAAAATACACACACACACATTTTCTCTTGTTGTGAATAACATTCATGCTACAAACTGTATGTATCTACAAGCTAGTCTTCACCAGGTCCTCTGAACTTTTGCTGTTGGATGAATCACCTCTCCCATTCTCACGGTGAGTTGTATTGTAATTCTGAAAAAAGAGTAGCACCAATCCTAATCCATCAGTTTCTAATTTTAAGTAGTTATTAAACTACCGTATTGTAGCTATTCTTTTTCCTGAAATACAGTAAACATTAATACCTATTGTATTTTAGGAAAACACAAACCGCTAAATGCCACTGTATTGGTTTAGAAAGACTGCAAGGGCAGGTATGTTCCAGATTCAGTAATTGTTAAGGAATACTATTATTAGATACAATATACACTTCCTATGTCAGAGCATTCAAAAATAAGCAGTATTTGTTTTTTTTTTTATTGTGATTTTTTTTTTTTCTGCAAATGAGTGTTTTTGTCTTACCACGTCTCTCCTCCTGAAGATCCTGTCCAGCAGTCGACCTTTCTGCGGTGGCCGTGTGGGTTTAGGTTCAGGAGCCAGACTCCAGTCCAGGTCTGGAGGTTTCTGTCCATTATGGCTAAACACATTCAGATCTTTAAAACATTCTGCCTCGATCATCTGTGACAAAGGTGATAGGAGAGGCCAACAGCTTTAGCAGCTATATAATTTTAACTCAGTGGAGTCCACTCAGAGGACTCCCATCTTGTCCTCCAGATTCAGCTTTGATTCAGTGAGTGTTTTTGGTTACATTTTACATTTACATTTATGCATTTAGCAGACGCTTTTATCCAAAGCGACTTACAACTCATCAACTATCAATTGTTCAGGGCCAGTCTCCCCTAGAGCAACTTAGGGTTAAGTGCCTTGCTCAAGGGCACAACGGTGGCAGCCGGGATTCGAACCCACAACTTTTCAGGATACTTACACGCTAGCCAGTTTCCTTAACCACTACGCTACCACCACCCCACCGGTTAAAAGTAATATTAGAAATCAAAAACAAAATGCTCATGTGCTCCATACCTCCTTTTGCCATGTGATTGAACATGCCCCAGTGTTAAATTTGGCATAAAACTCCCCGTCTGTCACATCTAGATTCACTCCTCGTGTCGTTGAGAACTGCTCTATATCAAGAACATCTCGGCAGTACACGGCTCTTGGCTGGAAGACAAAAAACGATAAAATTTGATAATGGGGAGAGTGATTTTTTTTTCCCCAAAGAAATGTTTTGTGTCAAGCAAGGTAATGTATTTTACTGTTTGCATTTTTTTCCTGGTGTTAAATGTCTGATTTAGTTAGTGATTAATTCCTTGAAATAGAGATGCAAATTCTAGGAACTCACGTCAGGTTCAAATGGAGGTTTCAGCATTCCAGCTTCCAGCAGTCTGAAGTTGATATTCTTGAAAAAGGGGTGAGCTTTGACCTCTGCAGCCCCCTCAGACTTACATCCCAGACGCAGGGACACATTTTTTTGCAAGAGCTGATAGACATCAAAGGTGAAAAAATAATTTAAAAAAAAATTTGTGTGTGTGTGTGTTACATAATAAGCTCTCATCAGTGTAATGATCCCCCACTGGTCATGCAATGGCATTACTCGGCAATAATTAAATGGCAACAATCGGACAGTGTGGACACACTTGCCTGTCTATAATCCACATACAGCGTACGTACTTAATAAACATGAAGATGCCCCTAGTACTTATACTTATGTACCTGTTCTCCTCAATGGCATTGTAAATACACCAAAACATAAATACACCATAACTGTGATTGTTTTGCAACCACCAAGGATCTCCCCACCGTTGTCTTTTTGTGTGTGTATTTATGTAGTTTATTATTTGTATTTGGCTACTCACTTACACCTCCCCATAAGTCTCATTGACCATAGCCATTATCTAATGAAATGTTCCTGCATCATGTCGGTCAAGGGATACAGTGACAGTAATAAATTAATAATAAATTTAATTTGTCTAGCACCGTTTATGCGGAGACTGCAGCTCAAAATGCAACCACCACATCATCAGTATTGTCTGATAAATTGTTCTCATAAAATGAAGAGCCCATGTGGAGTCTATCTGATGTCACCTTAGAGCAAATGTCTCTGGTTTCTGTGGTAAATTGGAACCCATAGCGTTCCTGTGTGTCCAGAACTCTGTGGTCCACTTCCTTCCTTTCCACACGTTCCTTGTGGTCACGGAAAGGAGGGGCTCCCTCGGTCATCTCGTAGATCAGGCACCCCAGACCCCACCAGTCAGCGCTAAAGCCATACCTGGTTTTCTTTATTACTTCAGGTGCTGTAACAACAACACAATCAGCACTAATGTAAAGTTATGTAATGACAAGTGATTTTGACTACATGATCTCTTTGTAAAATTACATGACTTCAGGTAACATCATAGCCTAGAAATCTAGATGCACCCTAGTGATAGCAAATAGTTTTGCACAGCCGGTACGTCTAGCCATGCACCATAAGGTTTTTACTAAGCCTTGGTAAGACCAATCACAACATTCTGTCTTTGTGGAGAGTCGCTGGGTGGGCTTAGCAAGATAACGACAGGGCTGTCAACAGTGGCCAAGGAACAGCGTTTGAATAGGCTTTGGCAACGACTATGCAGGAGTTCAACTTTTCTTTGAAAGTTGAGCAGAAAAAGACATTTCAGAGAAGGAGGTAGGCTATTTGCTGTTTTGCAGACGTCGCTTTTATTGGTTGTAGCACTATCCAGTTTGAAAGACAACTGCAGATTCCGCCTCTAGGATTGAGCCTGGTCTATCGGTCGGGACCAGACGATACATTTATGTTATAGGATGGCTTGACAGGCTAGTAACATCATTCAAGACACCATAACTTGCACAAGCATATGCACATTATACTTAAACCTGACACACTTTCACTCATTACTATTTCACATTCCACACCCACATTCCACAAATATATTCCCACAATAGTTTCTATTATTTAGAGGATTACATTTAAACTTTGCAAAGAGAACAAGGGTTAAAAATTAGGCATGTTAAGTAGCAATGATTTGTCCTACCCTCTCATTAGACTATAATTAATTTGAATTGAATACATACCCATATAACCTATTGTTCCTACTCTGCCATGAGCTTCACCATCCTTTGGCAGTGTGACAGCAAGACCCAGATCCGATATCCGGATATGGCCTAAGGACACCATTCACCATATTACACCTCACATTCACAAAGGTAAGTTATGAACAGAAAATTTGTATGTAAATCTAAATGAATGCTGAAAGTTTTTTTTTAGTAAATGCTTCCTGGAACATTTCTGCTATTTGACGCGTGCTGTGCTGTGACGCGTGCTGTGAATAACAAAACACTCATAAACTTCCTGCTTCTAAAAACAGATCAAGTCAAAGGAAAACAGGAAGAATAAAGGTACTTACCATCGTCATCTAAAAGAATATTTTCAGGCTTTAAATCCCTAAAAATGTTGGACAATGATACAAGTCATATTGATGTATGTGCTTATGAAATAAAGGCAAAATGAATTGATGCTGAAATTTTGACCAAGGATGGCTGTATTAATGGCCTATATACTGTAACAAAACGGCAATATAAATGGATCTGATATATGTATCAGTACTGTTTCTTTATTTACACATACTACTATCATACACTAAAAAAAAGTTAAAAAAGTAACAGCTTGGTGTAAACAAGAGCTATTCAAATGAAAAATCTGCATATTTCTAAGTAATAAACAAATCCAGGCAAATGGTGTGTGTCAGTCACCTGTAAATGATGGACTTCTGATGAAGATGTTCCAGCCCACAGCAGACCTCTGCAGCATAGAACTGTACCCTTTCAGCGGAGAGCCCTGGCAGTCCAATGTTGTAGATGTGGAACCTCAGGTCTCCGCCATTCATGAGCGTCAGGACCAGGCAGAGAGCATCTTTCGTCTCGTACGCATAGGCTAAACTGACCTATGGCACAGGATCAGATGAAATGGCTATCATGTCCCTGACTCTCAGGTTGTTTCTAGTAAAACAATCAGTGTATGCAGTCCTTTCTCAGCATGTTTTCAGAATGAGGTAAGAGTTACAATCCCACTCTCAGACCCTTTCTTGTTGAATTTAGCAGACTGTAAGAAACAACAATTTAACTCTCTATCCAGTTTGAGATTTTAAAAAAGTCCCTCTTTTGGATATGACGTGGAGGGGGGTGCAGTTCTAGGCAATAAGTACAATGCACAGAGGGAGAGGTTGTTGTCTGATTGGCTGCTCAGTTAAAATATCAGTGACCTTTCACTGGAAGTTTGAATTGTACCTGAAGTATTTCATAACAATATCACCCAAGATTTACTACATGGACATTAACACACATACATAAATGTTATACACATACAGACTAAAAACTGTGTCTGTGAATTTTGTGATGCATAATATCACATCTACATTTTGTCCATACAAGTTGTAAAAAAAGGGAATCTAAGATAAAAATATTTTCTAATTCCAGTGGTATTACCAATCCTTACTGTTCTGTTCTGTACTGTTGCTGACAAAATGGCCGAAGAGCATCACATGACTAGAAGGCTTTCTTACCACAAATCGACTGTTGACCATCTCCAAGATCTGTTTCTCATTAAGGGCCAAGGATTCTCCATGCCTCTTCTTCACCCTCTTCTTCTCTAGCTTCTTGCAAGCGTACATAGTCCCAGAGGCTCGAGACTGCACAGCACAGACCTGCATTGAGGATCAACAGAGGAGAACTACTTTTGATACGATATGGTTTGATGGTACAAGTAAAGGATTTCTCATGAGGTGATATGTGTGGTTTTTTTTATTTATTTATTTAGGGATATTTCAGCATTATTAAGGCCCTGTTTACACATATATACATATTTTCATAAATGTATATATACATATATATATATATTTTTTTTTTTCTCCCCCATTTGGGCCTCTTATTTACATGTAAACAGAGTTGTATCCACCTCAAACTGATATTTTTTAAAACAGCCTTCAAAACTATGTATTTTCTGGATTTGACTGGATACGTGTAAACACAATTAAAAAAAATAAACAGATAAAAAAATATCTGCTTATATAAATATCTAGATACATGTAAACAGGGCCTAAATATGTATACTCCAGAAGAAACAATACCTCCCCAAACCCTCCTTTCCCCAATACTCGATACTCTCGGAATAATTCTCTTGTGACTGGCTTTCTGAGAAAAAAAATGCAGAAATGAGGAAAGCTTTAATAAACAAACAAACAGTTAATAACAACAACAACAATAACAACAAAAACAATACATTTATTGTGCAGAAAAGTGGAAATGTGTTGTTTGAAGCAGTTGAAAAACATTTGTTCAACACTGTTTTCTTGCTTGTATTTGACACTGACCTCTCCACCATCTTCCACTGGAGAAAGCGATCAAAGTAAAAGCTGCCCAAGTAATCTGCAAAAGGTTTTCCCTTTAAGTAGTCATGCATGGCCCTGTAGTGACAGTAAAGGCCCTGTCAGGACAAACCTACTGTGGTGTCATTAAAGGAGAAATACAGTGTAAATCAGCCAATAGCCTTGTCGTTCAAAGTCACTAAATGCTTTATGTATGAAATAGAAACAGAAAATTTGATGCAACATAGACTGAGTAACGATAACTAATGCTAACTGAATGGGGCATAGCGAAATTAAACTGAAAGTAAGTTACTGTGCCCCATTCACTTATTGTTAGTTGCCAGTTCACTATTCAATCTATTTTGTATCAAATTTTCTCATTCTTTTTTCTACCTGCATTACTTGGTGACTTTGAACAACAGGGCTACAGATTGATTCACACTGGATATTTCACCTTTAACATTAGGCGAGGTAAGCTGCATTGCTGTTTCTAATGGTGTTGAAATAATTTATTATGTCTGGCATGCAGGCAACAACAGGTACACAGTGGATAGCTTTGTTTTTGCCATTTTGCATACAGTGAGTGTATGGTTGGCTAACCTTCTGCAGTCACTGAATACATCTTTGTGGGGACTACTCTCCAGGTTTTCTAAGCACTGCTCTCTGTGACTGTCCACAAACTGCTGTACACAATTGGCAGACTGAACACACACATAGAAAGAGAGAGAGAGAGAGAGAGAGAGATCGTTAAGTTAGTTAAGAGTTAGTTAAGATGGCATTTGTCAAACTTCTAATTGTAGTTACATGCATGCCCTGAATTTTGTGTACCTGCTTATTCAAGTATTTCTCAATGATCTTTTTGCCTCGACTCACACGTTCATCATCAGGTGTCTGCTCATACTTGTCCTATGCACATACACATGAAACAATTCAGCAAACCCATCCATGACACTTACACCAATCAGCTAACAAGTATATCTGGGATTATAACAGTATCTGTCTTCATGCACTTTCTTAAAACAGGTCCTAGTTATTAAAGGTATCCTGTGCAAGACTGGGATTTTTAAACCATGGAGCACCTCCAACAACGATTTTTGTTGTAACTTACACCAACATCCTAAATTTTTGTGAGAATGTGTGGGTTTGTTTACATACTAAAGGATATGAAAGAGTGATGATAATTTTCCAAAAGTTACTGTATGTAGACTGAGATGATAAGGGAAGCTGAGAGATCCTTCATTTGCCCTGTAATGTGTCATTGAGTGTGTTTACATGCGCTGCTTTAAGTCGACTATAGGGCAAACCCAATTAAAAATCCCCTATGTATCCACGCCATATGATCGGATTCAGCTCGATCGGATTGAAATTTCAATCAGCATACACCATCTGGGCCCCCATGCGCAAGCATGCTGTTTTGCAACTTGTCTGAAACAGGATGGCCAAGTGAATCTACAACTGAAACATGAGCTTGTCTTTCATCTTATTTCCTCCTATTCTGTTAGCACTGCAATCTTGATAAAATTAGTGGCAGTTTGTTTGACGTCATGCTATCAAGGACCGGTAAGGTAGGCAAATAATAAAAGTCAACAGGGATAACCTGCACGTGGGCTGTGATGACTCTCTCACTCAAGCTGGATGCTTGGGTAAGCACAATCACCACAGGTGATAATTGAATCCGTCATACTAACACCACAAATCATTTGGATCATCACTTATTTTTAGCAACACAACAACATTGCTATATAATTCATGGACACTATTCACCTTAATTACATTTATATGCAGAGTTTAATCATTCGTGACATTGAAATAGGCTACTTCTCAGTAACCATTCCGCTAAACATGCCACTAACAGGCGCAATTGTTCAGACCAGGTAGTAGATTTATTAAGAAAATTGGGCTTTGAGTACATAATATTTCATATTCAATATATAATATTTGATCATGGATTTTCCTAAATATGTACATGATACATAATCTATGTTGAGTCCATGTTGACCTTGTAGACACACACACACACACACACATACACACAATGTGATGAATAATGTGCTATAGTCTACATATTCCATATTCATGAGGGTCATACCATTGCATTTAGTAGACAAATGCATCTTTCCAACTCTGGTTTGCTCTGGCAGTGAAGATGGAAAAGCTCCTTTCCAATGGGCTGCTGCTCACACAGGCTGAAGTATTCTCTCTCTGAAATACAAGCACATCTCTTTTACCAGCTTCACCACCTTTTTTGCTTTTAATTTAATTCAGACGATTTTTGGAAACCGTTTGAAGTTCCGTTGAAGTTCCTCTTGAAACTGATAAGGAGCAAGATTCTTTGCAAATAGAAAGACTAAAGAGCTAAAGAGTCAGTTACATGACGACAACAACCACATACATAAGATTGGTTATATAAAACCAGAATTCTCTGAGAGGTGGAAACAATGCAGTGAAAATCAGCAAAACTACAAGCAGCAAATAGGGACTGAAGACTCACCGATGCTGTTGGCCAGGTCTGTGCACTCGCTGATGTGAGGGAAACGCAGAAGCTCTCTCCATTTTCGGCTTCTTCCTTTGCGTTTACCCGCGCTGCCTGTGGAACAATTGAGTAGCTTTACAGTTAGTTCAAACTGATGTAATTAGTGACAAAGAAACTATTAAATATTGCATACTACTAAATACTGTACATCCATGACTGCTGTCATAGTCAGGGAGTTTATCTACCAATAGATGCAAAGGATTTGTATCAGGCATACTGTAGCTATGCAATTAATCCAATTTTAGTTGTGACCACAATTATTGCCCCCAACAGTCACAATAATAACCTGACAGGGAACGAACATTTAATTGTCAAAGTGAATTTAAGGTTAAATGTCTTAATCTCTAGAATTTTTTTTTTTGCCTTCATAAAGTTTACAAGTGAAGCTTCACAGGAGTGTGTTCATAAATATGAAAATCATCACATCACAAGTTTTTTACTCTTTCCATTCACTTCTTTAAATGCATTAACAACCAAAACAGTGAGGTGAAAGAATGTCCATAAGCTTGCCAAAGACAAAATCACACACCACTGGACAAAAACGACCTGGTTTGAAGAATAGTACACCCTTTGTCTTACATCATGCGTTAGTAGGAAACAAGACAGAAAAAGCGTGGGCTAAAAATAGATTTGTCAGCTAGCCAAGCAACTGATGAAAAATGAGAGGAGCTAGTAATCTTAGAGAAGGGAGGGACAGGTCTTTCCTTATCAGCTTCTATGACTGAGCCGTTTGTCATGTTATTAGCAATCTGTGACATGCTTTAGTCCAGCAAGTACGGGTGGATTTAAAAATAAATAGGGGTGTGAAAGTTACCCTGAGACAAAAATGCCTGAATGCGGAAACGCATTTATAATCAAGCAATTAACAAAACTGCATATGCTACACATGCAATTATATTTTTTATATAAGATTAATTGATTTTAAAATGTTCTTCGGAGAGGTTTTGCTGATTCAGAAAACACACTAATGCCTTGCAAACGCTCTTCATGATCACGGACATACAATTCATATATTTCTAAACAACCTGCTGCAGCAGCGGTAAAATAATAATAAAAAACGTTCACCTGCATGCAAAACAAAACATAGCTAACTTTGCATACAGGTGATATGAAAGAGCTTGGAAAATTCTTTTGAGATTCTAAATTTAGCTCCTAGTTAATGAATACTCATTAATTAAGGACCAATAAGGCGAGGCTATTAGTGCTGAGAGTGGTCAAACCGGTTTTTGACCTAAAACTTTGACTTTGAGTTTAGGTACGGTAACATGGTCAGTGATCTCTTAAATATTTTTGTTACTGGCCGCTGTACATTTTATGCAAACTGTTTTTTCGGATCTTCATAGTTCGTCCTGTTAGAATTAACATTGGGTTACCTCTGTTACGCTTTTGATTCATTTTGTCTGTTCAGTTTGTTTTGTAGCCTACCTGACCCGATTTTTGTGAAAGTTGGTGGAGGGGTGTTGGAAAATTGGAAAATTAAAAATTATTGACGTAACAGGAATTAGCCGACCACGCAGGCAGATATGTTTTTTCTTTTTTTTGCCTATTTGCAAGGTAAGTCATTTGATCTTTGCCAAGAGCGCCCTTAGATAACCCCTAGCCTGGAAGCAGACAGCATCAGAGGCTACAATTAACAGCATTCACAGAATGGCTCCTTATATGACTGATGTGAAATGATCCATTATCAACAAATGACAAACCTGTGGAGTTTGTCTTTTTCGAGTGCTATGTCCAGTACATGTGCTTTTCTGAACAAGTACCATGGAGTAGTGGACGATGTAGACTATATTGTGTCTTTTTTGAATAAGATGCGAGTAAAACTTTTGTATTGACGTTTGTTTATCATATCTAATCCTTGTTGTTAGAGTATCAGATGTTTACATTTATTCATTATAGAAGAAACTGTGAAGTTAATCCTGGATACTTAGTCCAACATAAAATCTTCAACGAGTAGGTTATATGTCAGCATGACAATGTACCTATAAAAAAGCAGTTGTGCCTTACCTTCTCTGGCCTTTAATAGAGCATTGTTTGCCACCATGTTTTCTATCTCCATTGGAGCGTTAGCAGCAACAGATTGGTCGGAAAAAAATAAGCTATCTTGGTCCTACTTAACAGCCTTTTGATCGCATCCAACCGATCAAGCCATCGGTCAAAACTTTCGTTGCCATCAATGAGCGCCGAAGAATGAAGTCAGATCATTATTAGAAAGAATTCTGCTTATATATAAAGTAAACCAGTCAAATACGACTTACTTGAAGGTCTACTACATGTCTACTGTCACTTTCACCTGAGTGACAGACCGTGAAACTTAAACTGTCACTGTCACTGCAGAGCCAATGAAATGTGGCCCATCCCAGTTTACCGTGCTTACTCCCATCTGTCTACTTCTCATTAGGCAATAATCACAGGCATGGGTCAAAACACCAATTAGGGCTGTTTTCATACCCGAGTTTTGGTGTGGACCGTGGTCCACTTGACTCCTCAGTTCGTTGAGGTGTGCGTCAGCCATGTAAAGCCTATGCGTAAAAATAACCAACTCAATGAATCTAGTAAACAAAATATGCTACCTACACATAACATACTCAAGCATCAGCTTTATTTCCGAGAAAAAAACAGAATAACATTGTCTGCTTGTCCACGGGTTTATACAGGCCAGCTTTCACTGAAAACTGGTAATTTACCTGGTAGTTATGCATGTGATGTTCCAAGTCAAATCAGTCTAGAGTCAAGAGTTTTGAAGTTGATCCGTATAGAACAGGAAGTGATGTGGACCACTAGCACCACCTATAGGGAAACATGAGATAGTTAAACTACATTGCAAGTGGAAAGCACTGTGTTGCCAGCTTACAACCACCACAAAATCAGTAGACCAAGAACTAAATAATCAAAAATAACAGTGTTGATCAAAACACTCACAAACTGAAACAACTTCACCCAGGTCATCCACAGTGGGCACTGAGAAAAAGTTGGTACGGTGCTGTAGAAGGGTGTCTTAACTGGGAAGAAAGACAAAATACTGGACTATTTTGGTAGTTATGCAGTATAATGGTTAAAACAAATATATTTAATTATACTACAGTTTGTACTACAATTGATCTATTTTTGATTGGTGGAGATGCATTCTACGCATCACTAGGAGTGGGGATATTCCTACTTTATAGCTAGTAAGCACTCTCTTGAGCTGACCGATGTGAATGTTTTATTCATTCATATTCTTCAGGTTATTAAAACATCCCTATTCTAAGCCATCCTCTTTTATGACAGTCCTGCAAATGGAAATGCTGACCCTTTGTTTCTCATGAGTGACCATCTGAAATGTTTAAATGCTCTTCGTGATATTGCAAAATTCTGCTACACAGGATAAACATAGTGTGGAGGGGGGGTCACGGTCCGGTTGTTGAAAAACAAAAGATGGTCCCACAAAGACATAGTGGGTGGAACCAAACATCTCAAATTTGGACTCATCAGACGAAAGGACATTCCTTGTTTTTCTCGGCCCAAGAGAAAGAACATCATGAAGAACAAAACTGCTTGGATCAAGAAACACAAGACGTCAGAGGAAATCTGTCCTTCAGTCAGACTCCAAATTTGACTGAATTTTTGGTTCCGTCCACCATGTCTTTTGTGAGGCACACAAAAGGTGAGTCGATGGTTTCTATATGTGAAAATGTGTTTCCCACTGTGAAGCATTGAGGAGGAGGTGTGAGGGTATGGGGTGCTTTGATGGTGACACCATTGGTGATTTTTAAAATCCAAGGCAAACTTAACCAGCATGGCTATAACAGCATTCTGCCGCAACATGCCATCCCATCTGGTTTGCACTTAGTGGGACCATGGTTTCTTTTTTAACAACATGACAATGCAATGGGCA
Organism: Tenualosa ilisha; assembly: GCA_015244755.2. NCBI lineage: Eukaryota > Metazoa > Chordata > Actinopteri > Clupeiformes > Clupeidae > Tenualosa > Tenualosa ilisha. The sequence continues at coordinate 2,336,153 of PYXC01002283.1, read as the reverse complement.
GTGTTGGGGAATATCAAGTCACATGTAACACAATTACATAAATTAATTACAAAGTAAAAACATCTTGTAATAAGTTACATTACTTACAAAATATTAGAAAATATTCACAAGTTACATCTGAATATCTTCAGCAGAAACATTGGCTATATGTTTAATACTATTAGTTTTGTTTCGCAATTTTTTCTTGTCCTCCATTCACAGCTGAAAGTCTGATACTATTCTGATCTGTCTAATTGGTTCTCCTATCATGTTTGGATTGGCAACACCACCCATTAATTTGTTGATGGATCTAAAACATACATGCAGTCAGAACTGCAGTTGCCAGGAGATCTGCAATGTCAGATAGAAACAACAATGCAGGCCTAGCCCATTACAGAAACAATAGGGAGCATAGAGCAGATGCACAATCATGAATAGACAACTGCTTATTCATTGATGTTCACCAAACCTTGAATGTCAAATATTTGATTTAGCTGGCATAACTATTCAAAATCTGTATTATGACTGTGAAAAAAAGCATTTGAATTTCTGTTAAGATTTGTGTCACCTAAGTATGATGTCACAGTAAAGAAGTGTTGAATTCTGAGTGAGAAGAGTATAGCACACACTGAGGTCGCCTTTGTCTTGTTTATTTCACCAACATTTCGGTGCTGCAGCCTTTCTCAAAGTTTCAGATGTAATGGTCCACTCAATATCAAAAGTTAAATGAATGGTCTCATATCTAGCACTTCATTAGGTGGTGGAGGTGTTGAAGTCTGACACTGCTGTGGCTGTGTTGAGGGATTTTAAAAGGATTCTGACAACAGTCAGTGTTAAGTAATGTTAACTGACAGGTTACAAAAATTTTAAATGGTTGACAGTTCAAAATTTAGAAAAGTAATTCAAAAATCAATGTAATTAGTTACATTAATATACTAAAGTAACTGAAATTGTTGCACAAGTATCAAATGTTAGATTAGGTACCTTGTAATTGTAACACATTACATTTTCAAATTAACTTTCCCTACACTGGTAATGGGGCACAGTAACTTACTTTCAGTTTAATTTTCCTGTCCCCAATTCAGTTAATGTTAACTGCCAGTAAATATTGTGTCAAATTTTCTGGTTCTCTTTTCAACAGACAGCGCAGTGACCTGGAACAAAAAGACTGTGGACTGATTCACACTGCAATTCTCCTTTTATGTACAATGGTGAAAATTAAATAAATAATTAAAAACAATTGAATGAGAAGGTGTGCCCAGACTTTTAACTGGTACTGTACTTCCTAATTTCTGTAATGCATGGAACTCACTCTACTTTCTCTTTCCTGTGAGATACATGTTTATTCCATATGTGCTATGCTGTTGTTGCCCTATTTGCTTTGCCTAAAAATTATTGCTGGTTTGTGCTCTCACTGTCCAATTCATACACAGTCGCTTTACTATAGGACTCTTCCACCAATACAGGACATAGTATATTTTAATAAGGGGACTTAAACCGAACAAATTTGCAGATAGAGTGAGATAGTCTTCTTTTATGACCTTAGCTCATTTCATGCAGTTGCCTCATTGGCTACTTTATATACTGTGCGCCACATGAGAAATGTACTCAGCAGTAGACAGCCAACAGTAGGATGGATTTCAAAATAATATGCAGTGGGCATACTTAACCCAAAGCCCTCTGTGGATCACTAAAGAAAAGTTGAAAATATTCATTTCCAGGTATGTTGAGGAAATCTGTGTCTTTAATCTTAAATTGACTTAGAAAATAATTTAGGAGTCCAACTCTTTGACTTTGGTAGAGTTTATTTAAACAATAAGTATTTTTATGGGACTTTGTTTAAACCGCGGTGAGTTTTAAGTCCGATGGCCAATGGGAATCGTGATCAAGCAATACTACAACGCTATTGGTCCACTCCGTCAATCCGGGTTTCTGACTAGGGCTAGTTTATTAGCCCAAAGGTACCAATATGGCGGAGGTGAGTAAGAAAATGGGGAAGAACCATCATATTTTAAATGTAAATTTAAGATATCAGAGGGGGTTAAAGATTATATTTTTAAATATATTTCGGTTTATAAAGAGTCAATCCATAGATACATAGCATATTTTTAGATATTGATAGAGTCATATGCCAAAAATATGTTTCATTTCAAACCGTGATCTATGGCTTTGGGGCTAGGCCCGGCGAATTCGCACTTAACCAGCTAGCTGCTAGCAAATGATAGCTGTGTTTCGTCAGTCTGATGGTGTAATGCCACCAGTGAAATTACAGCTAACTTGGCTAGCTAGTGTCGGCGCTAAACGTTAGTGGAAGAGATTGAATGTTAGATAAATTGTCGTTAATAGTCAACCTGATAATGTTCACGAGAGAAGTGCAATTTTGTTTGGAAGCCATTTCATCACCGACTCGCTGTAAATTCCAGCGCTTGTGTTGCGGAATTTGAAGTGTGACATGGTGCTTGTTAATGTTTGTGCGGTGGCATCAGCTAGCCATATAGATCAAGACAACATTTCATTGGTACAGTACAAGTTGCCGTTCAGCTGTACATTAAAGATGCGAGTGAACCGGTTAAATGGAAGTTACATTAGCTAATGTTATCACATCATATGAACACTAGAAATGTTGCTCTTTCTCCAGTGGTCTAGGATGGGCAATAGTAACGACGCGTCTGTACGTCGGACGTAAACGTTATCTTTTTTTTCAATAATCACCGGCTCGGTGTTGTCTACCGTTAATGTAACGTAGCCGTGGCGAGCTATCAACTGTTAGACCCTATTGTCTAAATTTACCAATCAGTCTTTACATACTAAACGGGGAATTCGATGTTGACTTGCCATGAGAATGTTTTTATGTCATTTTTCACGTTAACCCTGCTTGCCACATAGCATAGTATAGTAGCAAATGTAGTGTTGGTGAATGTTAACCGTAATAAACTAACATGTTTTATTCATTTGATCTTTTCAGGCTTCCCTTGGAAGTGCGAGCCCAGGTGAGTGATGTTTTCTCTGTTTTGAAATGTCATGCGACGAAAACTGTCGCCTATCATTACCGGGCTGTTGGTTCCTGGCAATTGGCACGGCGCGACCACACACTCAGTAATACCAATGGAGTTTATACAAACAGTCATATATATAACAAATACCATAAATGGTTGTTTTTAGTGCATTATATTTTTGGTTATTCGCATTTTAAAAGGAATTGATGAATATCGTCAGCGAAGAATAAAACGTTTACAAACATGTACAAAATATGTATTAAGTAATACCGTGTTTGCTCAAGTTCTGTCACAGCCAACATAGATTTGGCCTAAATAAGTGAATAATTTTAATTTCAAATGTTTTTCTTGTTTAAAATGTGCTACTGACATCTATTGGATGGTTCATTTGCTGTTGGTACCTCTAACACGTCAGCCTGATCTGTTTGCAGTTGGCTCCTTGTCTTCTGAGGATCACGACTTTGATCCCACAGCAGAAATGCTGGTTCATGACTATGACGATGAGCGGACTCTGGAAGAGGAGGAAATGAGGGAGGGGGCGCCTAATGTGAGCGCAGAGATAGCTGATTTGGAAAAGGTAACTACTTTTCCTTGTACACACACACTATTTTTGTTGTTTTTGGTTCAGCCTCTTCTGAATGACACCTTTTTTACTGTTGTTTTTATGGAGTAATGGTGTTACTTGTCACCCTGACAGGAAAGCTCTATGCCACTAGAGGAGCTGTTAGCCATGTACAGGTATGATGCCTCAGTCAGCACAGTAGGAGGTTCCAGTGTGGACAGCTCCTCCGTAGAACTGACGGATGACCTCCCCGACATGACACTAGATAAAGTAAGTACCTATTAAATGTTCTGTTTGGTCTGAATTTTTTTATATTGATCAGTATTTTTTTTTCTTTTTCTATTGAGTTTGATCTGTTGGGCGCGCTGGTCAGGTGTTTATCTAAACCCCTGGGTGTTACTGCTGTTTTCACAGGAAGAGATTGCAAAAGATTTGCTGTCGGGTGATGATGAGGAAACTCAATCCTCGGCAGATGACCTCACCCCTTCTGTCACATCTCATGAAACCACCGACTTCTTTCCCAGAACCCTCCGATGTAAGCTTCATAAGACTGTTGATGATTATTCTTCCTCTGTATTTGTAGGAGTATATTGACGTAATCTCAGTGTGCCCTCCAAGTACCCCTGAACCCCGAACCCTAGAAGACTTAATTGACATAAATCTGCTTCATGAATGTCTGATTAATGCCGATTAATGGGCCGTTCACACCAAGAACGATAACCATAAGGACAAATAAATATCGCTCTAACTATAGCGACAACGTCAGGTGCAATGTTATCGTTGTTGAGTGTTTTTTAGAACGATAAAAGGTTGACAGACAATCAGAAACCCTGGAATTTTAGACGTTAGTTAATTCACATCAGGACAGACGAAAGTTATCATTAGTCAGTGTGGACGAAAATGTAGTTATAGTTTGTCATCTTTATAGTTATCGTTCCTGGTGTGAATGGCTCTTAAGTCTTTGAGGGCTCAGTACCAGGGAGGTCACTGGGTGCCTGACGGTGCAGACGCAGTAATGGAGTGTTAATTTTCCTCTTCCCATTCAGCAAACACTATATATGATGGAGACAAAGAATCAGAAGGAGAGGAGGACGGAATGAGCCCTGAAGATTCTAGAAAAGTAAAATTCTCTTCTCTTTACACCCGTTATGACTCACATTTTGCTTGTCTGTATTTATTAATTTTTATGTCCATATGAACTAGTAGCTAAAATGGTGCTGAATTATTATTTGAAGTAGAATTCATGAATACTTTAACTTTACTTCCACAGGAGATTATGATTGGGGCTGAATATCAAGCTGAGATCCCCTCTCTGTCCTGTAATTATGATGATGAAAAAGGTAAATTACAGTTTCTGCCAGCACTGACATAGAATGTAGAGGTTTATCTTCATGCAGCTTTATTTATTCCTAAAAAATACATGTACATTGCAATTAAAATATATTTAAATATATACAATTATGGTATCTAAATATGGAAGTTGATATAGACAACGGAAAACATTTCCTCCACACTTAATGTTTCACCCGTAAAAGTTTTTTATAGAAAGCCTGAACAGTCAGTCATAGCTCTGTCACTGAAAACTTAAGTGTGTTATTCAAAGAATCCTGTTGTATCCTTGTTGAATTACTGTTACTTACACATGTTAGAGTAAAGATTTTGAAATGATACCTGGAGATACTGTCAAAAATATAACTTTGATGGAGAATTCTCTTTTCTCTAACAGCGTATCAAGATGAAGATCAGTTGCTCTGGCGGCCTGATGGACTACCAGAGGCAAAAGTGACTGACTTCCTGCGTGAAGCTGCCCTATTAAACACAGATGGAACCAAAATGGAGGGAGACTTGGATAGCAGTCGGATTCGGGACAATGAACAGGTGAGATCACGAAGTGTGATTATTTCCCAGGCAGCCGTTAAACTATATTATCACAAAATCTGTGTTTGCAATGATGATGTGCTTAAATTAGATACCCGCTCATGATTAATTTGTGAAATAATTTTCTATATGAAATGATTCATTTCATCCAATTATACATTCTGTCAAAAATCCACTCATGAAATTGGTGTGTTTATGTCACCCTACAGGCACTCTACGAGCTCATGAAGAGCAATTTTAGTGTGCATGAGGCCCTTGACCACCATCATCGTAATGGCAGCTCTTCGAAAGGTGAGTGGGTTCCCGTGCCACATGTACAAATAATGATCAAACTTTGATCAAACAAAGTTTAGATAAGTGCAAATGACCTTTTACTCCATGTCTGCATTATGCGTGTGTCTATAGTTGTTCAAGTAGACTGTGTGGCTGAGCTTGCACTGAAACCTAATCGCACCAGCATTGGTTGTGTGACTATTAAAAATTCAATTTGTGTACTTTTAATTGTAGATGACATGATCCCCTGGTCTGAGGAAGAGTGTCGCAACTTTGAGCATGGCCTCCTACTGTACGAAAAGAATTTTCACCTCATACAGAAACGCAAGGTGTGATCGGAAAGACTGATTGAAAGCCTATAAAATAATTAATGACATTTTTATTCTTTTTTTTAATATAATGGGCTGATGCTTCAAAAGATGCTGATTGGATATGTCATCTTCTGTTTTGAAGGTCACGACACGAACGGTGGCAGAGTGCGTGGCGTTTTACTACATGTGGAAGAAATCAGAGAGGTTTGACTACTTTGTCCAGCAGAACCGATTTGGCAAGAAGAAATACAGCAGCTACCCAGGAGTGACGTGAGTGTTGGCCGTTCTTCTCTCACCAACCCCCATTGTACAGAGCGAATATCCAGGTTTCCTAAAAGGTGTTATATTACGTCATGGGCAGGAGATTGGTAAAGAGAGCCCCAGGAGCAGACGTATTCACTAGTTTCACTAAGACTGTAATGTACTATTATGTCATATTTGATAGGTGTGTGTGTTTTTTTGTGTCTTGTTTACTACCTTTTTTTGTGTTCCGTCCAGGGATCTGATGGACCGTCTGGTAGATGAGGCGGAGGGGCTGGTTGCCGAGGGTTCTGGCTCGGTCTGTTCCTCCAGCAGTGGCCGTTTGGAGCCCCCTACGGACCAGCAGATTAACCTGCTCAACTCGATCACTGCCAGCGACCTGTCAGGTGCGTCTCAATTCTCCCATACTAACAAAACACACATGCATGAAACCCATGTGTTTACATGGAGAATTGGTCACACCATTCTCTTGGAGTTCTTTGAACATCCCAAAGATTTATGCATATTGGCTCTCAGTGATTCAATTTCAAGATTTCATCTGTGTAGGTATTCAGTAAACTGAGCAATGTTCACTGATATTGTCAGTCTTACCCATGAAGGAATAATGTAAGAAAAAAAAAAAAAATAGCGATGAAGTAAGATCAATACACAGTTGCATGAGACCACATATAAATGCAGTATGTGCATGCAATGGTTTGAAGTGACAAAGTGAGTCTGAGCCCTTAAATATTATTGTCTCCATCACTGAAACATGTCAGAGTAGCTACTTGTCAGAGTGTTGAAATTTCATAAGACTGTAGCCTCAATGTAACTGACCTCTGGCCCTTGTTCTTCTCAGCCCTGACGAGCAGTGTTGCGTCCGTCTGCAGCTCGGCCGATGGGGGAGCTGGACTGGCACTGGACTCGTACACCTTTCCATCAACGCTGGACGGTCTCCACCGCGGACCCATGTCCCACGAGGAGCCACTTGGAGTGGACAGTAGCGCAGCCGACTGCCTGAACCTGCTGGATGCTGGCTTTTACCACCACGCCGAGCTAGGCCCTCTTGCAGTGTGTGGGCCTGGCACAGGGGTGGGGGTAGGCGTAGGTGTGGGTGTTGGTGTTGGCGTCGTGGGGGAGGACGAGCTTGAACGCCCGGCTGCCAAGCGCCTGAAGATGGGCTTGGCGGCCGAGCCCTTCCTCAGCGAGGTGGGGGTGGGCGTCGGGGTGGAGTTCGAGGCCCGGCCTCACCACATCACCAGCACCAAGATGGCCGTCTCGGTCACCGACTTTGGGGATGGTGGCGGGGGCGGCTACATGGGGGTGCACGCCAACCATCTCCACCAGCACACGGCACTACAGTCCGAGTGAGCCTGTGTGTGTTACCGTATATCCCTTGGTTGTTAGCCTGGCAACCCAATCGAGCGCTGTTCTGGTAACCGTGCCTCCCTTGTGTATGTATATAGACATTCATTGGGAGTAATTATTATGACCTACAGTTGTTTATATATGTAAATATGTACATAGCATCCTTTTTCACTATGACATCAGTGATGTCTTTATTGTATAGAAAGAAAAATCTTGATTTCTCAAGAGTTGTTATCATAGCCATTTATTTTTCAGTGCTGACTCTGAAGTGTCAAATAGTACGACGTCCGTAAACTGTGGAGACTAAAGCTGGTGGTGGGCGGTGACTACTCCTCTGTTTTCCTCCTCCACCAATCGTCGTGTTTTGACCCCACAGTCTTCAACCAATGACAAAGCCTCACAGCTGCTGTTAGCACCACCCCTGATTGTTTGGTACTGATTGATGTTTACAGGTACCTGGGTCCAGCCCCCCATTGATGTAGCCTTTTATACTTGGGCCGGGCCAAGACTTCCTATTAAGTGTTTTGTCCTTCACACTGCAAAGACTTATTATGAGTGGAGCGCCTCTGTGTTCTAAAAGAGAAGGAGCACTTCGTTTAAGTTTTCTTAATACTGCAGTCACATTGATTTTCAGGAATCTACTGTTGTAATCAGGACATGTTGTTGTTGTTGTTGTTATTATTATTATTATTATTTTTTTTTTTTTTCATTTTTGTCTTCTTGTGGCCGAATAATAATGAGTTCTGTCAACTTTACTGCCAGGCCACCTCTGGAAATATTGCAGAGTCGTCAACGATGGCCACTATAACTCTAATGGATATCATGTGAGAACTGACTGCATTTATCTCTATATTTCTAAACCTGATACTTCTTCTCTAGAGGGCACGGGGAGGTCTTTAAAATTCTAATTTTTTTGTCAGAAGTGTATTTATTCACCCCCCCCCCCCCCAAGCTTTTATTTTCCTGCTTGAGGCTGCTCAGATTTGAGAGTTTTGTGTAAGTTGCGCTCATTTTTTAAGGATCTTCATCCTTCATCATGTACTGGCCAGCCTGTTGTTGAAGCATATTTCAAAGGGTGTTAATGCACGAGCTCAACTACACCGCGTGCATATCAAAAACCGCTGTTCACCTCAATGTTTCAGTTTTTCCTCCCTGTGATGTCTTGCACTCAAACATCAGAATGCGAGGTTGGTCCCAGTAAAGCTCCATTCTCATGAAAAAAGAAATCACTTTTCAGACAGGTTTTGGCAGAATCGTACGTAGGTTGTCCTCTGCTTTCGAAAGAGCTTGTTTGTGCTTTTTGAATGTAGAGATTTCATTTTTAAAGGGGGCCACTGGAAGGCGGGGCTTCGACGGAAGGTTTAGGGAACATGTCCAGACACACAGGCCTCAGGCACACGATTGTTTGCGGTGCGATAGTGTGCATGTAAGGAGTTTCAAGTGTTTGGCACCCTTTTTCACCTCTCCCTACACTTATCCTAATGGATAGACTTGAGTCTGTTTTGAGCTTATTAGAGTTGGTGCAGTAGTGTGTATGTACACTTCTATGGCAATAATGTGTAAAAATGTACAGAAATGTGTATAGACCCTCTTGTTTCCTGTGATGTCCGTAAAATTTCTGATTTTCATTTTTTTTTATTGCTTTCAATCTTGAGTAGAAGTTGGCCTTTGTCTCTGTGGCCAGTCGAGTGGTTTGTGGACATATTTTTTTTTCCCTTTCCCTTCTTGCATTTGGAGTGCTAATGGAGAATGTTATTTATTTATTTATTTATTCATTCATTCAGTTAATTCAGCAGGAACATGTAGAGAGAAAGACAGAGAGAAAATGAGCTTAATATCATTGTCCAGAGTCCAACCCACCCCTATCCCTGCCTTTGTCTCTTGTACACCCTGAGTAAGTGTCAGGCTGTGATCCTGTAATTGCTGTCCTGTTCCCTCATTCACCAAAACGACGACGTGGCAGTGCATGTTAAGTCTGCCGAGCAGAAAGAATACTGGTAAAGGTATGTTTTATCGCAATCGAGATAAAGTAGAATGTACAGTATTATGACATTTGAAGGAGTTTACTTAGACGGTGAGAGTACTGTGGAGGCAAAAGAATGTTCATATTGAAAAGAGGTGGGGCATTGGCATATTTAATCACTTGAATTTGTCCAGTGCCCTTTTTTTTTTTTTTTTTTTTTGCTGGTTATGTGACCCAGTTGAGGTCTGTGTGAGGGTGTTCTTTTAAATTGAGTGATCGATTGATGGACTGAGGTGGTGTGTGTGTAAGTGGGTTGAGAGATACATGCGCTGTCCAAAGCGTCGTCTCAGTCCCCCTCATCCCTTCCCGGCTTGTAGCGAGTGGGCTTGCTTTGTCAACTTAAGACAGTGATGCCCACCCCCACCCCCACCCCCAAATGTATGTACTTGAAAGATGTATATTGATGCCATTTTAATTATTTTCTTTTTGTTTTGTGAAGACAATAAATTAACAGAGTCAGACCCTGTAGAATTGTGCACGTTGTTCAAGTCATCTCTTGGTGGTCCAAACAGGTCGTTTCCCAAAACCATAGTTGCTAACCAATGGGCAATTGCATTGCCACTGACAAAGTTGCTAACTTAGATAGCCTGTATGGTTTAGGGAAATGCAGCCCAAGAAAACATGTCAGTGCAGTACTGTTATTCATCTGAAGCGTTCTCTCAAATGTAACAAGTAGGATACCTTGTAGTGATTGGTTGGCATCTAAGTAGTGGATATATATATCTCTGATATTTATATTTATATTTCCCTTGACCATTAATGGAACATGACTTGTCTTCTACAGTAATATTTACACTGGTGGGCACAGAATGTAAGAAACATTGAGTAGGTAATAATATAACACAGTTCTGGACTTCAAATACTTTTTCAGGGCAAAGAAAGATTATGTTAAATAGACAATCAAACCAAAAGTAATACCAAGATATATTCAGAAGACTCGGTTGCTCATAATGATTGTACATAGATTCTGTTTTCCACATTTTTTTGGATTTTATGTTGTCCCTAAAAAAAAAAAAACTGGTATACAGTTCCAGAAATAAAGCTCTGGATGTTGTAAATTCACATTGGCCTTTTCCCCATCCTGATTTGTTGTTTCAATTCAACCAAAAACACATAACATCTCTTAAACAGGTAGTCAATTCTCTCTCAGTTCTTAATATCGACAAAAGTTTTGTCTATGAATATAAGGTAAACATGGCAGAATGTATCTGGCTTAGTGCACTATGGTGTAGTAGTTGGAGAACAGTTCTTCTCCACAGTGAATGTCTCTTAAGGACACCAGGACCACACACCTCAGGGGTCTGAAAAAACAACAGAAGGACACAATAATACCGTAAAGGGGTAGTATGGGAAAAAAATAATTATCAAACCACAATATATTTATAAAAAGTACTATGGCAAAATAATCATACCACATTATGGATGTGACTGAACATGAGAAAATTGCATTATTTACTCTACAGCTGAATATAGCAAATCTACTTTATAATTCACATAATACATAGCTGGCATTTTATTGGTGTTGTGGCTGCGATCATGCAACAATTAACTTTTCATGAAGTTGCCCATTACTTTGGTCAATATTGATCACTATTACTGAACACAATTATTCAATGGTTTACGAAACATTTACCTTTTAAAACTGATCTAAAAGTGTAAACTGAATTGCTTTTAATTAAACTGGAAAACAAATAAGTCATCAAATCTTTACCACAACTGGATTTGAATAACTGAACTGTTCGACCATATACAGAGATCATTAACTGTCTGTAGCTTACCTCTTGGTGTCATGGCTGTAGTTCACATTAGGGAGATACTGATGCAGTTCTACAGGAAAGTCTTCTGGTACATCAAATTCCTGATAGCATACATTGGCTGCCTTTTCTATAGAACATGACAGTATTGTAAGTATATTTCTGACCAGACAGCTATCCTTGTGGATACTTGTTTAAATAAATCCTTCTTACTATGATAAACCACCATTTTACTTTTCCCCCATAATTTCCTAAGAATTGTCACATATTCAAAGATTCCAAATATTAACCTGAAAGGCTCCCAAAAAAGTATTACAGAATTCTCTCTGTATTACAGAACTCCTGTCACAGATTCTGATTCTGATGGAGATTAAGGCTAAGGAAACTACTTGCCATTGGAACAGTTATTGACATACTGCCCCACTGCCAGTGGATTCTCTGGGCTGTCTGTCAACCAGGAGACGTCGCTCATAGGCAGTGGACCCATCCGATCACGTCCACTGCAAGACCTGAGGAGCAGTTCACCTGTGTTTTAAGTTTCCAAGTGTTTGACAGTTGGGCTCTTCCTGGCATATTTCTCAATAATGAAAAAATGGAAAAAATCTAAGGTGGCTATAGCCACGCCAGCTGAGTTTACCTACATAAGGATCTGGTTTACAAAATGGGTCAGCGGTTTAAAGAGAAACAGCAGTTGTGGTCTTTTCAGAGTTCCTTATATTAAATTTACCTGTAGACAATCCTCGATATTCCCTTGTCATTACCATCAATCAAAACTCTGTCTATGCATCTGAATACAAAAGGGTTGCCAACAGACTGTATAAGAATAGGCTCATATGTTTGATACACTGTCCCTGTAAAGACAAAAGAGAAAGAGGAGAGAAATAACAATCAGAAATCAGTAAATCTCTCCTGGGAGTTGTAAGTTGTTTACACACAGAGATAGGTTCTAAACAATGACTAAAGTTACATGCAAGGAATTTTCCGGTTTTAAACTGATTATTGGCAATATTCGGTTTGCGCGCGAATCATATAAACTCCTCATTCCGATTGTCATCTTCCGAATTTGGCCGTATTCCGGTTTCTAAAAACCCAAATGAAGTCTCTGGTTTACGCCTGAATTAAACGGAGTTAAGACGTAAACGCCGCAATCGGCAAATGCTCCTTACCTGTGCGGTTTTTCGCATGTGCGGATGTTCAATTGGCATGACCCAGCCATTGCACTTCTTTGAAATGGCTGGTTGGCTTACCGACTGGCTGACATGACGTCTTCTAACATCGACAATGGAAAACAAATAACAGTCTGGTCCGCGTCGTAGCGCAAAACACTGGCGAACACGGCAAAACACTGGCGAACCTTTTGTTTACTTCAGCCCAGAGGTTGGATCAGTCACGTAGGTCCGCGTCTTATCTGGCTTGATTTTTTTCGCGAGGTTTCAGTGTCATTTGGTACGTCTACGGTGACGTTAGGACGAGATTGTCCAAAACGTCACTTTTCACGTCCAGAATGTATTGCCTTAAGCCAGCCGGTCATTTCAAACAAGCCCAATACAATGCAACTTTGTAGACTACGCCGATGACCTAACAGAAATAAGCGACTGATGTAAAAATAAGAATATTCCCATGGCACACAACTCTTGCACGCATGTAAACGGATATTGCCCTAACCAGAATATTGGCCTTTTCCCGAATTCTCTGTGCATGTAACCGTGTATGATTGGCTATTGGTAGCTACACATCAGGTCATCAAATTCGCGTGAAGGCAGAAGACCACAATGACACATGTAGGTTACATACATTTATATGTAACTGTTCTGAACTTCATAACTGGATAAAGAAGTCAGTGGCACAGTGACTATGTGTTTTGCTGTGTCAATGTGTACAGATGGAGAGAGACAACATATAATGACTAAATCTCGGTGTTGTCCCTAACCTTATTGCAACTCTATGGAGTTTATGGTGTAAAACTACCTACAAGGCATACAAAACCTTCCAAACATTTTCCAGACTTATTGCCACTGCTAGAAGATGGCGATTGGTCTTTATGGCAATACTGTCAGCAAAGTGCTGTAAAACTTTTTATTTTATTTTATTTTGTGTTGGTACCTTCCACCCAGAACTGCAGAGAGCATCCACTCTTCATATGACTATGACTATGACATAATGCTAAATTACATCTTATTTAATCTTGCAGATGGTACCAAAATGGTTTGTCTGATGATAGATACCTCATAAAGTGTTACATGGTTGCTTATGGTTACTTTCACCAAATATATACCTGGGTACATGGCTACTGTGACTCCTTTGGGCACTGATCCCTCGGTCACGAACACACCTGTCCCTGCAAGCGGCAGTGAGCTTGGTCCCCGTTCGATACAGAAACCTAGCGTATCCAGCATTATCCGAGCTGGTTCTGTTTGGGTTTTAGAGATGTTTGGTAGATAAACTGACTGCCCTGAGTTATGGAGAAGTCTGACCACTTCCCGCTTGATTGGATCATTTTTCATCAGCGCAGTGAACAGCTTCTCGAGACTAGCGGACACTTCCACGTCTGGAACAGTCTTGTCCTCTGAGCGTGCGGTCACCTGGCGTAAAGTTCTGGGGACAACAACGCATTGTCATACAAAATGGTTTAACAACCGCGATATGGTATTAGGCTACCCACAAGTTATCTACAACTTTGTAGGCAGTAGCCTATTGCATGACAACACACAGGTCACAGGAGCATGATAACTTTTGTTTAAACTGTTGCTGTTGTGCATGTAACGTTACTGGCGTGGTTGCGCGTAGCCCGTTTTGGCATTACCTTTCATTTTTCTGAAGGTTTACTGCTATCCACGGCACAAATCGGTGGCGGTAAGACTTCCATTTCACTTCTAACGCTCTGATTGCCGCTCTAATCATATCATAACACTCCACTGTAAGCCGACATCTTTCATACTGGGATGAACCATAGATATACTGTTGGTCTTCCTAAGTGTAGAAATAGAGCTCTAGAAACGCACACTGCCATCTACTGGAAACAGCTTCTCAGTGCATAAAGGTCAAGGTAACAGCTCAGAGATGAAGGCCCAACTGATATATTTCAGAGAATGCTCCATAAATCAATTAATTACGGAGGAAGGCAGTTACCCATATTACGCATTATGCAGTTGAAAATATGTCCATTCATTTAAATAATCCATAAGTCAATCAGACCTCCTGGTTTACGAAATTACAATTGGTCTCGTAAACCGTGTCAAATGTCCCAGCAGTATTTGTCAATGTTAACGACTGAAGTGCTTTTTTACACGAAGCGCGCAATAAAGTCAGTTTTGTAACCAAATTTTGCCAAGGTTTATCACTCCGCGTTGTCAAGAATTGCTACTTTGTAATTGGACGATATATAGGAAAAGGCGGTTCATATAATCTCCTTCCCATAATCCAAGTGGATGGCAAACAGGAAATGGTGGGTAGGTAGAGCTGTGTGCCAATGAACGAGGGATGTTGCTTGCTTGTCATTTAAGGCATTGATCTCCGCCCCAAGAATGTGCTGCAGGAGATGGGGCTTTAGTCTGTCATTCTGCTGCCAATATTTACTGTGCGCTACGAGCTACGCGCATTGTCATAAAAGGAATTGTAATTGTATTCACATCGACTGAAAACAAGAGTGATTCTCCTCTCCGCGACTGTATTGAACATCGCTTGCAAACATAGGGCCACGCATCAGCTTGCCGTTTAACGCATCGTTCAGAATGGCTGGAAAGGTGGGTACGCGGGGATGTCATAAAATTCGGGGTGCTCAAATCAGAGACCTTCTCGATTCAAAGCACAACGTCCTGTTTGATTGTGATGGGGTGATTTGGAATGGTGAAACAGTCGTAGCCGGTGCGCCAGAAGTAGTCACTCTGCTGAAGCAGCTGGGCAAACGGGTATTTTTTGTCACCAATAATTGCACCAGGCCGAGGGAGAACTACGTACAGAAGTTTTCCAGACTGGGCTTCACAGATGTCGTTGAAGAGGAGATCTTTAGCTCTGCGTACTGCTCTGCAGCTTACTTAAGAGACGTAGCTAAGGTTCAAGGCAAAGTGTTCGTCATCGGTTGTCACGGAGTACAGAAAGAGCTCCAAGACGCCGGGGTCCCCATCGTGGAAGATGTCAGCGATGGCCCTGATGTCAGTATCTACAACTTTCCCCTAGAACCAGACGTAAAAGCAGTCCTTGTTGGATACGACGAACGATTTACTTTCATGAAACTGGCTAAAGCCTGCTGTTACCTGAGGAATAGCGACTGCCTGTTCCTGGCTACTGACCCTGACCCATGGCACCCACTCCGCGGCGGTAGAATCACACCTGGTGCGTACAACACGGTTTACATTCTGTAGAAATAATTCATTATGGTTTGGTATGGTTTCAGACATAAACATGTTAAATTCAGCTGCAATCCTAAAGTAAAACAACCGAAATAATGAACAAGGTACGCAGAAATCAGGTTTATGTTTATTGGTTCATTATCAGATTGAGTTACTCAGTAACTTACTGTACCTAAGTGCAGTGACATGTTCCATGTGGAGCTGTATAGATGCCTGAACAGTTTGACTTCTGTATATGGTTTAACAATGAAGGTCTGTTCAGTCTGTTCACCCCAACACACTAGCAACATCCAGAGGGATGTATAGACATGGGTTGCCACACAATAGGTTAACATTCAGCCAAATTGAAACCACTTGGTAAGGGGCCTTTGCATTGGATGGTCATTGTGAGTTTACATGGATGCCATGGCTTGTTTGAGAAAAAATAGCATACATCAATATGTAGATCCACACTATGTGATGTTGAATACATTCTGTGGATAAATGGTATGTAACATCCCAAGGCAAAATGACAAACAGCCAAAACCATAGCCTATTGGCCTGTCATGTGTAACAGTATAAGCCATGATGGTTGCATAAGGGTTGTAATTATGTTGCTTATACTCATACATCATTAGGTTCAGGGAGCCTCACAGCAGCCCTGGAGACAGCCAGCAGTCGCAAGGCCACAGTCATCGGGAAGCCGAGTCGTTTCATGTTCGAGTGCATTGCCAGCCAGTTTGACCTGGACCCGGCTCGGTCACTCATGATTGGCGACCGGCTGGAGACTGACATTCTCTTTGGGGCCAACTGCGGCTTGGACACTATGCTGACCCTCACCGGGGTCTCCACTATAGAGGAGGCTGAGGAGTACAGAGACAGCAACTGTCCCGAAAAGAAGGACTTTGTGCCTGATTATGTGGTTGAGACCATCGGTGATTTCCTCCAAGCCCTGGAGGACTGAACACGAAGGATTGAACTCTATGTAGTAGTCTGGACTGAACCTGTAATGAGACTTTGACACCAGAAAAATGAGTGAAATGAGCGGTTTGAGCAGGTTTTCCAGGCCCACATTAAAAAAGAAAAATCTCCATCTGTATAATCTCTGCAGTTTCTTCTCTGGTACTGCACAAGCATTTCCAGAAATGCACATTAGATAGAGAGATAAAGGAAAGCCTTTTACAAAAATTGTTCTTAAATTGCCATGAAAATGTGAAATAACAGATGTCCTGTAGACCATGGGCCTGTTAATATCAGGCCTGGAAGAGCTTAGAAAATATCGAAGCCTATTATAGCGTTGCTTAATTCAGTCATCCAAATGGTCGATGACCAACCATAAATGACAGCAAATGTCACAGCTGAGTGGAAAAACAGTGTGCTGGATCGAAGGAGAGTCATGGCCATAAAACAATTTCAGTTGTTTCATTGCTAATCTATATGTTTGGTATGGTAACACTGGCTTGTCGAAGCGAAAATAATTCCAGCCAACATAAAGTGCCAACAACAGAACAGACATAGACAGCACAATTTTTGAGTTCATGGGGAATCAGAGAATTTGGGGTTAAATCACATGGCGGAAGCATGAGAAGCACAAGCTAGCCTGAGCATGCAGTAGGTGGTAGGATGTTGGCTTCATGTTGTGTTTGCACAAATCATTAATGGATCTTTTTGGTGGGATTTGGTGTTTTTTTTCAAAGCACCAGAGTTTATTTCTAGTCACACGGTACCCAAACTTTTACCTCACCTCAAAACACTACTTTAGGGTTTAGAGCACATTTGGCCCTTTTGCAATCAAAGTAATGCTTATCCTCTTTTGACGTTTGGTGTACATGGTGTTTTACTGTAGTGGAACAGACTATCTTTTTCCAATGAAATTTGACATGGTTCAGTCCCCATGACCTCAAGGATTCAGGAAAGGAAATCTTCTTGGTAATGGGAATCCACAACTATGCGAAAACATTTTACCCATGATGGTGTAACAGCAATGATCCTATGTTTACGTGCTTATCAGCTGACAATCATCTCGACCAGTAAAGGATTTTTAACATATTTTTACCACTTCACCAGACCAGAACCAGAGTTCTGTGTTGCACATTTGTTGACATTAATGATTGTTATTAAAAAATAGCTATTAGGGGACTCTGACTAGCATGACATCTCACAATCATTATGGAGCCACTATAGCAACTTTCATTCATTTTAGAGCACTCTGTGTAAGTCTCAATTCCATTCAAATGATACTATATGAAGACAAACTGTTCACCTCTCATGACAGCATTGCCTTTTATTCACAATTGACAAACAAGCTAATTCCACTGTGATAAGCTCCTTTGCTGTTGTGTCCTAACCAGTGACTGTATCAGTCAAGTCCACTGTATCATGTGACCATCACAGTGCTAGTCTTTAATTGTGGCTGATGGAGAATTGTTATCTAACTGCCCTAAACACCACTACCATGGCTTCAGAAATCCACCTTAATTGTGTTGTATTTAGCTGTGTGCAAGCCTTAAGCCTGTGGTGGTTTGTGTATAGACATTGACTGACCTTGAATTTTGACCTCCAGATAGACTGTAATGCATCAAACAAATGACAAGTGTTTAGTTGTTGCCTGAAAAGTTGTATTCAGATGGTTGAAATAGGCTCTTGTATTTAGCTTTGCAGTTTTAAATACAATAGTTTGGCAGCAAGTTGCATATTTTTAGTAAAAAGAATCCCAAATAAGTCAAATTTCATCAGAAGAAACTGACAATTCTAATTTTGGTTTGTGGGGAAAAAAACACATGCACAAATTTGCTTTCGATATGTAATGTAACTGGGTGTTTTTTATGCAAAAGTGGAGTTGGAATCACAACCATTGAATGTCCAACAGGTGCATGGTTTGCTAAGAAGAGTGTCATGGTTTGCAAAAGGTACGTTTACACTGTATATCTTGAATGCTTTTGTTTCTTGCAATGATTAGTATTTTCCAGTGTTAGGAAAAATAGGGGATATTGTGTTGTTTTGAGGAATAAAAAGAACGCCTAATTTGGGCACAAATATGATTGATAGATTTGTTGTCTCAAGTTAGACATTGTATTGTATTTATTGAAATACTTTATTTTAATAGATTGATAACTTCATTCAATGATTTGCCAGTTTGTTCTGTGTGAACTTAATAAATACTGTAAATATTGTGAAAGGGGTTTATGTTCAACATTTTGCCTTAAAGTGGTTAAGCACAACCTGAAATTAACACAGCGTCCTCTTGCACAAAGAGCAAATCATATCCCACTATCACATTTGTCCACCATCACCATGGGCATATTAATTGCACTTTTCTGCACATTCTTGACCATTTAGAATTTATTGGATAGGCTTATATGACAAACTAACACTCGAAGCATTCGGAGGACAGCAGCGTTTGACTTAGCTAGAAAACATGTGCATAAAACAATGAAGATGTATTTTAAAACGTTTAACATTGGTCAAGTAGTCTAGTTTAATGAACAAAATATTATGTACATTGTGCGTAACTCAAGAGAAATTGCAAAGGCACCATAACTTTATATTCCACTAGCACTTGATTAAACATACTTCTTTCTTTAAACATTTAAGCCTAACAGAAATGCAGAAATGTATTCTGTTTTGGCACACCGGCGTTGTGTTTTCTCAAGGACATGTTAGGCTCAAGATGTCACTCGGGTCCTCCACGCTGAAAAGGAAAAAGATATTTCAGATTTCTCTCATACCTTCCTGCAACACTTCTCGTCTTGCGCGTAAGTATGTTGAAAATTCAGCTTGAACACCAATAATTCACTACGGTTTCAACTTTAAAGAACGGCGCGCGGGCGCGCGCACACACACACACACACACACACACACACACACACACAGGTGGTAGATTAAAAGCGAACTGACTTGTATATATTCCATTTCCTCCACAGCCAACATTCGTCTTCGGTACTTCATTGGGAGTTCTCGGATTGTGGCGACGCTGTCAGGTGGACCAGATTGACGGTAATGGCTGATTTGGGTCGGAGGCGATTTGGCTGTTGGTGAAGTCATGGGAGAACTCGAAGCTATGCTGACATTACCCGTCGTCTTCAGCACTTCTTCCACTGTGAAAACCGTGGTCACGTTAATTCAACTCAAAACAGATACACAGGCAGCTACATTAAAAGAGGTCATAAAGCTGACCATACTTATTTGTGAAATTGCTCACCGTTAGGCCTTGGCATATCCCGACGACTAGGAAATTTTATCAGTGGGGCATGAGGGCGCACGGCCTGAAATTAAATTGTGTCCTTTTAAAGTTTGTCTACATGTCCTCCTTACAAGATACATACACTAAGTAAAGCATGGCTAGCCGAAACCAGCGGATAGATATAGATAGGTCATTTCATCTCTACAGCTCAGGGTTATATTCATTCAATCAAACAAATAAACACCTTAAACGTAGACTATTTGAATGCGCTCAGAAATTGTTTACCTGCACAACCAACCTCCCGACCGTTGCCATGTCTTTTCCGTCATTCGCAATCACGGACGAATATAGGCCTTCTTCTGTCTTTATGTTAGTGGTAGATCGCCAAGCTTTCTGTTGGGTGAGGTCTGCCTTCTACTGGAGTGGAGTACAGACTACAAAGTTCTTGGATAAGATGTGCGTGCATTTTAGGAAGAGGAAATCTGCTGCTGGAGGGTTGCTCTGATTTGGAAGTGTTACCTGGCTTCTAGGTGCCTAGTATGAAGTATACAAATCTGTCGTTGACGTAAGTTTAGCCAAATCTTTTTATATCCAACAATTTCCTCAAAAAACCCTGCACACACACCAGCAGGTGCGCTGTCAATGTGAACACAGCGATCATCTCTCTTTAGGCTTTGTTTTGGCACAGTTGTGATAATGCGCTCTGATGTGGCACTGTAGGATCACCCTTAATTCCAAAGCTAAAGAGAAATTCGTAACGTCACTGATTACAAAATGCATTCTTTAGGTCCATACTGTGTAGTTTATTTGCAGTAAATTGCACACATTTCAAATTCACGGATGAAATGAAAGTTTGATAGGTTACAGTCAAACAGTCTAACTCAATATACATTTAAATTGCCTTGATCTCTTATGGCAGACAAAGTGTGACAAATGTGCCCTTGTGTACATATGCCCATAAATCATTTAAATTCAGGGTTCCCTAAGTCAGACTTAAAATTCCCCGACTGAAAAGCAAAATTTCTATGACCTTCTCTATAACTAATAGTACAATCAGGTTCACGTGTTTTTAGAGCAAAACCACAACCACTCAAGGAAGGCATGATAGAAGTTAATATCCAATAATAACCATGAAAGAAACATGGAAATAAATCACATAAATCAACATTCCCCGATATTCCCTGACTTTATTCACAAAAATCTAAAATTGATTGATATGATTTGAAATTCCAGATGACTTCCCAGAAATTCCATGACCAGTGGGAACCCTGTACATTTCATTTACAATAAACCACATTATTTCACCATTTCTCCTGTCTCCAACACCACTCGTCTAAATGAATCCTGTTTATATGCGTAATGCATGGGACACAACAGAAAAACATAGTGAACATACAAAACATACTGTGAAACAGACTCCGTGGGTGGCATCCTCAAATACCCGTCCAACTAGCACGTGCCTTTCGCTCACTCCGCTTCTCTTCAATCAGCCTTAGGACTCTTAGGAGTTTTGGGTGAGCACAGTACCTCTTCCCTTTAACGTGCAATCTAGTGAGATGAGCGTTGTGTAGATAGACTTCATTTAGATGTACCTCATACTACATTTTCACTTATGATGTACGGGTGCGTGTAAACACTCACTTGATTGCATCAATGTCACAGACACCGTTGCTGCTCTGGACATCGTATTTGTCCACCATCATAAGAATGTTGCGCGGCATAAGAGGAGTTATTGCTACACAGCATTTTGGAATGGCTCCTAAATAGAAAAACCATGTAAAGGCATGACTGCAATATAACATTGATTTATATCCTGAATTAAACTCCATGCAACTTTCCACTTCACCTAAATTCTCTTTTAAATCAGTTTCATAGCTATTTAAAAAGGGCTAACAGAAGTCAAATGTGAATTCAACATACAAGCAAGAGCACACAAAAAAAGATCCAGTGTTTAAATTAGTCAGATTCTTGCTCTCTCTCTCTGTGCGCGCACACACACACACACACACACACACACACACAAAACAGCACATGGAACGTAAGCAAATAAACCTCCACAACTCTCTAGAAGTGAAATACACCTTTTGATCTTACCAATGGTGGGCAAGGAGAGAAACAGGATTAGAGTGAGAGCCCTGAGATCCATTGGTTTGCACCTTAGCGGAGATTGCAATGTAAAGAACAAGAACAAGTCTGATCAGACAGCCCTTGAGAGGCTTTACTTATATTTGCAAGGGCATGCCACGCCCAAAGGTAGCTTTTACTCATCAGCATCAGGTAGGTTGTGTTGCACAATCCAACATCTGATGGAACGTGCGTGAAGAAACAACAGTACAACTGTTTTCTGACCTCTGCATAGAGGGAAGATGGTTGACCTCATATGTGTGTGTTTTTTTTTAATTGTCTTAGAACATTTCAAATTATTACTTCAAACTAGACTTGCAAAGACAACCACAGTTTTAAAACATAAGTATTTTATTCAGTGCATTAGAAAAAAACAAACATAATTTACATTTAAATACGCCAAAGCAACACAAGACATACATATAAACAGAAGATAAAAAATTAAAAGCACAATTAATAAAACCTATTAACAATTTGTTCTAAAAGTGTGTCTCAAACACACAACTTTATCCAGCTCCATTCCACAGCAGCAGAGTTTTATTCTATTGTATTTGGTCCCTGGTCTTCTGAATGCTAGGAATCTGTAGAATAAAATATTGAATTGTATTAGTGCATCTTGGAAGCAACCTATTGACAATTCACACACATACATACACACACGCACGCACGCACGCACGTTAAAACAAACTGCTTCACAGAAGCAAACCACCTGCGGATGGCTGTGGTTAAAAAAAAAAACAACAACAACAAAATAAACCACATATGACTCCTCCCGATCATCCTCACGTTACCTTTAACTGGAGCATCAGTCAAATATTTATAATCATCTATAGATTCCACATCCTGCTCCTCCTGTATGGCTGGATATCCTGACACAACTAATGCCACTTGACAATACAGATACAGGATTGGTGTTTCCCACACATCTCCTTGCTTTAAAGGGAGGAGGCCACAGAGTCTGGGACATCGCTGACATGACGACACCCTTGGACACTCGCTCACTATGGACTGGACACGTGGAATGTTTTCCCACCAATTTTCTCAATTCGATATGGGATATGGGCAGCTTAGCACTTAACAAGTGTTGGATATTAGACTAGATACAACAAGTTGGGTGGAAGTGTTTTCCAAATGCCTAAGGAATGTACACTCAACAGCTTAAAATAATTAAAAAACAAAAAAAACAAAAACCCATTTACCCTCATTCAGCCACCCACATTAACACCAATATCCCAATGAGCATGCTGGAGCATGATAAACTTGTTATCAACGACAACAACTAAAAAATACTATTTTTACCACAGCATTAATCTACAGGCTCAAAGACCAAATCTTTACACACACACACACACACACACACACACACACACACACACACACACACACACACACACACACACACACACACCTTCATTCATCTCAGCATTGTTAATTACTGTAAAAGAACAGACTTTGGGGGAATCAGTATCAATCTTCAGACTTTGATGTTAATCTAGGACACAAGCCACCTTGGCACTAATGACAGTGTCATTGTTAGATCAACCAAACCATCCCAGAGAGAGAACCACACATGCTCAGAATTGATTTGGCCAAGCCCCAAGCTAGCAAGAATATGAAAACAAAACCACCTAAGTAGAACTCACCGTTTCTCTTCCAGGGTGCCCAGCGATTGCCTGGGGCAGCATCTGTCTGTTCAACGGCATCAGAGTATTGCTGCAAGATGAAGAAAAAAAAACTTAGAAGAGCAGTTCTTTTGTAGGAAAAAGGACTTCTCGTCTTCGTTTTAGAAATGGCAATAAAAATGATGATCATGACAGACAGGATGAGACGGTGATGTTGATGATCTGGGCACCGCGCCCAGATCTCTGAATCCCTTCAGAATAGGTCTGAACAGGATAAAACAAAACAGAAAGACACAGACTCAAAATCCCCTTACTACAGACCTTCTTTTAAAACAAAGTATTGTACAATAGTATTAGTAGGAAATAGTAGTATTTATTAATAGTATATTAGTATTTGTAATCTTGAAATAAGAAGATAAAACCAGTAAATAAATACCAGTAAATGCCAGTAGACTCTATTTGCACCAATCTGTGCAAAACTAAAACTACAATGAAATCAGAATGTGGTGTATGGACACATTCCTTCATACAAATTCAGAAATACTAACATGTTGGCCTGTATTACTGACAGATGGCAAGTGGTGAATAGACTATCATAGTCATATGTCAAAGTTGACATTTATATCTTATATTTAATGTATTTTATATATTTTGTAAGTAATAGGTTTCTATTCTGTGTATTCTATGTAGTGAATCTTTTTTCCCTGTAGTGTATGTAGTATCTGTATTAAGAGTGTGTGTTGTAATGGTGTAAGAGTATTTGTGTAAGCTGGTTGAATTCTGTAATTTCTTTTGGGATCAGTAGAGTAGGTGCAAATTAATGCAAATTATAACACTACTGTGTACTGTGTGTGAACTAATTAATCAAACATTTCTGATAATTAGGTATTGGGGGAAGTGGATATATGTCCTACTAGTTAAGTGCAGTTATGACAAAGGTGGTGGTTTCCTCACCTGTTGTAACTGCTGAATCTCCCTCATGGCCAGCCTTATTGAGGGGTATAGTCGCGGTCTGGCTACGTCTTTTGGGTCCGACTGATCCTGGTTCATCTGAGCCTCCAGCTGCTTCCGGCGGTCCGTTATCCTCCGCAGGACAGGGGGCTTGTTGGGCTGGAGGGCCCCAGATCCAGAGGTTTGGTCTGGAGGTATGAAGAGGCGCTGCAGCTCCATAGCCACGGGGTCAGGCCTCCGGTGGACATGCTCCGGGGGGGAGGGCACCATGTATTCAAGGTCTTCGTAGTCTGGCTTCTGGTCACACGACTAATACAAAACACACAATTTAATTATTTTGAGCTCGACCTCCAGCCTGTACAAATGGACACATACTCAAACACACACACAGACACGAATGTAAAAACAAACACATGTGACAAACACATTCTTATCACACTTTTGTAAACCCATGCCAGATTACATTTAGAAAGTTTAGCAGCTTAGTGTACTGTTTCCTGACACAACACAGTTCTGCCATCATTTCAGACACTGTCTGGTAATAATTCAGAGCAGTTTCAAATTTGCTGTGTCATTGTCTGTGTTTGACAGCAGTTAGCTAGCTAGATCAGGGGCGCTGCCAGGGGCGGAAAAGTCAGGATGATTCCAAGGCCCTGGCACTGATAGGGGGCCCTAGAGAACATTTTAATGTTATAATCAATGTTTGGGAGGCCCAAAATAATTTTCTGTTATAGGGCCCAAAATGTCTAGTGGCACCGCTGAGCTTGATACTTCTACATCACAAACTGTCAGGGCTGTGAATTTAAGACTTTAAGAAAAAAGAATGAAAGAGACAAGGCTCTTGAAAGGTTAGTCATATGCATGTCATATAGGCTAATCAACTAACCAAGGACAGGAACAATGAGAGGCTAAACCAACCAAACCAACTAAACCAACCTAAACCTTTGTGTTTGCCACATCCTTATTTAAATAAGGATATTAAACATATCTGGAGCTTCTCAGTTTAGGGTACAACAAAGGCCTACTGTGTAAACATTTCAACGGTCATTGCATTTCCAGAAACAAGTTAAACAGTCAAGCCAAACAAAATCCTCTTTCTCAAACAATCTCCCTGGGAAAAAAGGGTATGTGAATGAATGACTAATCGCCTATGGGTGAAAGATGGCGCAATCCTAGTTTCATAGCTGATGGGATGAGGCCTCAGGCACACTTCGCAGCAGTGGGATTTCTGTTGTCGGAACGAGAGGCTGTCATATGTCATCACTAGTCTTTCTAACAATAATTACATCAGAGTGTAACGGATACAAACAAGTGCATTTACAGGAATAGAGGGATAATTCATTGCCATGGCGCTGCTAGGGATCTGCTTCCAGGCTATCTGGATAATTTGTGGATGGGCTGGTTAAAATGAAATGTAAAAGATCAATCAAATATCATCAAAATGCTCAAGTCAAGACAGCCTACCAAGCACCTAACAAGGTCTGCTTGCTAGATCTTGATTGGAGAAGACACAATACAGCGTATTCAACTTGTTTGTTTGTTTTTGTTTAGCAGCCTTTGTAGGCAACTTCTGTATTCTGTCATCTGTAGTCTATCACACTATTTTGCCTGCACACAAAATGGTGCCATCAGCTTTGTTATAGCCTAAAGTGTAAATTCTTGCTGTCTGTAGGCTAAGGGTCTATCAAATGAGATCTCTCTAGGCTACCTCAACGGTATCAATTCCATTGCGATACAGGCCCACTGGAGTTTTTTTTCCTAGGTTGGGTCGGGTTTGGGTCATTAATCATACACACATAATTCTGGGTTGAGCAGTGTGGATAGGTTCTCCTGATGGGTCAGATGGGTTAAAAAATATCTGACCCTCCCACATCATTAAAAGGAAAATACATTTTGTGTTTTTTAGCAGAAAATTGAATTCACAACCTTGGAACTCTTTAGCACATCAGCCTGCTCTACAAGTTCATGAACATCACCTATGGAAAGAGAGAGAGAGAGAGAGAGAGCGAGCGAAAGTGAGCGATCATGTGGTACTCACTTGTCCACAGGGCACTGTCAGGAGCTCCATAAACGGCTTGATGCCCACCTGTGTGTGGTACTGCACCAGGTCTGTGAGGGAGGGGTGGGCGCGGTCCTCCCCCAGGATCACATACTTCCCATTACTCTGCATCTCGATCATGTAGTGCCTGCAGCGGCTTGCCCCCCTGGGGACCAGACAAAGGTCAAAGGTCAGGTGTTTGACAGACATATCCACATATCCAGTCGCATGTAATTGCCCTCACTGATGCTTCACAAGCCTTAGATATTGGCACTATACACTGAAGCATAGTGAAATAATGATGAAGCATTTTATCTGTATGCTGTCATAATCTCAATATCCCCCCTAATCCCTAAATCCTGAACCCTCAAAATGTATTGATTTCAAGATTGTGTGTGTGTGTGTGTGTGTGTGTATCAAAGACCTAACTGGAACGAATAATCTAGATACGCCACCTTGGGATTCAACCACTGTATATGCCTTTTATGTTACACTGAGGTACCTGAAGGAGAGGGTGTATCCTTCCCGGCTCTGCCCAACTCGGATTAGGAAACAGCCGTCTGGCTTGTGAGTGAGGAGGTCCTCGGCTTGCCTGAGGATATAATTCACTGCTTAAGAGACATGTTCTACATCTACCTTAACACAGGCATCACAGACACAAACGTCAATAATGATTGGTGATATTGTGATAATCGGTATATTCAAGATAAGATCAGACAGCCCTGCACATGGATGACGACGGGCTTGTCCGACTTGGCTGGCTGGTGGGCTGGCTAAGTAGGTGGGGCTTTTTTCGTACTGACTTTTGTCCAATGAAAAAAGTCCTACCCACTTAGTCAGCCAGCCTGCCAGCCAAGTCGAATAAGACATGATCTTGAATTCGCCTTGTGTAAACATCCCTCTGGCTAAAATCTAATGAGAAAAACATTGTGAGTTGATAGATGAATCTGTGTTTGGCATCAGCAAGTCGCCAGGATGAAGACTACATGTTGATGTTCACCATTTTACATCAAGTACATATGTTGACAGTTTGAGAGAGCCAAAACTCTGTGCCCTGTTCACTGATTGGTCAACTCACCGGCGTGTAATCATGCCGTGGAACCAGCAGGGAAATTCTCCGTTTTGCACCACCTTACGGGCCTGCGTTTCATGGAACCATCGGATGGTGTTCCTTCGTCGCTTGTGCTTCTCCTTGGCCCGTTCTTCATGCGCCAGTACCCCTAGGTCATTATCAAAGGGAGTTGCCTTTCCAGACAAGAGCAGAGTAAACATGAAACATGAAATTGACAAACTGGTAATTAGTATAAATATGCCAGAACTGTTTACACTTACTCCTTACTCCATATTATAGTAACACATAAATAAACAATGCTAGCTTGGAGTGATTTTTCTATAATGGCCAGTGATGTGTGCTACTACTCTGGACTGAAACCTGAAAAGCATGATGGGATTTGTAGTATCTCCTGACCTCAAAGAGCTTGCTGCGTGGTCGTGGCACAGGGGCCAAGTGTGCTGCCTGGGGACCTGTGATGAAGGAGCGAGGCCTGGGCTCTGGCTTCTTCTTTCTGGGCATTGGAACGGGTGGCGATACTGGCCCTAAAATACAACCAAAAGCACAGAATGTTTGCCAGACTGCAGAACATTCACCAATCACATGTTATCTCTGCTATACACAGACAATTATATACACACATGCTTTTAAACACATACAACATGCCACAAAATTTTATACATTACATTGCTTGCTCATCTACTCATGTAGTAATACTGCTAATATAATATAATATAGTAATATATTCATGACTAGTATTACAATCACCTCTCGTCAAAAGAGGTGTGAACTCACTCTTGTTCTCCTGTTCTATGACCTTCCGTCTCCTCTCCTCCTCCTGTTCCTGCAGGAGTTGGATCCTCCTCCTCTCCTCCTCCTCCCTCCGCAGCCTCTCCTCCTCCTCTCGCTGAGCTTGCCTCTGTTTCTTCATCTCCTCCACCACCAGCAGGTACCTCTTCCTGCACATCACCGCACGGAAGTCTGCAGATCACACGTCACATGGAAGGGCAGTGAGTACAAATAGATTCTAAAGGTCATGACTTTTCTCTTGGTAAGTTACTCAAGCCTGTCAATAATTATAACTTTAACCATAATTATTCAAGCATCTACACTGACCACTCATATGAAAAGGTCATGTTGTAAAACATGATTCTTATCTGACCAATTGGAATAGTATAAGGACCATGTAAGTCAACATGTATAACTCTATAATCCCAGCAAATGTTTTTAATATGTGCAATGATTAGAGCAGTCTCTCTTCATGTTAATGTGGAGTCTAAAATCCCACAGATTTTGACTGGCTATCAGCACCTCAATCATCTTTCACAAAATCCCCATTGATCCCCACTGATATCGTTCTTCACATTGCTGTGGTTAGGCTACAGTATGCCGTGTGTGAATGATGCTTAAAGCTTAAAGCTGGCAGTATGGCTGAGCCTTTACACATGTAATAATGCAACTAGGCTCAGATATACAGTACATGCAAGCCTTGTCACTGCTGTAGGCTCTGGTACAGCTTTTGACAACTGTAGATAACTTAATGTATGCAAATTCCTATTTCACTCTCATTTAAAAGCAATGCAGTGCAAGCTGGGAATTGTAGGTAAAACAGCTGGAAAAAACAAACAAACAACAACAACAACAACCTCTGCACAGATTTAGGCCAATTTCACCCACAGATATGAGCTACAAACAACCCCAAAAGCACGATACCACCCAAGAGGCATTGAGACTAGAACCCTTTAACTTCATCTCGGTTACATGAAAGTATGAGGTGCTCTAAGTGTGGGTGAGCCAAGTGAAATATAATTCACTATGATGGAGATGAAATACAGAAGAATGACAGAATAATGCACAGTGCTGCAGTCATTAACTAGCTTGGCATGCATCCATGTCTTTTCAAACCCTGTAGGGCATGTACTAAATGTATCTCATTCCTCCAGTAAACACCAAGCTCCTACGTACTCTTCTGTAGGACAATAGCGGCCTTTGCAAGTCTGTCAAGAAGACGTGCCAACTCTTCCTGGTGCCAATACTTGAAGAACAACCGCGACGACCTGTCATGACAGAGGAAGAAGCAATAAAGAGCAAAGCCCACACAATTTAATCACACGCGAGGCTTAGTCACTCGAAGCAAACAAAATTCCCAGAGAAGCTGGTCAGGAAGAGTTCAGGCGTCCATCACTCTGAACTTTGTAATGACAAGCCTTGTTTTTTCCATCACTTTCAGTCTGATCAAGCAGAGTGACTATTCAGTTAGTCATCATAAATATAATCACACAGTACATTTTACCTGCGCCAGTCACACATCAATGACACAACAACGGTTAAAGGTATTAAAGGCCGAATGACGGTTCTACCGGCACCTCCCTTTCAAAACCTTTCAAAACCGAAAGTGTTTGAGCTTTATGAAATCATGAAAATAACTCCTCAAAAATGATCATTATCCTTCGGTTTGTAATAAAAGTTTTGGTGAGAATTTAGGACATTGTTGTAAAAAAATAAATACATAAAACTAAAACAATAATAATCAGTAACTGTAGGGGGAGCTCCTTAGTTAAAAAAAAACAAAAAAAAACTAACTCTTAACTTGCATCAGATACCTTTAAATAAACAGTGACTAAGGGATTATCCAACCAGATAGGAAACAGGATTTCTGTGTCCCTATACTCACCCACAGGTCCAGCCAGTGAGCTGTGTGCTGTTGAGGATGTGCATACAGCTGGGAATCAAGAGAGGACAAACATGATCACTAAGAGCTTATAGGTGGGAGGTGGGAGAAATGTTCATCAAGAAAGCTGACTGCAGTAATAGCTTACAGTGCCATATTGCATGACACGGACAAGAGCTGGGTTTCCATCTGGCTTGTTAACATGCATTTTAGTTTCAATAAAAAAATCCTCATTTGTAAGCACTGGCAAATGCGCATCAATCTCTAATGCCAATATAAATTTGATTCGCCTGGGTGGGGGTGGATTATCTCTTGATGCGCATAGGGCAAAATGCAATTGAAGTGAATGGAAACAGATTTATTCGTATATACATTATACGTATATACATCACTCAGTGGATAGAAATGTGGACAATTACACAGTGGATGGAAATACACGTAGATATAAGTGCATGTTCCTGAGACAAATTTCTACGATGGCGAATATTAAATCAGAATAGGTTGGATGGAAACCTGGTTAGTTCTTATTACTGGGTATATGAAGTGAGAAGCAGAAGGCAATGCCTGCATGAGTAAACATCATTCTATGACTCAAACGCTGGGCAGTGTACATGCAATAACAGAAGTTGTAGTCATATGGCTGGGTGGAAATTCCCATTTGTGTTTGTGTGTGTGTGTGTGTGTGTGTATGTGCCAGTGTATGAACATGGGCATGTGTGGTGAGCATACCTTTCTCTGTTGTGTGGTATATCTCGTTTGAGCAGCAGGAGGCTATACCTGATAAGATACAAAAAGTAGAACAACATTCACCAAGCTTCAGACATCCTCAAAAAGTCTGGTTTGACTTCAGAGATCTGGGGCATGAACACACTATTTGCGCACGCAGTTTGCTTGCCGAAGAACGAAATGTTCGAATTTGTCTGACACACCAAACATTTGCTCACCTCTCTGCAAATTCCTTGAATGTTGGCCGCCAAGAGAATCCATCTCGTCTGATTCTGATGGTTTCCAGCAAGCCATTGTAACGAAGCTTCAGAGGAAAAGCCAAATGTCATTATGAGAGACTTATTTGACTGTGTTTGTACACACACATAACTTTAAGAAGGAAGTAATTTCCAATAACACCACTAGATGGCGCATTGACTTCTAAGGTTTTAATTTCAGTGATTGCAGTGCAGTTCCTGTTCTGGCAGGCAGACGTGCCTCGGGATAGCTATGTCTCATCTACTGGCCTACAGCCGACACCTATCTTAAATAGTCAGTGATCACATTTCCATCAGGCAGTGGGCCTAGGAACTGTCACGCAAACACGCTGCCATGCAGACAGAGTAAACTAGGAACTCAACAAAGCCTTACATTGACGATGAGATCACAATGAAAACACAAAAGACAAAGAGTCAGACCTGGTCCATGACGAAGTTGTTGTCCAGGACACTTGGGGATTTGGTACGGTTTGGTTTTATGCAGCGGATGAAGTGAGGGCTGGCTGCAAACATCTTCTCCATCAAGACCCCGAGAGAATGCTGCACGCACACGCACACACACACACACACACACACACACACACACACACACATACACCCACAAACCACAAGATTTAATTTAATCTAATCAAATGTTACATTTCTATTCTCTTGATAAGTATATTATTGTTGAGGTTTTTCAACTTTATTTGGATAGGACAGTAAAGATGGCCAGGAAGAGAGTGGGAGCGTGAATGGGGGGAGAGATGGAGAGAGATAGGGAGAGATGGGGAAAATGACCCCAGGTTGGACTTGAGTGCAAGAGAGCCCCTGTGGACACTTGGACCTGAATGTGGTACAGGTACTGCAGCCATTTATGCCACAGCTCCCCCAAGATTTCTTTATTAATTTTTAAAATTCTTTTAAACTTGAGATCAAACAGATGTTGTTGTTCTAGAGAGACAATGGATACATTTGCATTTAAATTACCAGAAGAAGTAAAGTAGTGTGTGTGTGTGTGTGTGTGTGTGTGTGGACACATGCTCATGTGATCTACATTGTGCAGTAGTGTGTGTGTATGCGCCTGCAGAAAAGGAACAACACTGATCCTACCTTGAACTGAGCCCCAACGGATTGCTTTCTCGTTGAGTTGAAATTGTCCTCTGCCATCTGCGCAAGCTTACGAGGAAACACACTGTATTAGGGTCGGTTAGGTTACACCACTTTGTTCTCTACAGGGTCATTTCTGATCTCATCTCGTGCTGAACTGGCCCCATATGTAAGCCATTTGAGATACTGCAGTAAACCAGTTCTGCATTTATACAAATATTCTTTGTGCAAAACAAAGAAAGCTGTCAGTATGTAAACACACCTTTGCCTTGCGGGGCATCAAAGTTCCTGTTCGTGATATGGTAGCTACAAAAAAAGGAACCAGAGAGATATATCTTAGAACATGCATACAAAATGACACTTGATCAGCCTTGTGGAACAAGAAAGCTCGCCCTCATTTGAATTGCTAGAAACAATGAAATTATGCGATCCTGGACAATCCAGAAGACACCCCAAAGTGAAATGGCTTCTTCTCAAAGA
This sequence comes from Tenualosa ilisha, assembly GCA_015244755.2. Lineage (NCBI taxonomy): Eukaryota > Metazoa > Chordata > Actinopteri > Clupeiformes > Clupeidae > Tenualosa > Tenualosa ilisha. The sequence goes on along the minus strand of PYXC01002283.1, from coordinate 2,303,249 downwards.
CTCTACGGTAGACTAAATGCATAAAGACAAATGCATGATTAATGCTGATGTATTATGTGTCTATTACCATAACACTAAGGGCAGCTCATTTTATCGTATTTTCATGTATTCTATTAATTGATTTTATTTAGCTGATGCTCTCCTATAGACACATACAATGAACCAGCTATTGTACCTTTTGTAGCAACTCATAGTTAAGTGCTCAGAGACGCAGCTGTGCAACATTTAGCCCCTGGGGTCAAGCTCACAAACTTCAGGCATGTCATTTTGAGGCCCACATGTCAAACCACTATAACTCACTCACCATTCAGGGCAGTGGAGATGATGGTTGGGCAGGTAAAGAGTTGTCCAGTAGGTGGTTTGAGCTCAACTATTGAGTGTGTTTGTGTGTATGTGTGTTTGTTTGGATGAATGTTAGGCATTACCAGCTCTATAAAGCGCTCTGAGTACTAAGGAATAGAGGAATAGAAAAGCACTATTAAGTGTGCATTTTAACATTTGCCATTCACTCACCAGCAAACAGCAGGCTGAGGAGGGGGGTGACACTGTTGATGAAGAGGCCTCTGATATTGGCTGGGATGGTGTCTCTGTTTTTCTCCAGGAACCCTGCTCCATTATACTGGACCTAGGGGATGTGGGGAGGGAGAGAGAGAGGGAGGGAAAGAGAGAGGGATGGAGGGACAGAGAGACATGAGGAGATGGAAAAAGGAAGGAGGGCTAATATGGTTTACTGTGTTTATTTTCCTTCTAAGCACTAAACCCTAAAGCCTAAGAGACTTAACCAGCATAACTGGACTTCAGGATTGGCCAATTCATACCACATAAGTCTGAGGGTTCAGGATGTAGGGTTTGGGAGGACATTGGGATTCGGCCAACATGTAAACGATTAAGTTTAGTCTGTTGATATGTGTCTACAAACCTGTGCCGCCACACCCCAAAGGACATAATGCACTCAAACAAAAGCCAGAGCATGGACATCAAATGAATCCAATCTTAAAGGAGAAGTCTGGCATAAACCAGCGGAATAGCAAAACAGCAGTTAATATGGGCATAAAGACAGGCGGCCCTCGGTGAACTAGAGAAACGGACATGGGTTGATTTATCCCGGACCTTTAACAGGACATCAAATGTGATCTTGTGCTCACCTTTGCTGCATAGTGCACCACTGTGAATGCAGGACTGTGGCTGCGCACAACCTCATAGTTGGCATGGGCCTTGAACTTGCTGTTAAGCTTGTCCACAAAATCTCTGTCTGTAGCCTAAAAGGTACAAACACATGAATGTTCTTCATAGTCAGTCTTTCATTAACATCAGAAAAATGCTGATTTTAAGCACACTGCCCTTCTCTCAACCCTGATATCAAACACACACACACACACACACACACACACACACACACACACACACACACACACACACACACACCACACACACACACACACACACACACACTAACTGCTAATTTCCCCACTCTTAAAATTCTCTACAGTAAAGCAGGCCTCAGCAGGACTTCAGCCAGTTTCCGTGGAAACTTTAAAGTCAGCAACTGTGGGTGGTCACATGACCCACATACCTGTGGAAAGGCACTCTGCTCGTCCAGTAGTGAGAGGATCCCAATGGGCTTGGTAAGGAAGAGGTCCTGAGAAGACATTAATAAATCAGTCTGCAGCTTGTTCATTTTCCAACCAACATTCACAAAAAGGAAGAACAGGACTTCCTACACACTACAACACTGAAAAAAACAAAACAGAACAAAACAAAAACAAACCAGTAATGGTCTATTTTATTGTTTCATAACTAATACCAAATAATTAAAAACACTCAGCTTTTTGTGTTAATCATGTGACTTTTTTAATTAACACACATCCTTGACAGGGGGGTAGGGAGTGAAGTGTATACACAGCAAAACAAAGTAGCTAGATGACTTGCTACATTCAAATATTACAGTGACCAACCAGCTGACAAAACAATACAATAATAAGTGCATGTTTCAAATGTGGTAGGTAATGACACGACAATAAAAGGCCAACACCTCTGAAAGTCTGCAATAGCATTTCCTATTCCTGGAAAACTACCAGAGATCAAGGTCAGCTATTTATAAGAAATACAAAGCATGTGTATTTATGTGTGTGTGTGTATTAGAGAGAGATAGAGATAGTAAGAAAGATACAGTGTTAAAGAGCAGAGAGTGTGAAGGGTGAGTATTTGTTTGCCTATGTGTGTGTGTGTGTGTGTGTGTGTGTGTGTGTGTGTGTGTGTGAGTGTGAGAGAGAGAGAGAGAGATAGTAAGAAATATAGAGTGTTAAAGAGCAGAGAGTGCGAAGGGTGAGTATTTGTTTGCCTATGTGTGTGTGTGTGTGTGAGTGTGTGAGTGTGTGTGTGTGTGTGTGTGTATTAGACAAAGGGATAGTAAGAAAGATAGAGTGTTAAAGAGCAGAGAGTGTGAAGGGTGTGTATTTCTTTGTCTGTGTGTGTGTGTGTGTGTGTGTATGTGTGCAAACAAAAGAGAAAGAGTAAGATAGAGAAAGAGTAAGAGAGTAAGATAGATAAGAGATAGAGTACTAAAGGGCAGAGTATTAAAGACAAAAAAAGAAAGAGAGCAGGAAAAGAAAAACGAGGGACATGTTTAATGAGACTCGGGTAAGGAGCTGTTAAAGTAGATTTTGGAGCTGTTCTATAGCTCACCAGAATAGGCTTGTTGTCTTTGTATGAGATGACCTCCAAGTCCAGCTGCTCTTCCTTGTACTCTCTCTGCTCCATCAAAAAGATATGCTGCAGGGGAAAGGGTATATAACATTAACACCACACACACACACACACACACACACACAAAAAAAAAACAAAAAAAACAAACAAAAACTCTTCAGCACCAACCCATAGATTCACATAAACAATATATGTTATTGATGATACATAATATCTCTCTCTCTCTCACACACACACACACACACAAAAACACAAAACTCCCACCAACAACACTACCAACTAGATTCAGATAGTTAGATATGATACTTAGATTCAAATAAAGAAAACATGTTACTGATGATAAATGGTTTTGGCCACAATATCCTCAGTCTGTTTAAGTTGCTGAACAGTGGAAACAAATTCAAGGTCTTTAGAAGTTCTTGCATCTTGAGCTATTACCAGGAAACCATAACCTCCTTTGGGATCAGAGCACATATGGAAGAAAAAAACCTTCTGCTGTTAAACTTGTCTTCTGCGCTGTGCATCGGGTGGAATAAAAACTGTGATTTTTTCACATCTAAGCTTTAAGTGGGAAACACATGCTCTTTACCAGGAAGTTCAAACAGGGGATTTTGAGATTTTGCAAAATTGTGTGCTCCTGCCTGGTCTTTGTTCAGGTATTTCTTGGAATCCACCTCTCAGCAGTCTATGCAGAGTGCAGTGGAGTAATCGTTGGTTGAATGGATTCTGTTACAGCCTCTCTAGACAATACCCCTCACATCTCAGGTACACAATCACATTTCCCCATATCAGTTCTCAGTGGCATGAGCTGCTTCCGTCATATCTCAAATAAAACATTACCAGGAAAAACCAACTGTCAATAATAATTAAAAAAAATACTTCCCGCTTCTTATTAACACTGAACATGTATGACTTGATAAGTGCTTGCTGTCTACCAGGTTTCTATACATAGCTGTGACTACAGAATTTAACTGCAAGACATTTCAGAGGATGAATGAGCTGAAATAAATCTAGTGTTTCCTTCCAAGCACAAACAGAGCATGCAGGCAATGGTAAGAGCATTCAAAGCACATCTGACAGCAAAGTCATGGCTATCAGTTCTACCGGAATGGCTCCTAGAAGCTCAGGAGTTCAACAGAGCATGAGCATCCCTTAAAAGGTCTCAGGTTGCACCCATCTGAGGAAGCTCAAAGCCCTCGGGTGCATCAGAGTGTGCCTCTTTGAAACAGTAGAAGGACAATCTGATTTGAAGTAACTAAGTTGGAATTTGAACTTACATGGTTGAAGAAAAACTGTAGCTGCTCATTGGCCAGATTGATGCAAAGCTGTTCGAACCGGTTCACCGCAAAGTTTTCAAAGCCAAAAATGTCAAGGATGCCTTGTAATGGTAAAAGAGCAAGAATAGAAGGTAACTACACAGCATGGTTGATGTCTAAAGCAAATAATAAAAATAATCTGTATGGCAATGTCAAATACGTATAAGTATAAGTATAAGTATAAGTAGCTTTTATTGTCAATTTCTTCACATGTATAACACATACAAAGGAATTGAAATATATTTCTCACTCCCCCTGTGGTGGGGAGAGCAAGAGGTCACTGTGTCTAGGAACGCACCACCAATGATCCAAATTGGGGGGGGGGGGGGGTGAAAGGCACAATACAGCATAACATGAGGAGAGAGGAGGAGAAAAAAAGGCACCACCAGACTATGCGCCAATGGGGAGCACAGTGTAGGGGGGCAAAAATACACCTCAGCGCACATAAGCACAAATAACATAAGATACATGACCTGCAACAGGGAGGGGAAAAAAAACAGAGATAAACAGTCAGCATGTTATCAAATCTTACCAATTTCGTTGAGTTCAACATCTGCATCTACATTTGGGGCAAGCAATTCATTGACTTTACTGACAATCCATCCAAAGACTCTTCCATAGGCAACTTTGGCAATAGAATCTCTGGCATCTACAAACATGAAGTAGATAACATTAAAATAATGTAGGGCTATTTTCACTTACAGCAGTAGTCTGCAGCAATAACATACAAGGATCTATTTGTTAGATGATAATGAGCAGGAGGACATTAGTTGCTGGAGTTTTTATTGAGATAAATCTGCTTGTGGCCAAGCGCCACAACATAAATTGCTATGTTTAAAACCACTTACAATGCTCAAAATATCAAACAACAGCTCTAACAGCACTTTTTATAACCTCTGTGGTCACAGACAGAGTCAAAAATACTCTCTACAGTCCACACTAGCACAGAAATATAATGATATTTTGAGCATTGCAAATTGTTTCTAAATAGCAATACTGTAAAACATCAGTCCCCCTACCTTTACTATTCAAACAAGAAAACACTTCAATTTAACTTTAAGGGTTAAATTAGAGAGAAGATTTTCAGGATTTCTTCTTTCCACTGCAGGATGTCTACATTCAACATACTAGACTAGGCAACATACAGTACATGCATGCAGTCATGTAATCCTCTACTTCCCTACAGAATTACAGAAACCTATGACACATGTAAACTTGTTCACATGAAACAGCTCTAGTTGCAGAACTAGAGTGTGTAGTAAAACTAGGCCCCTTTGAGCCACAATGATTACATATGTATGTGACATGATGTCCTCTATGTAATATTTTCCTTCCCCAATGCAGTGAGAGCCTGGAGTGTGTGGTGAAACTGGGCCCCTTTGAGCCAAAATGACATGTACTGTACGTGTTATGTTGAGCCCCCAATGCACTGAGAGCCGCATGTGTGTGGTGAAACTGGGCCCCTTTGCTCCAAAGACTCACCCTCGGCCTGTTGTTGGCTGTGAAGGCGGCGGATGGCTTCCCCTCGTGTGACGGACATGGTGCAGATCAGACTCTTCAGCAGTTCCTCTTCCTGAACACCAAATTGTCCCTGGGGGGAAAAAGAATTACAATGAAGTACACGTGTAATACAAAGTTTCTCTCTCTCTCTTTCTCTCTCACACACAAACACACACACACACACACACACACACAACACACCCACAACACACAAACAAAAGCCTGACCTCACACAGGTACATACAATTCTGTAAGGAAGACACATAAACTCAAAATGGCCTGCTATCAGAGCTACAGGTCAGTAGTCAACTTGTAGGAACTGACCATACATAAACACACCGCACTGTTTGTCAATCTGGAAGAAAACATCTGCTGTCTTTAGCGAATGCATCCAAAACAAACAAGAAGGTTACAATGCATAAGAGTTCATGTTGTGTCTTTCTGGTCTTCCTGGACCACCGAATGACCACATCCCTTTTCCCCAGACACACTCGAGATGGATGACCTGACCACAAATTCACCTGCTGCCCGCACTTCCCCTTAATCATCGCCCAAATATAGCTATGCCTGACCTTTTTCTAACGACCCATGTCTTATCGGGGGTAGCCAGATGTGTTGAGGAGGGAGGCATTGGGAGTGTGTGTGTGTGTGTGTTTGTGTGTGTGTGTGTGTAAGGGATTGACACCATGCCCTGCCTCTAGGGCTACGTCATCTTGTGGGGGGAGGTTTTGTTTGTGGAGAGGGCAGTAACTCACAGCACCAAAACAGCCGGGCAGACGGGAGAGAAGACGATGGGGACGTGAGCTGAGGGCCAACGCAACACACAGGCCCCAGTCAGACTGCAGCAGGGACTTAGCAGCTGTGAACGGTATAAGGTTACTGCTGGCCAAAGGGCCCAGCCACTCGAGTGAACAATAATGGTGTTTGTTTAGCGTTGTATGCAAAAGGCCAGATAAAGCCACCATTCTCTGCCCTACTCCCTGCCTGTCCACCCATTCACGCCTGTTATTCCACGAGCTCTGGCATTCTGTCCAGTCTAGTCAATGCACAGTCTGTCAGACGTAAGATCACAAACTAGCAGACTGAAACAAATAAGGTTAAATACTCAATTTCCCTGAGTCCACGTTTTCTGGGAAACAAATCATCATGTCCTTAACTGAACCGTCTGGGAGTTGACTGATTATATCGACATAAATAGGACTTTTTTTTCCAAGATAAGACTCCTGAAAACAAACATACTTTTACAGGCAGATGAGAAGGGAGGAACAGAAAATGAGAAGAAAGGGGAAGAGGAAAGGCTTTTTTTGTGAGAGAGGACAGGCGGAAAGAGTACGGCAGGGAAGAAGAACTTGAAGGGTTATGGGTGAGAAAAAGTGGAAATGAACGAGTGACAAGGGGTCACATGTGGGTCAAGTCCACATGTCCACATGTACAGCAATTCACTCCTGATCTCATGTGATGTGTGATGTTTTGTGCTTTGCCCCAATGTATCTTTTGCCTGTGACCACTGAATTATGCTGCCTGAATCCCCAAAGGCCTTAAAGGACTTAGTGGTCATGAATTGGCTTTGTGATTATTTAGGTTCAGGGCTTAGGGCTTTAGACTTAGGGGGACATTGGGATTCATGTGTGAACGAGGCTTCTGAGTAAGAAGAACAAACAAAGCTGACAGTGAGACAAAATGATCACAACAGTGAGAAAGACGGGAGTTGTGGTGGGGTGGGGTGGGGTGAGGTGGTGTGAAGTGATGAATGTGGTAAACAATAAATAAATTAATTAATTAAAAAAAAAAAAAAAAAAAAAAAACACTCACAGCAGCTGCCTTAAGCCAGCCCACAGACGTCTCCGTGACCCGCAGGGCATCACCCTCCCCTGGCTCAAACATGATGTTGCCCAGAGACAGAATGCCTGCCAGGATGGTCATCATGTCCACCTTCTCCTGCAGGAAAAAAAAAAGACACACATTCACACGTCGGTGGAGAAAACAGCGGCCTAAAATCACAACCAAATTGGCTATCGGCGTGTAACTGATTCTGGAATGTATGCGTCTGAGTCCCATTTTACAGGCCAAGGATCCCCTGGCGCACAGAGACTCTGTGGACGTACCCCATATTACCTAGAATTTCACATAAAAGGCGCTATAGCTTCGGTCAGGTCAACGCTGATGTACAGCCTCTAAGGTCAGGGTCACTAATGTAATCATACTAAGACATATTTGTTGACCACACTCTTTTTACAAATTTTACAATTTCACCATGTCATCTGACAGGGATGCACCATTCAAATATCTGAGAGACACAAGCAGGGGTTAATACATTTACCCAACTAGCAGATGGTTTTAGGGAGAGGAAATTACATCATGCAAGACAGGCTTGTTATTTATGTCTGCTTACACTTCAAATTCTAAGGCATCTGGATTGGACATTGACAATGAGGGATCAAGGAAAACATCATAAATACTCAAGCCAATGCCAAACTGCATTAACACTGAATGACCTCCTGGGGGTCACAGACCCCTCTTTTTTTAAACATCTCTGCATTTATTGCTGACCTGTCAGAGTGGGGAGAGGTCGGGGGAGGTCAGAGAGGTCAGCCCTGCTGCTACTTCTGCACTTTCTCTCTTGATATTTCTTTTTGCACTGGAGGGCCAAGGAGAATGAATACTGCACTATGATTGGTCTAAACTTTTTTTGGCAGGCGATCTTGCAGTCTGCAACAGCACTGGAGCCGTCTAAAAATTATGGTTAATTTCAAATTGGGCAAGCTCGTACTTTTAAGTGTCAATGCATTTCAGCGTATTTGTCAAAATGTTTCATGTCAAAATGCGTGGTTGCTACGCAAAATGCGTACAGGTTGGCAGGTCTGCATTCACACCGCTTGAGGAACAGCTTTGAAAGTTTGCTCAGCATTTATTATTGAATCTTGTTATTCACATTGAAGATATACATATTAACAGAAAGAGAGAGAGAGAGAGAGAGATGGACACAAAGAAAAAAAAAGAAAGAAAGAAAGAAAGAGAAAGAGAGCGAGAACGAGCAGGGACAAGAGGTAATAAAGAGGGCACAAGCAGGAAGACAGGAAGTTATAGCAGGGGCGCGAGCGGACAGGAAGTCATAACCTCAGCCAGGAAGCTATGAAGATAGTAAAGGAAAACCAATCTGTGAGCTGTCATTCAACATTTTCGAGGCAGTATTATTAGGGACCCATATAAGCACACATCAATAAGAAGCCGCATGTAAGACCAAAGTCCCACTGATTAGCTATTGAGCTCTATACTTTGAGTCATTACCTGCTCTTCAAAGCCCACCATGTCCATAGCGTTACACACATCTGCATACTTCTTGCTCCAGTGATTCACCATGTCATCTGACAGGGATGCACCATTCAGATATCTGAGAGACACAAGCAGGGGTTAATACATTTACCCAACCAGCAGATGGTTTCAGGGAGAGGAAATGACGTCATGCGAGACAGGCTTGTTATTTATGTGGCCTTACACTTCAAATTCTAAGGCATCTGTATCGGAAATTGACGATGGATCAAGGAAAACATCATAAATATTCAAGCCAATGCCATAGCTCATATTGCAATAGGCTACATGAGAGATACAGTTATCGCAGATCAAGTAGGTGTGCCAGCGAATGACTAGAATTTCTTAACTACAGCTAACAGTAAACACAGGGCAGATCAGATCAATCATGCATCCTGGTCTACATTCCAAAAGTAAACACTTGAACCACACAAGCTCTTTGAACACTCTTAAGGAAGCTCTTGGCACACCTGCACGGATGCTTACGTTCTGAGGCGTGACCGAGGCTCATGACACCAGACTTGGGCCCGATACTGATAGGAAAGCCAATAAAAGCTGACGAAGTGCATGACGTGCTGGGTAGGTGAGGGCGTGGCAAGGAACGTGACCTAAATGTGACAGAGTGTAAACACTCCATGACGTTATGGGTGACTAAGAAATGACTGTTCTAATTCACAGAACAGGGTGAACAGGACAAGATGGCCGGTAGTTTTATACTGGCATAGCCCAGAGTGTTGTTGTTTTAAAACTGACAGCCTAACTCTACACTTGACTGACCTTTTTTTGTGAGGTCTCACACAACAGTACACACACACACAACAGTATTCTTGTCATGCCCTCACTCTTAAGCTTATGAGTGATCTCCTGTCATGCATTTTGAAAATAGTGCCAAACCCGTACTGACCAAGTACGGGTTGGTCAGACCCGTACTTGGTAAAAAGACCAAACAGACACACAACGTAGGCGTGGTGACCAAATGGTGGTTTGAAACTAGAAAACATTGCAATTCAGGCGTTAAAATGGGGTTTCCTCTCCTCTGCTGTGCTGGGGACAGGCTGAACGAGAACACCTGGTGACTAACCTGTACTGCTCGGGTTCCAGAAGGCCGTAGATCTCTTTGTCGTCGGGACAGATGCCCGCCAGCATGCAGTAGAAGATGTGGAAGTTGCGCTCGCCCTCGTCCTGTTGCACCACACGGGACTTCTCAAGGAGGTACTCATTGATCTTGGCTCCTTTCACTGCCCCAACACCAAATGAACTTATAATAACAACAATGTCAGAGGGCAGTCCCTGCTATGTGAAGTCGGGGAAAAAAAGTCTGTCGGGGTCTACTATGTGAAGTTGGAAAAAAAAAAGTCTGTTGACTCGGTTGGGGTCTACTGCCAGGGATGCAAATGGACAATGGGTAAAAGTAGGACTAAAAAACATTGCATTGTAAAGATAAAACTAGCCACTGGGGACATATTGTAAAGGTAAAAACATTTGTGTAGTTTCCAGCTTGAAAGGCAATCTGGTGGCTGCAGCCTAGTAAATGAAGGCCATCTCTCGCTCAGGGGACGTGATTTGCATGCTATACTAAAGAGATTAAAGGAAGTTTGCATTCTTGCATCGGCTGGTAAAGCGCATCATTCTGGCTGCAGTGTGGAACCTGGTAGAATAAAGAATCTAGAAAAAGTGCAATGCTGGGCCTCACCTGATGTTCCATAGAAGCGTAACTGAATGTACTTCCCAAAGCGACTGCTGTTGTCGTTCATGATTGTTTGGGCATTTCCAAAAGCCTCGAGAAGAGGATTCACCTGTAGCCAATGGAGGAAAATGCATGACTCATTTGTTCTTAAAAAGCAGCTGGCAGTGCAGTTTCTGGCATGACATGAAACTTAGATTGGATGACATAGCTGACAAACCTGATTTGGAAAGCGAATGCATGAAAAGCGTCATGAACACACAACAAATACTGGTTCTTAAGTCTAAAGGTATGACAGGCATTCAGAGTGAGAGTTCACTGTACCAAACAGCATAAACTACACAATACTACAAGAAGTAATTATGTCAGGTTTATCCCAGTGCATTTTTTCTGTTAGCTACAGCAGATAGATAGATAGATAGATAGATAGATAGATAGATAGATAGATAGATAGATAGATAGATAGATAGATAGATAGATAGATAGATAGATAGATAGATAGATAGATAGATAGATAGATAGATACTTTTATTATCCTGTAGGAAGTTCTGGTGTCCTTAAGCTTCTACAACATGGCGTACATACATTATAAAAATACAGAGAAGAAATCCTATTATGTGTGCCTTTATGTGACAAAAGACTCAGACTTCTCAGACTCAGATCAGACTGTCAGTTGAGCATATCAGGGGCAGGAGTGTGCAACTGAACAAACTCTCTGTCTGACGAATGTGTTGTGCAGGGGGTGCACTGTCCAGTATAGATATCAATCCTGTTGTCCTGTTGACTCCTGTTATGCCAAAAACAGAGCCAGCTTTTCTCACCAGCCTGTCTAGTCGTCCAGCATCTCTTGTCCTTGTGCTGCCTCCCCAGCACACCACAACATAGAAGAGGACACTGGCCATAACAGACTGGTAGAACATAACGAAGAGTTTGCTGCAGATATTGAAGGACCCCAGCCTCCTGAGGAACTAGAGCCTGCTCTGCCCCTTCTTGTAGAATGAGTCAGTGTTAGCAGACCAGTCCAGTTTCTTGTCAAGAGGTAGTGCCAGGTATTTGTTTGAACTGACTGTCTCTACATCCACCCCATAAATGGAGATAGGCAGCAGGATCTCCTGAAGTCCACCACCATTTCTTTAGTTTTGGTGGTGTTCAATTGTAGATGGTTTGTCTTACACCATCCCACAAGGCTCCTGTACTCTCCCTCCTGTCCATCTCTAATATATTCAAACACAACCAAATCCATGGCAAAAGATGGCCTCAGTGTATCTGGTCTCTCCACTCTGCTTGTATTTTGCTGTGTTAGGGCATTTTTGTTTGCTTGTGCCTCTACTGTTGTCTTCAAAACTGAGCCATAGAAGCTGTGCCAGTCTTTGGTTTGGCCCACATGACTGCGTTTCCACTGCACTGCTGCTGAAGTAGGAACAGACTAAGCAACCATTGCCATGTGGACATGAGTATGTGGCTGTTTGTGATCCTTTGACACTAAAGGTCTAGCAGCAGCACTCATTTCCTGATTGAAAAGAAAAAAAAATCTAATATGCTCAGCACATTCTGCAATTTTTAGATACCCACAAACTACGGTACATTTTGTGGGGCATTGGGCCAGACCATGATGCCTAGTTGCACTGGAACAGCTTCTCGAGACCCTTAACTGACCTGTACTACATACTCCAAAAGACTAATGGCTGATAATCTTATCTGCATAAACACTTGGGTTATGATGGGGTTATGATGTTTATTTCAGGTCCCAGGGCAGTTTGAGGAGGATCAAAGCTCTTTGCAGAGGATTTCACTTTCATGAGGCAAAGAGAGACTTTCTTTCCCTTATCCATAAGCATCTGAGCCTATGGCTGGGTGTGACCAGGAATCCCTTATAAAAACCCAAATATATGCCAAATTAGAAAGTCAGGAAGTCCCACAGTATGGAAAACAGGATGTGAAGTCGCAACTGAGTTCTTCCCAAAAAGAAAACATAAAGCATTCCAGATGGTTTGGCAGACACAGGAAGACCAGTGATCGCATATGTCACCAAGACAGGGCAGACGCTTTGGCACGTCTTTACAAACCATTGTCATGTTCCCAGTGGTTGTTAGTATCATTTGTATTCCTCAAAACTATTCTTCACACCAGTGTTGTAGTACACAAGTTAAATAATCTGCTCTTCTCGTGCTCTTTCTACGTGGCAGATTCATCCTGCCAGTAAACCAAACAGGCAGAGGAAACCTCTTGCAACAAGCTAAGGTGATTTTAAGAGCAACGTGTCAATGTTTAAGTTGGAACGTGAATCAAGCTAGAGCAATTCTGCCCAAATAGTACTAGTCTGACATAAATCATTCCATGGAGAGAAAAATGAGATTTATCTTGACAGCTATTTTCCTTACTGATAAGTAAGCCTACAGTTTCCAGCCATATGAGGAGAGGATTGTGTGCTTGTACTGGGAGAAAAAGGGACTTGAGGGGTCCTAAGTCAAGACTACTCAGCCACATGTTTTAAGAGTCTGAAGTGCAATACTCAACAATGAGGGGGACTGGCAGGGCTGGCTCTGTTCTTTTGGCTTGGACCGTTGGGAGTGCAGGAGAAATGGGAAGCGGAATTATGAGCCGGGAACGTGAAAGATCCCAGCCATGGAAAAATTTATGACTGGGAGAAGTTTCAGCAGGAAGGCCTAGATTTCTTAGACTCTCAAAGCGCATGTGCACACAAACTTAAGGATTCACACACATGCATTCATCACAAAACACACACACACACACAGATACTGCACAGCTATTTAGTCCATTGTGAAGGAAATTCTAGAGTGGAGAAGGAAAGCTAGATTGGGCGGACAACAGTAGTTAAGTTAACAGCGGCTTCATCTAACCAATAAATGAGAAGCAATTCGGTGTCATGCCCTAATTACACCATCATCAACAAACAGGAAACAGAACCTTAAAAAAAACTCATAGCAACACATGAGACTTATATTGCTCTCATACAAATCTATGGCACAGAGAAAGATAAAAGAGAGGAAGAGATAGAAAAAAAAAGAATGAAAGAAAGAAAGAAAGAAAAGGACACATTTATTTCTAAACAGTGTGTTTCAATACTTTAGAGTTATAGTGAGAAGTAGGAAAAAAAGGCTTATGACACAGTGACTTAACCTCTCACAAACCAAGACCTCTCATGATGACATCACAAGCCACATTACACAAAGTGAACCTTACAATGACAACACAGAGGAACCGTTGAACTCTTGCTGCTTGCTATAAAAACACATGTTTCCATTACATCAAATGTGTCATTAAAACAGAAGAAAAGATTACAACAGAAAAGCCCCTCTGGAGCCTGACTAATGCAGTGTCTATTTTTCAAGAACAGTGATAAACACTCCTATTTTGTGCTATTCTGGGAAACACTTTGGGATGACCATTACTGATAACAATAAAAACTGATAAAAAAAATTCTATAATGTTTTCTGCCAAGCTGTTTATATAATGTTTATATAACTACACAAACCGAGCCAATAAAACATAGCCTATAGCAGCAAGGCTTTACTAAGAAATCTCCAGGGACGTTTCATTTTCCCCAGTTCCATGCAGATTTTATTTATTTAATGAACACAAACAGTATCTAGGACAGTAGTAAGTGCAACCATTACCATCTGGTAATGTGCATTCAGTGTTTTCCCATATGTGCCCTCTCCAGATTCTAAATCTTAACACCCACAATTGCAGTGCGTCATCACAACCTGTATTTACGTTTAACTGTGCAGCATGCCTTCAGATCAAACAGGAAAAACATGCTTTAGGCAGCACCCAGTAGTATGGCTCAATTACTTCATGTTTTCCATAACCAAGGACAGAGAGCAAGAACACACCACACACACACACACACACAGGTAAACAAATTTACACATCAACACACATAACACCCTCGTGCAAGCACGCACACATGCACACAGGCGCACGCTCACACACACACACACACACACACACACACACTCTCTGCAGGGCACCAGAGTCAGCAAATCAGTAGACTAGAAGTCAAGGATAGGGATGTGTGTGGTAAGCCCTATCAAATCACCAGGCTCTCCCCACAGTGACTCAGCAGACACAGGGCGCAGATCCTGCCGACCTCACCAAAATAGCACCTGGAACACATTTTACCTGCTGTGTGGACATCTAGTCTTTCCAACCACAAATTATTCACACAAGCTTTAATTCTATTACCTGAAGAGAGAGTGTGTGAGACTACCATTCAAACAGAGTAAATACCCACACGTGTCCAACTACTCATACAGAAACACAGGAATACAGAAACAATAGGAGACTAAACTATGATGGGGCGTGACCAAGCTGAGTCAGGCCTCAGGGCGTTCACAGAACCTGGCTCTTATGCTTTTTGGCCTCTGCACCCCATTGAGGCTGGACCGAGTTTGGTCAGCTCAGGACTGAAACTCACCTGGAGGATCTGCTGCTCCAGCTGTGAGTTGGCTCTGCAAAGCTCCATGATGTGCCTCAGCAGCAGCTTGGTGCTCTCAGTCTTGCCTGCTCCACTCTCCCCACTGAGGGAAAACACACACACACACACACACCCACATGCGTGCGTACGTGACATATAAACACACACAAACACACACACGCGCATACAAACACACACATAGATAAGGACTAAAGGACAAAAGACTGAAGGGAAAACACAGCATACAGCTGGGGGAGGGTGTACTGGGTCATTACCGGCTTAGTAATGAAAGACATCAAAAACAAGTCCTCTGTGTAGAGACATTTCAGCAACACATTTTTAAGCAAAATGTTCATGCAAAAGTTTCATGCAAATGACTGAGACAAACATTTTTTTCAGGACCAAATGATGGCTTTGGACCAAATCACTCAGGTTCTGCACCATCTGATATTGAGGCCACTAGACCGATCACTCTAACAACATTTACATGAGAGATGGGCCATGCAAATACTTATTTGTGCTTGTTTGAGATTTTGCTCCTATTTATAGCCTGCTACCATTATCAAACTACAAATGCATGTATCCTGAACTTTCCTGAAATGCTCATGTAAACACATTCAACATACAAGTCAAGTTGACACTTTTGTCCTGTAAAATTTACTTTAATAAACCTGCATTCAATTCAAGTTCAATGCATTATGCCCATCCCTGCCCTCAGACTAAGCATATTGGCACAACCTGTGTGTGCGTCACCAACAATAATAGGTGTTTAAACTCAACACCAATTTACCCCATTTAAAAATAGCCCTCTATTTATGTCCAGAAAGATGTGACTGCACTGTAATGCAAGGGAGCACTATTCAGCACAGCCGCTGTGTACATTAACGACATTCTCCCCTTGTTGTCTGGGAGATTATCGCCCTGTCCACCTCAGTCCTCCTCAGACTGGCTGGTCTACACATTCAGAGGCAGCTGTGAGGTAACCAGGGGCAATGGACCCATTCAAATGCACAGCTGGGAATTGTGGGAAGGTTTGCTTTTGAATCAACTGAGGCTAGAGGCTAAACAAATGCAGCCCCGGCAGCGTGTGAGGCACACAGGACTCTTTGAGAAAGAGAGAGAGAGAGACCAAGGGGGAGAGATAGAGCAAGCAGCATCTCTATAGGGAGAGAATTTGCACGTAGTTCTACTTGAAATCCCCTCTATGATCTCTTCATTTCCTGAAATGGGTTACTGCACATTCATGGTCTCCATGAGGGATACTATCCACTTTAATACCTCCAAGCGAAGTTCACGAGACTGGAATTGTTGAGTGGCCAGATTTAAATCAAATAATTTAAACAAAAAAAGATTTCATTTGTGGAAATGGGAATTAATATCTCTTTAAAACAACAGTGGTCTCAGGGGGGAAACGCATCCAGGAGTGGAGACTCCTGGCCTCTGTGAAATACATTGAAGTCAAACCACAAAAACCTTGTAGAGGGGCTGACTTGCAGTCAAAGCACATGACTCCTATGGGAGGCATCCACACTGGTGGAGACTTCTGAACATAACACCGGATGTCTCAGTTACGTGAGAGTTTGACCAGATTTCTGTGTATGCACGATGGTATTGTAATTATATAGTGGCCAGACATTTAAATTTTGTCCAAGTCTGTTTTGCTGCAAGCTGACGTTTTAGATTTTATTCTAAGTATGGCTAAGCTGCACCAACATGCACCTGGCTTAGTTTGCTTGTGGTTGTGCACTATAAGCAACGCCCATACACTGTAATCGCTAATACCACTTAGTAAACTAGACAGTTGAAACAAACTTTCAGGCTATGTCTGCCACCGAAATGTATACTTTAAATTCACACCTCTGATGTTAGAAGCTGGGAAACAAAAACAACCATTACATACTAATAAAAATAACAGCACGCCATTTTCAACCCCTTCATAGTGCCATCTCTCTATACGCCAGTACAAACACAACCCCACAACTGAGACAGAACATTTAAAATTCAGCCAGAATTGTGACATAACAGACACATCAGACAATGCCTTTAATAAATGATATATTATATGCCAATAGCCGACATCAGTCAAGACCAATATTAGCCAATATATTGTTGCGTCCCTGACCAAACTGACATGTCAAATCCTTACAAGCATCAAGATCAGTCCAGCAGAAACAAAGCAAAAAAAACACTCTGGTGAACTTAACTGAAGATTTTGTTTGTTTGATTGTTTCTTTTTTTGGCATGTTTACAGGGCGGTCTGACATGATTAACCACAGAACTGCAGAGTGCATGGCCTTGGCTGCAACTGAAAAAGCAGGTGCATCTACCGCTCCCCCACTTTATTTATCATTACAAAGGCATGTGGAGAACAAAAAGTGGCTAATTGTTGCATATCGTGTCTCACAAATAACATTACTCGACTTTGCAACTAAGGTTGGAAACATTTGCAGGTCATTACAAGACTTTGACCAAGTGAACTTATCACCTTCTAATGTTGCAACAGCAATGTTGTGTGCAAGCACCTTGTGGGTAAACTATGTCAGTTACTGTACTAACTCTCCCATACTTACTGTAGTTACCGTTACAGTTACTGCAACTCCCCCATAATCATACAATTGTGTATACTTTTGAAAATAATACTATTTGCTTAAGAACCACCCATCTCACAGTTTTCACAGACAGCTATCAGCTGTTGCCTTGCCATTGTGACAGATTTCAAACCACAAATTTGAAATGAAATTTCACACACCAACAGACAGCCGTCTCGTAGTGCAACGTCAATAGGTGAGTAATGAACCTCATACCTGATCACAATACATTGGTTCATAGGTCCCGTTCCAAGTCGGCCCATCATAGACTGGTATGCCCTGTCTGCTACAGCAAATATATGAGGAGGCAAAGACTTCTTGTCATGGAATTTATATTTCTCTGATACCTGTGAAGTAAACAAGGGGAACAGACAAAGGTGGGGGTGTGTGTAACAGTGTGACGATGAGTAGATATATTTGACTGTCTACTAACTCTCCAGGGCAGAGAACCTTATTCCTTAATGCAGCTTGCATGAAAGAGAGTGCACATGAATGGAGAGTGAAACAGAGTAATACACAAAAACAATGGGTAAACAAGGGTTTAGCAATGTGTCTCAAAGATTTACACATACATTGGGTCTTCCACTGTACCCTAACATTAGTGTGGTACCAATTTGTAACATCATCACAGATGACAATAGAAACATCGGAATCAACACAAGTGATTCCAATTCCAAAGCTCTATGTTAAAGGTAGCACACATCTATGGGCTATAAGTAGTTTGCAACTATATAAATTTCTGCTGAGAATTCACACCTACCTCTTTTTCATATAAAGGCAAGTACTTAAAAGGATTCACTGCCATCAAAATGTCACCGATGTATGTCTGGAAAAAAAGACAGACACAGTGGTTACATTACCACAATCAAAACAGTCAGCTGGAGTGTAGGACTTAAAATCCCGTCTTTATTTTAATGAGCCTTCAAGCTCACTTCTACATTACTTAAGAGCCATTCATGTCGCTGCTGGCATGGGAAGGGTTGTCTTCCAGGGTGTAGGCTACACATAGGAAAAAAGTGTCGATTTTTCTCCATTGACCAGGTAAATACGCGCACGGAAAATAAAATGTAGGGCTATCACAGAGCAGCTGACAATTTCTGGGGCGATAACGCGAAGATATCGCGCTGACACTAATATTTTTAGAGCCCTCTCGAAAACGCTCCACATGACAGCAGCAGACTATATCCTCATTCCACTAAACTTTGCAAAACGTGTCTAGACTGGCATTTAACGTTGCGTGCGGAAAAGTATTACAGACCCTACAGACGCAGTACATAGCCTACAGACTAGCACATAACGTTACATGAAAAGACAGTTAAGCATTTTACTTACGTAAATTTTGTCCTGTTTAAATCGTTGACTGAGAGACTCAAGTAAACTTTTTTCATCCAGCTCAGATAAGGTAGCCAAATCTTCATGGAGAGGTTCCTCCATCGCGTTTGATTTAATAAGTTGCTCTTCAAGTTAAGTTTTGGACAGCCGGGCGAATACAAACTCGCTTTGTTTCTTTCTCATATGATAACACTGCTACACCACCACCCTGTGACAACCAGCTCTCTGTATCCTAACCTCCTCGCTCACTCCCCCGTGCTCAATGAACGTTCTCTCCAACGTCCTCTACCTCCCCCAAGGCAAGTCCACGCCACTTAACTCTTTCCTTTCTCTGTCGGGCTGTCTGAGTGACAGTTGGTAGTTTAGTCATTGGCCCATGTGACAAGTTCATGTTGAATCATCCCTTTACAACTGTTAATACATAATGTTATTAAAGACTACATACATTTTCCATTGTTAACAACGCAATCATATTTTTAGTTGAATGTTTGGCTGCTTAATTGCACTCGCACAGCTCCTGTTCTGGCCACTGAGGCAGAATTGATGAAGGAGCACGCTTGATTTCATGGGACCAGTTGCCAGCAAAAAATATTCTGCTCACGTACAATTAATTAAACAAAACATAAATCTGTTTTTGTAAATATATTTTAATTAGAGATTAGATTGACAGGGTTAGCATGACTGAAACTGCTACAGGCCAGTACAACATAATGGACAAGACAGAACATTAGCAAACAGTCTTAAATATTTTGTACATTTTTGTAACCGCTATAGCTAAATACAGCAAATTTTCAAATTTCATATTTTCTATATTAAAATACCTGGAATTTTATTATGCGTTACAAATGTGGCAAAAAGTTCACTTTCCATCTCCCTACAGTGAGCAGTAACAAGTCATCGTTCAAAGGTTAGGTGTCGGGTCTTGTGAGTAGCGGAAATCATGCTCAGTCAATCTTAACACCAAGGTTGCCCTTTCACCTTGCACAGGAAACGCTTCAAACTGAAAATCAGTTTGCCAAACCATATGAAAATGACACGTCACTGAGGTTTCTGCTATGTTGCATCAATATACTGTAGTCCCTTGGTAAAAATGTCAGATAGCGAAACAGACTCATTTTGCTAGGAGGAAATAAAATCCTACAAGAAGTCATTAAGGCTGTTAGTGGCATCGCAAGACTTGGGGGTTTGTGGGGTTGGGAGGTGTGTTCACCTCATACACAGTCTGCGAGGTCACAGAGGACATACTTTTCATATTTATGTTTGGAGTGCCAGATTATTTTGTCCATGTAACCTAATTTCCTCAATACACAGTGCATTAACCATGACAAATATTAAACACAGATTTAATTACTTCCACTCAACAGATTCGTAATTAAGCATTTCAAATGGCATTCTGCAGTTTTTGGTTGTGTTGCATACCATATCATTCCAACTGTATACAATAGTACAGCCCCCTTCTGAATATAAATTATTCTAATCTATTCTCCATCACTAAATGTACATACAACTCTTTGCCTTACACTACACAGAAAGCGGAGTAATAATTGTTGTATTTTCATTCTGATATACAATAACAAAAGATAAAAAGACATTCACTTATTTCACAAGAATAAAACAGCAAACAACAATTACCAAATTCTAGCAAAATATTTTCAGCCAAAAAAAAAGGACTAACAAGCGCCAACACAGCACTTTCGTAGGTTCTTGTTCTCAGCTTGTCTTCTCAGCTCATGTTGTCCATCTCCACCTCTTTTGTGGGGACCCTCTTCCGGTCATTCCTGTGTGAAAGGAGAAGAGAGAACTGAAGCGTGACTACTGTATGGAGGGAATGATTACTGTCCAGACGGCTGCTGGGGTCTCCTCATTAAGGGAC
>PYXC01002283.1:1442500-1677500 GCA_015244755.2 Tenualosa ilisha | reverse complement strand
TAAAAAGGCACGAGTGAATGTGTACTATGCATAATACACAGTTTGAATGCTCATGCCATCACCTCTTAGACTGTCTGGTAGATACTCCATGTTCACTTTAATCACACATTGGCTATACATAAGCACTAATGGCTGCATGGTGTAGAGACCAGAGCCTCGGCATCAAAAAATAAGCCCACCGTCGCTCCCTTTGAAGCTTTTTATTCAAATAAGCTATCAGTGCATTTGCCAAATAATGCAAATGGTGTCTTTAAATATTAAAAGTTTTCTTTCAGGGGTATTATCTGCTGGTAATTTAAGAGAACTCTGCATGTTTTTGGAGACTAATCTCCTGCATAATTTATTGTTCCTTCATGTATTTCAGCTATTGTCTCCTCTTCCCTTTCCTCCATCTTACTTTAAGCAATTACTTTTCTATTTATTTGAAGATATATTTTTTTAACCAAGCAGGAAAGTAGCCATTTTAGAGTAATTTGATGTTAAGGGATACCACTCAACGAGCACAAAATGGCTATTGCACAGACATATGATTCTGACCTTCATAAGGGCTAATGCAATTTAGGCTGTGAATGACAAATTTAACTTCACTTATCATAATGATTCATAACAAGATGTGCCTTTATTCTTTCAAATGGTACAAGATTGGACTGAACTGGGCTTTTTGGAAACCCTCATTAACACACTACAAACACAGATAATGGGATACTTACGCTTAAATGTTCCATAGATGTCTGATGATGTTTTTTCAGGTATAATCAATTATGCTAAATTTTGCACTTTTCCTGCAGACCCTCAGTCTACCTCAGTACCAGGTAAAGCTTTCACTCTCTGGAACAGTAAAAAACTGACACTGATTACATTACAATGAGAAGAATGGCTCTGGATTGGAAAGAGATCTTGAATTTCAAGGCACCAAAGCAATAAAATTGATGGAACATAAGGTAATGGCAGCTCGTAAAAGTGACAGCAGAAATATATGAAATCGTATCATTATACCCTAATGGTGATCAACATTATAGCTAACCTTGTGTTGGGATGCAGGTGCCAAGAGTGAAACGTGCTGAGTTGAGGCGATTGTTAATGATTGGGGTATGATGGAAAATTTCCACAGCCACAGACATGATGCTGCAGAAGTCTGTCAGTAATGCTATAGCCCTTGGCTTCACTACATATATTTTTTATCTTTCTCTTTCTCCAACACGCTCTCTCTTTCTCTCTCTCTCTCTCTCTCTCTCTTTCAACTATGGTTCCCTGTCTTTTTCTTGACTATCCCTCGCCCCCTTCCTCTCTCGTTCAACTTTCTTTTTAACTACACGTCTTTATATTTGCTAACTTTTCTCCCTCTGTTTCTTGATGCATTTTTTTTCACTATATCTTTCTTTCTCATTCTCCCTCTCCTGTTTCTTGATCTATATTTCTTTTTATGCTATACAACTCTTTCTCCCTCTCCCTCCCCCCTGTTTCTTGATCTATATTTCTTTTTATGCTATATCTCTCTTTCTCCCTCTCTCTCTCTTTCATCCCTCGTGTCCTTCTCTTCCGCCCTCGCCCTAATACCTTCCTCTCTCTGTCATCTGTGTCCGTTCTCAGGAGCACAGCTCGGAGGACGGTGCGGCCGCCCAGGGGAGGCTGGAGCCCGGGGAGCAGCCAGAGGAGACGACCCTAAATGTGGAGGCTCCGGATACCCCCACCTCCCTCAAGTCCACCACCACCTCCAGCAATGGAGGCACCAGCCAGGCGGACACAGAAGTAGGCCTGCTTCCGCCACTCTCTCTCTCTGCCCCCCAGAGATCCTAAAGACACAGTATCACATGGCCACACTGTTAGAACTGTTGGAAAAACAAGGGCAAAAAACATACATTCTGTGCCAGGCTGCATTTTTACACTGCCTCCCCTTATCATTGTAATTGTTGTGACAGTCATAAGTGTGTCTCGGATGTGTGTGTGTGTGTGTGTGTTTACTGGGCTAACTGTTTTTTCTTTTTTTTGTATTTTTTGTGTATTTTTCTTCTTTTTTTGTATTTTTTTGATTTTGTGGTAGGGAAGGCTAAGTGCATTTTAAATATCCCCTGGGAGCATGATGCTGCTGTTAATGAGATCATACCTCAGCTCATTATGCTAATGCGAGCATTCTCTCACTTGCGGTAAAGCGAGAGGACAGCTCAGTCACCCTCACAGAGAAGTCCTCGAGCCCAGACACCGAGATGAACCCCATGAGCTCAAGCACCTCCCATGAGGAAGTGGACCAGACACAGATGGAGGTAAGCATTTCTGTGTCATGTCTGCATGTCATATGTCGCGTAACAAATATAACACGGGTTGATAAACATTATTAAAAAGTGATAAATCAAATTTGCCAAAACACCATTAAAAAGTGTTAAAAAGTATTAATTGCCATTGAATGAGATATTATTTTTATCAGTGCAGTTCTTTTCAATGAACGGTCCAATTATTTAGGTTGCGTGTTGAAGAAATTTCATGTGACATGAATTCGTTGATGTTTGTAAAAAGGCCCAAGGCTGAACTTTGGCACACTACTTTGCGAGGGGCAGTGATGTGGCACATTCTTGGGAAAATGCAATTCTTGATAGAAAACACAATTTCGCTGTTTTCTTTCAGCTGTAAAGAATAAACTAACGAGATGACAGCTTGTGGACAGAGAGCGTTTGCAAGGTTTCCTTTTTTTCTGTCAGGGGGTTGAACACCCATCACTAAGTCAGATGTAGGCTATGCGGCAGTGGATATGCTAAATCAGTGATTCCCAAACTTTTAACTGCCATGTACCCCCTGAGACATTTTATGTCCAACCACGTACCCCCTGCACCATAGACAGCTTGCTATTATAATTAATATTTTTCTAATTATTGCTGCATATACAAAATGTGAACTCATATTGATATACAGGCTACCGTGTAGTGGTAATTGCGTTGTATTGGGGACAATTTGAGTGCAAGATCTTTGTCCATAGTCTGTACCTGAACTTCATGTTGGTGAGACCTGAGAATCTATTCATAGACTTTTTTGTGTACCCCCTTGAATTGATCCAAGTACCCCCCAGGGGTACTCGTACCCCAGTTTAACAACCACTAAATGGTCATAAGATGTATAACGAAATAGCTCATAGTTATATTCTGCTTAAACATTCTGCAAGAAAATGAAAAACAGAACTGGAGTCCTACTCTGAGTCACCAGTCCCATCCTGCATGGCCTCCTTTCTGTGGAGCTGAAATAGGCACCACATTTCACACTGGTAAGGGGTCCCACAGTGGGCAGCCCACCACAGGCCTACGGTCCAACCCCACTTGGGACCCTCACTGTGGGGGCCTCAAAGATGTGCAGTGGTTTTAAAAAAAATTCAGAAGGAAGTAAAACACACACACACACACACACACACACACACACACATATGCACACACACACACACACACATCCATAAGATCATACACTCACACAAACACATCTAGTTACAGACACACACAAACACAACCACACACATACACAGACAAACCATATACATAACATCTGTTGATCATACAAAGCATGCACAAAATGCAAGCACTGACTTTAATGTGTGACTGTAATACGATCCCAGCTGCCACTGTTGTGCCCTTGAGCAAGGCACTTAACCCTAAGTTGCTCTAGGGGAGACTGGCCCTGAACAATTGATAGTTGACAAGTTGTAAGTCGCTTTGGATAAAAGTGTCTGCTAAATTCATAAATAAATAAATAAATAAATAAATGATGTCCAAATAGTCTCTGAATAGTGTTTCCAAAGTGAAAAGAAATTTAAGAAATATCTAAATTTAAGACACAGTCTGAGTCACAGTCACAGTCTTCAGTCTTCACAGTCTGATGTTCTTGAAATTTAATGTGCACCCAGTGTAATAGGGTGCAATAAGTGCCTGATATTAAAGTTGGGATATGATTAACAATTATAATAAATGCTAATGGTCTTGGCTTCCCCACAGGATACTCAGACTGCAGAGATGGAGTCAGCCAAGCCAGAGGAGGTGTGCCCCCAGGACACAGAGAATTCATCCGCTCCAAAAAGCCAAGAGGACAGAGAGCAGCCATCTCAAGAGCCAGCGGCCACCACGGTCACTAACACCACCACAGTCACTATCTTTCCTGCAAATGCTAACGCTGCCATAGATGGCAACAATAATAACACTCTGGCTAGCGTCCTGCCGCCTGTGCCGTCCACTCAGACTGAAACCGCTACTACACAGCCCCTACAACCCTTGCAAACTGACCCCGTCCTCAAGCCCCCTTTGGGGCTTGGAGGCATTCATGAGAGCTTTGCCACGCTTAATGGTGGCTTGCCCCAGACCCCTGGCGCGCTGTCTCACCTGCCTGCTAATTTCCTGTCATCGCACACGACCATCTGGCCACCGCGGAGCTATCTGCCTGAGAGCTGCTACACGCTGCCCCTCCCCCGTGACCTCTGCGCTCGTGCTGCCCAGGGAGGCCTCACCGAGAGCCACGCGCCCAATGAGGGGGAACAGGGAGCCGGGGACATCAAGCCCGAACACCCCATGGATGGCCACCACACACTGGGGGGACCCCAGTTCTTCAGGCAACCCCATGACCTTTTCAGAGATCTCCCAAAAATGAGGTAAGACTGTACTTACTATAATATAGATCTACATTTTTAAAATAGCGTACAAAAGATTAACCAAAAACAGGCCAGTTTTTAAGAGTCTGTGATTTTGATGCTAAATGCTAGATTAAATTCTAGTAAAAAAAAAATGTAGGTAACCTTTAAGCATACTTAGTTTTATTATAGCCTCTGAATAGATGCTAATGGAGGGAAGAAATTTAGGGAAATATGGAAATTAAAGATGATTTAATACATTTCTATTATAGATAAGCGCTATCTATAGGTAATCATATGCATACTTCATTAATACTGCTAATTGCTGACTTAAACCCAATGGTGATGGTGCTGAAGATTATGCACTCCAAGAGGATACATTCACTCATGTATCTGTGGTGCCAGGGAGAAAACATTTATATAGTCTTTTAATTCCCAAAACAAATTTTAATGGGGGGGGGGTTACTGATTCCTCTATCCTTTAATGTATTCAGAAAAATCCACCCTTAGAGACCACCCTGAGATGCAATTATGCTGCATGGTAAATTTAAGTGCTTTTATTTTGGAAATGGATTTCATTATTTAAGCAGATTGAGGTTGGTACCTTATAAAACCTAGCCTGTGGTCTGTTCACCCCACTTGGCTGGCAGCAGCCTCCATCATGATTATTCTGTTGCCCTGACAACCAGAAATAATAACAAGGAACCACTGCAGATCATTTGCACACGATGGTTAATTTTTTTTTTGTTGGCTGTAAACACACCTATAAATTTCACTCACGGAGTACGGAGAGAACTCCAGACCCACTCACAGTTAGACAATATTGTGAGTGAAAACCCCTCTTGCTCAGACTCCATTTCCACTCCTACCTCAGTCTTCCATTTTGGTGAAACATGCAATCTCTGCTTTGCAATCTTTTGGACATCTTAAGAGATTTCCAAAAAATACAGGTAAGAAAAATAATGGGATTCATCTGCAGTGTTGCAGACGATTGGCTGAAATTCAGACACAAAGAGATAAATATTTGTCACAGGAGTCGAAGCTAAGAGGAACTTGAGGAATGTAAATGTGCAACATTAAACCATTTATGAAGAAGAGCATTTGCACATTACTAAAACAATCTAAGCACTCATTCACAGGATAAAGAGCACAGCAAGCTGTTCAGGAGAGGTGGAGAGAGGTGTTGGCTGGCTGAGAGACTAGGGAGTTAGCTATGATAAGGAGAGGTACACATTCTAGGAAGAGACAAAGCCTTTCTTTAGGCTTTACACGATCCTAGTCACTGAGTCACTCACACCTGCGAACTGATGATTCATACATTATATTACCACAGAATATCTCTTGTGTTTTTATTGCATTGTGTGTGTGTCTATGGTATGTGTGTGTCTGTGGGGGGCTCCTTTGAACTGTATAGTCGAAGACCCATGACACCTGACCACTCATTATAGATTGACCACAACATATATGAACATACATCCAGTCATACCAATACACAAGGATTGAAGGACAGGGACAGGAGGGCTTAGACTGCAAGAGTTTTTTTGCAGTGGAAAATCTGCTGGTATGTTGTCTGAGCCGTGAGCCAAGGCCAGTCTTATGCGTTTCAGTATAGCTTAGTTTTCCATAGTTTGATTCTTTATATGCTTTTATTTGGGTTTACAAGTGAACAGAGAGAGGAAACCAGTGGGAGAGAGAGATTGTCACGGGACTGGAAAATCACCTTGGGTCAGACTTGAACTTTGGTCATTGTGAGTCACTTGGTGCTGAGTGTGATATGGACATTGCATCCACTTGCACAACGCCCCCCAACACATTTTAAATGTAATGTTCATTAAACTGTCATAATTTTGTTCAAGCATTGTTTGGTTTCATAGATTTCTGTCTTAGGGCGGTCAATTAGTGATCAAATTATATTTGATGTGTCCTGTGTGTTCGCTATATATTGTTACGTATGCTAGAGTGTCACCTTTGGCTGGAAACAAATTCCTTTTTTTCTGTTAGGCAAAATAAATCTGATTCTGGGACAGTGCACAAATGATTACAGATAGGCTTGTACTCGTGGTGCTTTCCTCTCTCTGTCAAGGGATCTTTCCAGAACAGCAGAGATTACATCCCAAACCATTCAGCGTGCTTAGAAAGCATGTATTTGATCTCCCGTTTTCGGAAGATGACCAATTGCAAAGGCTTCCTGCAGGCTTGAAAAATCATTATTAATTTTTAAAGCTGATAATCAAAGATGCTCTGCAGAGGTCTCATTTGGGTTCAAAGGACAGTCTTGATCAGAGATCAAAGCAGGTGTGTTGGAGGGCTCTTTGAGTGAGAATAGAATCTGTGAAATAAAGGCAACTTTTGACTTTTGATAACTGATTCTGATCGTCCTCTCTGTCCATTGAAAGACAGATAAATAGATAGATACTGTACATCAGGGGTTCTCAAACTTTATTAGACTTGGGGCCCCTCATGGAGCAGAAACTATTCCAAGGACCCCTCATAATCGCAACAGAAATTAAAATATGCAGGCTTATATTGTTTTGTTCCGTTAAATGCTAGATGCTATTTTGTAGCAAATCTTTTCACAGGCCTCCTGGCAAAGTGCTTCAGACCCCTTGGGGTCCCCAGACCCCAGTTTGAGAACCAATGCTGTAGATATATATAGAGAGATAGATAGATAGATATTCTTCTAAAATAATCATATTTTTTCCCTAAATCATCTCAAAAAGCATTTTAGTTAAATTTTTGTAATTCTTGAAAAACCTGATAAAATAACTTTGGGGAATATTTTAGGAAGGTGACGTACTGTAGAAAGATAGACTCTATCGTCATTCAGATTATACACCAAACAGTGCACATTTTAATGACTTTTGTCCCCTAATAGTCAACAACAACCACAACAACAACTTGTTACATTTAGTCAGAGCTTCAAGTGCTTTATAATGGAAGAGGGATCTCAGTAACTCCCACTAATATGCAGCATCCAACTCCTTAAAAGAGAGCATTGCCGCAAAGTGCTTTTCCTACCTGTTATTCCTTATTCCTCATACCACCTGCCAGAGGGGGCTATGATGGCGGCTTAGAGGCTCTTCAGCACCCCTACCTACAGGACCTTTACCGCATGCACACACTGCCTGCCCAGAAGCGGGGCTCGTTGGCTAGTCTAGATGGGATGCGGCGGGATGCCCGCTGGAGGGACCCCAACCTGCGCGAGGTCATCTGTATGCTGGGCCACCCCATGGACCCAGTCAAGGCCAACGCAGCTGCCTACCTTCAGCACCTGTGCTACGAGAACGACCAGGTGAAGCAGGAAGTGAGGCAGCTGAGGGGCGTCCCAGTGTTGGTGGGGCTCCTTGACCACCCCAAGGCTGAGGTCCACCGCAAGGCCTGCGGGGCACTGAGGAACATCTCTTTCGGGAAGGACCACCTCAATAAGGTGGCCATCAGGAACTGCGACGGGATCCCTGCTTTGATTCGCCTGCTCAGGAAGTCCAATGACATGGAGGTCAGAGAGCTGGTCACAGGTACAGATACATTTCCTCATAAACCATGTAAGACAGCCTAAATGGAAGAGTACTGTTGAAAGCATATATGATTCTTATCTGTCTTTATCCAGTAATATAAAACATTGTATGACATTATGAGCTCCATAATTTGTAAAACCCCAACCAACATTTCTATGTGGGAAGACAAATGTATCTAATTTGCATATAGTACCAAGCCAAATTGACAAAAGGTGTCTAAAAAAGTTACACAGTGTTGCAAGTAACTTTAAAGGAGAATTCTATAACATTTTAACCCAACCCATATTTGAGGTCAGTGAGTGCTGTCGGCAGGAAAAAAAACAACATTTGGTGCAACATAAGCAATTGATTTCATGTGAATTGATACTTCGTAATTTGTATGCAATTCAGTCTGTACCCTTCAATTGGTAGCTAACCTTACACTAGAGCTGGACAGGCAAGCTACTGTGCCACATTAATACCAACGATAACAATTTTACTCAGGAACCTTGTGGAACCTCTCCTCCCATGAGCCTTTAAAGATGGTGGTGATAAACCATGGGCTTCAGATGCTCAGCAACGAGATCATCATCCCTCATTCAGGCCGGGGCATAGAGCCCAGCGACCCGGCCAAGCCACGCGAGTCTGACTGGTCCACTGTCTTCAAGAACACATCAGGATGCTTAAGGTATGTTAGAACCTTGGCAAGAAAGGCAACTGCTGTGTTACAGTGTGCACTGCATAAATGTTGCTAGTAGCCCTGGATCCCATTAGATCCTCTGAGGCTAGATGTGTGTGTGTCTGCATGTATGTGTGCGTGTATATGTCTGTGAGCGTGTGTACGTGTGTGTGTGTATGTGCGTGTGTGTTTGTGTGTGTATATGTCTGTGAGTGTGTGTACGTGTGTGCATGTATGTGTGTGTGTGTCTGTGTGTGTACTCTGCATACCAAGATCCTATCTGTATGACATTCTAGGCTAATATCTGCTAGGTTTCTTAGTGGCTCCCTATAGACAGCCCTTATGAGGTCACCAGTGTTTGTTTGCTTGTGCTGAGCTGTCCCATTGCCCCAGGGCATGCTGGGACCGTAAAGGCATTTACTGAATGTAACATTATGAGCCAACAGTAATACTCCCCTTGAGGGCATTTTGCCTTCACAGTGTAAGTGTGTACGTGTGTGTCTGTCTGTGTGTGTGTCATATGTGTTTGTGTCAGTTTGTATATATATATATATATATATATATGTGTGTGTGTGTGTGTGCGTGCGCATGTGTGTATATATGTGTCTCACTGAAATTATGTGTGCAAAGACAGTGTGTGTGTGTATGTCTGTGTGTGTGTGTGTGTGTGTGTGTGTGTGTGTGTGTTTAATGGTGCAGTAGAATTCCACTGCAGGTTTCCCTCGAGCCAACTCAGGCTTTCCTCAGAGGTGGGCCGACTGTGTTTGATTTCTCTGGTGCTAAGCTCTCCTGTTGCTCATCAAAGATACCTTGTGATTTGTGTGTGATCAAACGCAGTACTGTGTGTTCAGACTACTCAAAAAAACCCTCCCCCCCCTGCCATGTGTGATGGAGAGTGTAATGGTGATGATGTTTCATCAGGATATGCATGTGTGTGCTTTTATGTTTATGCTAACAGCAGCACATGCAGACTCAGGCACTGTGTTGACCATAATGCACTGTATGTATGTATGCACTGTATGTCATTGACAATAGGACTTAGGGCATGTTACAAGTGTGTGTGCTTGACATGACAAGAGTGCACGTTTTGTTGTGAGGTCATTTCTTGAGGACAGGGGGGGACAGACGTGTATTTGTGTGTGTGTGTGTGTGTGTGTGTGTGTGTGTGTCTGTGTGTGACTTGCGATATGCTTGTGCGACGAGTGTGTGTGTATTTTGTGGTGTGAGTGTGACGTATGTGTGTGTATGGGTGACATGTGTGATGTGATGTTTGTGCCCTGCAGGAATGTGAGCTCAGATGGGACAGAGGCTCGCCAGCGACTGAGGGACTGCGACGGGCTCGTTGACGCTCTGCTTCATGCCCTACAGTCTGCAGTGGCTAGAAAGGATGTGAATAACAAGGTGTGTGTGTGTGTATGTGTTTCTGTGTGTGTGTATGTTTCTGTGTGTGGGTGTATTTGTGTATGTGCGTGTTTGTGTGTGTTTCTGTGTGTGTGTTTGTGGATGTGAGCGTTTGTGTATGCGAGTGTTTGTGTGTGTGTGTGTGTGCGTGTGTGTTTGTGTGCATCAACATACCAATTAACAGACCTGTGAGTGAAAAATCCTGATTTTCATACTCTGATCATAAGGCCTGTAGAGACTTGATTTGACATTGGGCCTTCCCTTCCCCCATGACTGCCACAGATGGACCTCAGCTTCAATAAAACCAGACATTCTGCCCTTAGGCAATTACCAGAATGGATAAGAGTTGTACAATAATTTGACGATTGAGGCCACCAATACGGTTCAAAGCTTTAACAAATCACTTTTGTTATTTTTGTTTTGTTAACAAATAGGGATCACTGTAGCGTGTTGACAGTAATTTGACAACTGAGGACACCAGTACACTTCAAAGATTTAACAAATCAGTTCTGTTATTTTCATTTGCTTAACATGCACATCATCCCAATAATGTGTGGAGTTTTTGAAAGTCATGTTGTATTGTATTTATGTAACTATGGCAACAAAGAGTCTGTGGCTGTAATGCACAGGCTGTATTTCCATCAGACACCTTTCTATCTATCAGCTCAAGTGGAGAGATACAAGCAGCCAAAGCAGATAAAGCCTCGTTAGCCCACTGTACAAGTTTAGAGTGCTGCGGTCAGCTTGGGTCAGCTACAGAACCCCCATAGCCATCATGAACATATTGTGTTTGTTTTGGAGTGCCTGCACACTCACACACACACACACACACACACACACACACACACACACACACACACACACACACACTCTCTCTATTGTGAGGGAGAGGGGAAAATTTTTGAGGTGTTAATATGGGTTATAAGGGGATAATAAGGAGAACTGTCACTCTCCTCTCTCTCTATCTCTCTCTCTCTCTCTCACACACACACACACTCTCTCTCTCTCTCTCTCTCATTCACTCACTGATGTATGTGTTGTTTCTTTCTTGACTTTCCTCCTAGTCTGTGGAGAACTGCGTGTGCATCCTGCGCAACCTTTCCTATCATGTCCACAAAGAGGTGCCGGGAGCCGAGCGATTCAAGTGCCAGGCAGCCAATAAGATCTCGCGATCAGGTGGCCATCTGTGTAAGAAGGAAGAGTCTGCCAAAGGTCAGCCAACTGGATCAAACGAAAAACTCAGATAAACAACAAAAAGGGAAATGTAAAAGTGTTACATCTTACAGTAGGCTTTACAACAAGATAAATGTCTATTTAGCGTTTATTCAAGGTTTATTTATGGTTCTGTTTCCATCAGAATGATTAAAAAATACATCACATTACATTCTGGCAAATAATGTGGTGACCTTCAAAGCTTTCATCGTCATTAGAATGCAATTTAGAATAGTGTTTTGTTTTTAAGTGTTACATAAATCAACCATGTAACAAAATCCCGTTTTGCCATATGTTACAAAGAACATCTACAACTGATCTGTGATCAGTTACATATATATATTTTATCAGAGAACTATAGAGCTTTAAACTTACAATATAAAGGCATGGAGATCATTGTCAGCCATTTGCTGGTATGACAACTTGTTATTTGAAACGAGTTATATTACACAGTCTCTATTAGAGATGACTGATGAACTCCCAAGAGAATCAATTGAATTAGAGACGGAAGTAGCCTGTCCTTGATTAATGTCCAATCATGCATTTCTAGTTCATACTTTAATTAAGATAATGGCCACTAAAAGGTTTCACAAATCTTCAGCTGAAGAAGGGAAAAAAACACATAATATTAAATAATTTAACGTCTTCTTTTGTTTCTCTCTTGCACTCTCTCCCTTCCTCTCTCCCCCTCCCTCTCCCTATCCCTCTCTCCTTG
The DNA here is from genome assembly GCA_015244755.2 of Tenualosa ilisha. Classification (NCBI taxonomy): domain Eukaryota; kingdom Metazoa; phylum Chordata; class Actinopteri; order Clupeiformes; family Clupeidae; genus Tenualosa; species Tenualosa ilisha. Next base: position 1,665,405 of record PYXC01002283.1, on the reverse strand, counting down.
GCACGTGTGGTTCCAATCATCGACTGCAGAAGAGTGGTTCAGCCAGTGTGAGTGTAACCTACATTTTTCTCTTGCCTTTTTCTTTATGATGTTTTTTTCCAAGTCATAAAACCTTGATTCTTTATCTCCTCCTGTCTCTCCACGACTACAGCACTTCCTCCCACACACCCTGCCCACTGCAAATTCCACCCACTCCCGTTCTGTTGTGAGGACGTTGGCATGCCACGTTTTTTTTTTTTCTTTTTTTAAAGGTGCCCTGCCATGCATCTATAGGGTATTTTTTTGTAGATTGTTCTCTGATGTCTCCAACGATGGTGTGTAACTTTATAGTTAGGATTCTGTGGGATGGGCACTAATCAAATACTGATGTACTGCTCTGTATTGTTTTTGCAGGCAAACGCCACGGCTTGTGTGACAAAAAGTACAGCACCCTGGACATGCCCAAGCGGCCCGCCATGATGAAAGGTAAGCATGTTTACACGTCGGCTCATTCAGAGTGGCCCTTTGTTACACGCCATGTGAGTCTGAGGACAAGGGCAAGGGCCGTGGCATGACGTGAAAGCTCAAATGGCTGCTTGCAAACGCATACTCACACACCCATGCTTACACACACACACACACACACACACTGACACACATATGTGCAATCACAAACACACACACACATTCACAAACGTGCATGTACACACACAGACACACATACTCACACGCACCCTAACCATGCTGCAGTGATAAATCTGTTCAAATGAAGAGTACATTTGTTTTCAGATGAAGAATGTTTACATGTTTACAGTATGCCCAGTCATGTCAACAGATTTCACAGAAGCAAACAGGTCGTCGCAAAAGCTCAGCCGTTTACTGTGACCTGTAGTGGTACAGTGTGCAGACAGCTCTGTTAGTCTGACTAATTGGGTTTCCAGGTGTGGACTCATGGAAGAAGAAACAGATAGAGATAGATAGATAGATAGAGAGAGAGAGAGAGAGAGAGAGAGAGAAGGAGAAACTCTGTATGTGTGTTGTGTGTGTGTGAGAGAAAGGGAGCGAAAGAGAGAGAGCACAAGTGAGAGAGAGGGTGGGTGAGAAAGAGAGAGAGTTTGTGTGTGTTGTTTGTGTGTTGTTTGTGTGTGCGCGTGTGTGTGTTAGAGAGAGAGAGAGAGAGAGAGAGAAAGAGAGGAAGGGAGAGAGAGATGTTGAATGGTAAGCGTGGGAGAGCCAGGCAGGAGTTATGAGTGTGAGTAGGCTTAGATGCAAATGGGAAAGAGCAGAAAAATGTGAACAGAGAGAGACATGTAGGCTGCTGGCAGGAGTGATGGTGATGGTGTGTGTGCGTGTGTGTGTGTGTGTGTGTGTGAAAGAGAGAGAGATGTCTGGCCAATCTTTATAGCACAGCACTTTAAACCAGCCATGCGTATGAAAGAACATGTGTTAAAGCATCTGTGCCATCTGCAGAAAGTACATGTGCTGATATTAGCAGACTTTTCCACTCTCTGCTCAGGGTACTTTTCATTAGATGCAGTTACGGTAGGATAAGATTTAAATTGGAAATTGAAAGTTTTGCTGGAAAAAAATTTCTGACACTTTAAAACTGTAAATCGAGAAATTTGGTGACAAACCTTTTTTTTGCAACTCTTCTGCTGTGGATAAGGTTCTATATGGTGCAGATCACTTCTAAAGCTAACGTTAAAAACCTAAGGACATCATTGCAATACCTTAAATCTTACATTTCCAATTACAACCAATAAGACATAATTTTAGAAAGCAAAATTCTGAATGGTTCAAGGGTGCGCAAAAGAAAGGCACAATATATGAGGTAAGTTTTTATGGAAGAACCCGGGCCTTCCCTGGATCACAGGCTGTTTTACAGAATCAGTTAAATGAATAGTGAAAGGCCAGATGCAATGATAAGTGCACACACTTTGTTTTGTCTGACAGCTTGTCAGTTTATCAAGCAGTTGATCAGTTAAAGTAGACTGATAAATGTGTAAGATGCTATGGATAAGAGATTAGTACCACTTGCTGGAATATAGGAGAGATTACCGCAGACTAAAGGAAAAGTCTTGTGTAATTGTATGTAACTGGGTCACCCTCTCTGGCGGCATCTCAGCTCAGGCTCGAACTTCATTTTTGACAATGGATTAAACTCTGTGACACACTTGTACGTGATCACCTCACTCAAATGAACAAAGCTGACTTGACAGTATGCTTTTTAATCTTAGGTGTTTTTTTTTTTTAATATGGAAGAAAAAAAAATCTGGCGTGAAGGGAGAGAACGGCTGTCAGAAAGGATTTGGTTCATGTTGTGCATGGTAGGCATGGAGCGTTCTGGGCTTGGGTCTTTCAAAACACATGGGTACTGAGCTATAATTAACATAGGACACTGTAAATAGATGCCGTTCAACACTTGTGATTTGTATAATTAATGGTTTGACGTGCCTTCTCTTGGTCAGAAAAAAAAAAATGTCTCCCTGACCCCTGAATGCTGCAAAAAAAGGAAACACAATTTTCTTTTTGGCTGGACATCAAATTTAGACACAGTTAAGTTCACAGTTTGTCTGAAACATTACTTCAATCTCTGTCCTAAGAGTGCTTTTGGTACAGTAATGGGCTAGCGTAAAATCCCTTGAAAGGGTTGACCTTTAGAAGATGGCAGGGAGCAGAACAATGAAGAGGAAAAATTGGGGACCCGGCTGTTTGAGCCAGTCCCTGGTCATGCTGGCCACTGCTAGTCACTGTCACTGTTTCTATACTGATGATTTCACAAGCTTATTGCTAACAGCAATGCCTAAGCATCTTTGCTGGCCAGATGTGTCTGTGTTCAATCCAATGTTAGGATCAGAAACTATGTGGCCTTGTTGCCTTGGCAGCAGAATATCAGAAGCCATTGTGCTGCTTGCATACTTACAAAAAAGGGAAAAATAATTTATATATATATATATATATATATATATATATATATATATATATTTATATATGGCTTGCTATTGCTGCTTATTTCTGAAATGAAGGATGGAAAAAATGTACTACTACAGAAAAATCTGCCCTCTACAATCTATACTGTTGAAAAAATAAGACGATTTTGGTTGAATCATCAATGTATTCTCTAGAAACTTCCATACAGCTTCATACCAAATCCATGTTATGGTATTTAGTAATTTGAGTGAGAGGGAGAATTAAAAAAAAAAAAAAACTGATGAAAATGTGTGAAATTTAACAGTAATTTTTCACACTTCTCCCTCTGTACGCCCCCACACACTGCCACTCGCCGACACAATACCCATTTGGATGTGCCAGGCAGGACTAAGACTGGCACATGCCTTCGGCCAGGGGCTTTGACAGTCTGGGTCGTGCGGCGTGGACCTGACAGACTCCGTGGCTGAATAAACAGCGCAAATCTTTCAAGCCAGCACCATCATACATGATTACTGATGAGCAAAAGATTGCATAATTTTGTGTCCGTTGAGTCTGTTTAGTGTTTACAAACAAAGAGATCTACAGGATTTTGAGGATGCAAACATCCAGGGCTGTTACAGAAAGTCACTTTAGTCCCCCTGCCACATGGCAGCCCTTTGCACAGGCAGCATGCGTATGGCAGCAGTTTGCACAGTGAATGCATGTGATTTATGTGTTCTAATTTTGCGCTTTAAATCCTTTATCTCATAGAGATAAAATCTCAGTCTTGTCAAATGTTAACTGAAGCTCACAAAACGTTGAGGATTGTGCTCCCTGCTGTTAAGTTTTCCTCCCAATTGAAACATTTATTCTGACTGCAAGACAACTGACAGCTTTGAAAGGCGATACACTAGGTGTGGGTGAGATGGTACAGCACAGTCGAGAGCTAACACTGTGCTTGAGACGATTTTTGTAGACGTGTGTGGGAGGATGCAAACCATAGGAGATGTTTCAATGATATATCTATCGATCAGCAGTCTAAAGCCTTTCCCTAAGCCCCTATAAAAATGTAGATAAAGTCTGTATTCAAGCAGTTTTGTAAGCAGCATGTCATCAGCATGTTCAGTATATTAAATAACTATGCAAAAATAGAGTTACTTTGGCAGGACAACTTTTAATCTCTTTTTTTTAGATTTTTTTTTTTAAATAACATTTTTGATTCTTATGAGGGTTTTTATGAGGGTTCTAAGGCATTATCTCATTACTCTTCATGAGGAAAAGGTTTATTTCAAGAAAAAATGTAAATATGTTTGAATAATTTGAGCAGCAGACTACTTATGGTTTGTTAAACTACACTGTATTTGTGGAGCTAGAGTGTCTTTGTTTGGTGCTGGCCAATCAGGCTCCTGTTTTCGCCTGTTTTGTAATGGTCTTGCATTGCATTATGTAATAACACCAAACATCAGCCTGCCAGGGACAATAGATAAAACTGAACTTTCATGACTAAATCTGGAACATTTACATTGCATGTCATAACCCAGTCACAATCTAACAGAATGCAATACATTTTCACTTCATTCTGATGCACTCTCTCTGTTGTCTGTGGCACAGGTCTGGATCTTCTCTATCAACCGGAGGTAGTGAGACTCTACCTCTCACTTCTCAGATTGAGCCAGAATCAGAACACTCTGGAGGCGGCTGCTGGAGCACTCCAGAACCTTTCAGCTGGACAGTGGGCTGTAAGTGGCGGGGGCCTGTAGAGCAGCCGGGGTTTGATTCCCCAAACCCCAAAAGTGTCTGTTAAATACAAGTCAGCTTTACTTCACTATTAATTAAGTGAAGTGCAAGCTCAAGTAAGTCAGTGATTATCTTTAGAAGCCAGGGATGGCTGACATATGGGTTGACTGGAGCATGACCATCAGATGTAAATAGACGTTGGATTTCTGCACAAGATTACATTCTAAATGAAGCTTCTCTGATTTCTGTAGCCATCAGCTCACTTTTTAAAATAATTTCAGCACCCATATTAAGGAAGCATTGCAGGAAGCATCCTTTATTTTATATGCACATCAGGGAAGACTGTTGAAATTAATCATTCATGCAGTACATGAAACCATAGCGGTACGAAGCAGCATCTGATATAACAGCTTTTTTAATTTTGCTTCATAGTGGTCCAATTATATACGAGCAACAGTGCGGAAAGAGAAAGGTCTGCCCGTTCTAGTAGAGCTGCTGCACTCTGACGGAGACAAAGTGGTCAGAGCTGTCGCCATCGCACTGAGAAACCTGGCCATCGATCGCCGGAATAAAGATTTAATTGGTAGGGATGGCCCTGAGCAACCCTTAACAACACACCTGCTTGAATATGCATCAGCGATATTCTAAAGACCGGAACTAATTTTCCGCTCATTCCTTTTGTATGTGTATGATACTGTATCAGATAATGAGTAATTTCATTCAGAATCTCATAATACATGCATGCATATCCAGGCACATTCCCAAAAATACATATTTCCAGAGCTTATTTGGCCTAGATATTTTGTATGTATTGACTTTGATGCTCTGCATTGAGATGCTGGCCAAAAAGGCAAAAAGTAATTGATGCGTATTGAAACACCAGGGAGCTACGCCATGCGGGACCTGGTCAGCAATTTGCCCAGTGGCCAGCAGCATCCTGCCAAGAACCTGGAGGAGGACACTGTTGTGGCTGTGCTCAACACTATTCAGGAGATCGTCACGGACAGCGCTGAGAATGCTCGCTTCCTGGTGCAGGGACAGGGCATTCAAAAGCTGGTCACCATCAACAAAACGAGGTAACTGTTGCTAACAGTCTGAATAGGCAAGATACAGAATGCCTGCGCTGTGTGCAGCAAAACAGCATTTTACTGTGAATCAGATGACATCTATTCTGACAGTGACCATGGGCAAGATGCAGTGTGGTCTGTTAAGGAACAACACAGGCTAAAAATATTTATGAAAAAATAATGCATTCAGCAGTAGCCTGTGTGGCGTTGTGTGAGTTGATGATTCATGATTTAATTATCGTGAGGTCTCTTAAAGCATCAAGCCCCTACAGTGCTTGGGCTGTTCTAAGCTGTGCTTTACTTCTTTTCCTCATTTTGGGTTTGTTTTTCTTTTTTTTCTTGTCCTTTCTCAGCCAATCTGGGAGGGAAACCAAAGCAGCCTCTCATATTCTGCAGACTGTTTGGGCCTACAAGGACTTAAGGAACATGCTCTACAAGGCTGGTTGGAACAAATCACACTTCAAGGTATAGAAGTCCCCCTTAACCATTACATCTGAATAGCATGTCACTAAGCATCCATGGACGGTAAACGATGTATAATTCTAGAGTGTGCAGCTGACAAAAATGGAACAGAAATGTTTCGGGTGAGCATAAAATGGGTATCTTTTTATTCAAATGACATGAACTAACAGCTCAGTGTTCATTTCAGCCTACTTCCTCCAGTCTACCAAAGAAGGTGAAAAATGGAAAGGCGGGTTATGATGACATCACCCTCCCTTTGATGGAGAAAAACCAAGGTGAGTGTTTTACAGTCCCACTCGTCAATTGGGAGGACTGAAACCCAGCAGTATTTTAGATTTCTCTGTGTGCACTTCTGCAAATGGATCTGGTTAAAAGGATCTTGCAAATGAATAGAAACTCGCATTGGTCTTATCCAGCATCCACATGCAGAAGGCAGTTACGCCATGATTAATGGCGTGCTCCTTGCTATGATTCACAGATGGGTATTACAGCATCGATCAGAGCGACAGACTGAGCGAGGCTCCAAGTCATATGGTGGAACGGGAACAGTTGCAGGTATTGCCAGGTCTCAGCAATCTGAGGGAATATGCTACACAGACTAACATATTTTAGCATAAAATACAAATAAACACATCACTGTTTCCTCCCACACAGACAGAGGAAAAGAGAGAGAAAAAGAGGGAGGGAGAGAAGGAAAGAGGCATAAGTCCGGAATGTAAATGACAGGGAAAGCCTACAGTCTAACTAAAGCTTATCGAATAACTAGGCCAAACTTATTAGCTAATGTAGTGAAGAAGATCTGTCTAAACATCACTCGGCCAGCTCAGAGCACACACACACCACATGATAGCTCATGCAAGCTCATGCACAAGACACTTTGTTAATTGGCTGACATTGGACTTTACCAAACATTATAAACAGCTAAAATGAATAAATAAATACATTTCTCACTTTTGTCATCAGCCTGTTATATGTACTGCAATACTTGCACTCCAATACACAATATAATGTATTGTTTTTCTGTGTGTCTGTAGAGTGCCAATGAAAAGAGACACTTCATCCGAGGCAACCGACCAGCTGTTGGACTGGTTGAACAAACTCCCCCACCCCTGGATTCATGGGTCTGAGGCCTATGAGTTAATTTCATCATCAGCATTTTCAAAACAAACCTGTACAAACACACAAAAGATTTTTTGTTTTTGTGTTACAAGAGTGAAGTGATTTTCTATACCTTTAGTGAGCTCATCAGTGATTCCTTGTTATTTTGGTTTTTAAGTACACCAACGAGTTGTGTTGCTCCAGCCCTGTCCTCTGTTCATGTGAAACACGATTTATTGTATATTTACAAACCAAAGCAGTGTTAATGAGATAATCCTAACATGGGGGCCTGGGAGGGATGGAGGGCGCTGTATTCATGCAAGCAATTCTGTGTCTATATGGCTCTATAATCAAATATGTAACTAGTTTTTTGATATACAGTATGCATTGTTTTGAACAACAACAACAAAAAAGCTTTCGAATACTACACATCACTGTGGTAGAAACATCAGCATCTATGTGCACTAATGAAATTGAAGTGTTAAATGCTTTTGTTGTGGAGTAATGGGGGAATGTCCATACCGAACGGACTGTACAGAGCTTGACTATCAGAGAATGACATGGCGAGCGCGACTGTAAATGGTCAAACTGGAAGGGGCGCCAGTAGTGCTGCTGTGAAACCGTGTACAGACAACATGGTACATGTAAGTACTTGGCCAACCGTGTGATTTATTTACATAATAGCCTATGCTATCCACTTTAACCAGAGAGAGATATTCCCTTTATGGACATATGCTAATATTTCTTTATGTTGCAAGTTTCGCAAGAAAGCGTTGTACAATGGAAAGATATAGAAGGCCTATTTATATTTTATATAGTTAGCTTAGTATTTGAGATGGAACCAGAGAAATGTAATTTTAGAATATCCAACTAACTCTGTCATGGCTAATACAAGAAATGTGCTTTTCTCGTTTAATTACATCCTCAGCATCAATGTACTATTAATAAAAACGTAAAAATACAAAAATAAAGAACTTCTTACAGAAAAAAAATCACTGGAGCAAGTCATGTTAGAAATGCTTTTTTCTTTTTTTGCAGTTGCATGTTGCCTGTGTTATTCATATTTTCCAACGGTGAATTTAATCTCATGCAGCCTAACTGCGCAAGTTTCCAAAGTTCACTTTTTAATATTAGAATCATATAGGATACGTTATAGGCTGTTTACCTTCACCTTTGGTCATAGAACAGAGAACGCCCCGCTGAAGAATGTTTGTTTTGCCAGTTTTGCTAGATAAATTCTTTAGAACTCTCGAGACAGCGCATTTTTTGAAATATCACAACAACCAGATTATTTGGGAAACTTCAACAAGAGTCGTGCACGCTTCTGTTGTCTAAAATGAAACCCAAAAAGTCTTTAAAGAAGAGGATGAGAAGGTAGGGTATTTTGCTGTTAATACGACTGTTAACGTTTTAGATGGGAATCAGAGTTGAGGGCAACGTGATGTTGTCGAGTCTTAAACTAACCCAGACGTTTCGCAGTCGACAATCACATCAAACGCTATTCTTAATTAAATTTTCAGAGAGCAGGACGACAATGACCAGGAGTCAGAAAGGTCACAAAGACGTGGTGAGCGATTTTGGCACATTGCTGAATTTATTAAATATTTTATTTAATATATTGTCTGCACTTTATGAAATAGATAATTTATTAAACAGTTATATAATGTTCAATAACTTTCTATACCTAATGAAAAAGTCATACCTTAATAGACTACTAGTCCAATGTGCCCACTGTTTATAATGCAGGTGAAGGTCACACATCAGATACTCCAGATACTAGCAGTTCTCAACAAACGCGCAGTTCTGGAATCAGGCAGGATTTGACCATACCCCGGAACTTGGCTCTTGCTGTAAGAACCCTGTCAAGCCACATGTTGCCCAGGTGGAAGGCAGAGTTGTGGACATCTCAGACAAATCGTTTAAACCCTACACAAGGAAGACCACCTGTCTCAAAAGTAAAAAGAGTTGGCACCAAGCCACCAAATAGGATATCCGCTACTCGAAGACAGCCCACCTGTTGCCAGATCCCCCTCAGACCAGATCTGGCACAGATTAAACAGTTAATTAAGCAGGATGTTACCTGGAGGGAAGGTAGACCAATGAGGCCATCAACATCCAGACCGATGACACCTCAGTCGACACCCGGCCCATCCTCATCAGCCACTGTGCCATACGGGATGCCAGCCAGGCCTTCAGATATCAACAACATCAGTGAGTCAGTGGCTCAGTCTGTAAGATGTCTGCAGCTTTGCAGTTCAAGTTCAGACTCTTCGCCTTCCTCCACTGACACGTTGCCATATCGACGTACCACTCCCTCCTTCCGCATGCGACGTTATCGGAACCAGCTTGAGTGGTACAGAACCCTTCGCAGTGAGATTAAACTAAAGCAGCACAAGAAGATGCTACAACAACTCTACCAAGAGGTAAGATAAGGTCTGGAAAGGAAAAATTGATATTAATGGTTTTGAACAGGTTAGATCAAATGGCATCAAGATGAACAGTGATCACAGGTTTGCATCTGTTCATGAATGGCAACTATCTGTAGGCAAGTCAGATGAATAGCCTAGAATTTGAATGTTTCAGGACTGTAGCCTGTAGAAGCAACAGAACATGGAGAACTTCAGCTTCTTGACTGATTAATTCATTTATCCCTCAGAACAGCAAATCTGCAAGAGGAGCAGTGCCTTCAGAAGCAGCTCAGGCAGATGGTAGGTTAAAATTATCTCAGAACATTATGTAAGACCACATTTTTTCAACAGCTGAGGTTATGCTGTACAACATAAAGTTCTGTCTAAAACATATGAACAGATGAACTTAATTTTTATTTTCCCCAGGCCCCTCTGGAAGTCAGAAGAGGCGTCCTGTAGACATGAACGTGACATTTAAGACAGCCAAGAGGAAGCGGAGCCCACGGTCAGAGCAAGCCCTGACGGACATGAGCTGTGCTTTGCACAAGATGACACGTCGCTCCTGGCGCCGGCAGTTGGACAGCAGCAGTTCTGACTCCATTTCCCCCCCTCCCTCCCTGCATACCAGTGTTACCTCAGACAGCAGCCAGCCTGCTGCTGTTCCCCATGCTGCCCCTGAGCCCTCAGGACCATCCCAGTGTGTTGAAATAGATCTGTTTCTTACTTGTTCTCCAGCAAAGACCACACCACACAAGGTCTCACAAGGTCAAAGGGAAGGTCAAAACCCAGGCATCTCCAGCACCATTAAAGCTGCAAGCACGAAGGTGAGTGCTGCAGGAACTGATGTAGTTGTTTGTTCACCATCAACAGAGATTACACCATGCAGGGAACACTTAGTGGGAACACTCAGTGAAAAAGAAAGTCAGGGCTTCGATGTCACCAACTCTGTCAAAGCTTCGAGAACTGTGGTTAAAGCTACAAGAAAAGACACTGGATCATCAGTAAAGATGACCAAAGGCTTGTGCAATGAAAGGGTAAGTCAAACTCCTGCCACCTCTGGCTCTGTCACCAAAGCTTCAGGTAACACTGAGGTAAAATCTTCAAGTACTAAGGCAAAAATAAACACAAACAGCAATTCACAGGATTTAAAGCTCAAGGCAACACCAGGGGCAAAACCTAAAACTCCTAAGACAAAAGAAAGACCTCTTCCTGACACACCAAGACCAAAGAGGGCAAAAGTTCCAGCCTCCTTCTGTAAGGTGCTTCTTGGACCAGGGAGACAGAGCTCTGTGTCAGCCTGTGAGTCACAGTTCACTTCCTCATCCTCCTCCACATCCCTCCAACATACGGAAACGCAGAGAAAAACTGTAAGAAAAACGACAGGAGTTCTTCGTCATGCATTCACAAAAAGCCCTCTACTTCAGGGGCTGATTCAGTGAAAAATAACAAATGTAAGAAGCCCAGCACTACTTTTTCCACTGTTGACTCAAAGAATTTTGTTAAGAAAAGCAAGTCCTTGCACGAAACAGTAATTGAAGGTCAAGACTCACAAGCTGGTAATGTTAAGAAGGGACCACATGTTGAACAGGCACAATTAACATCTAATGCTGGCAAGACACAGGAGTCTGACAGATCCTACACAAGTTCTCCATCTGGATTAAGAAGTACTTCTGAACACAAGAAGGAGCCTTGGAGCAAAAAGAAGTATTTGCTTAAAAAGGCTGCCATGGACACTTCAGTCACAGTCACTATGGTCAAAATCCCTGATACAGTCAGCGGATTGGGATCTGCAGGCGACGCAGCTGTGAGTCTGACCCAAATCAGACCTTGTTCAGTCACCAGTCCTTTGACCCTGAGCAATAGCACAACTTCACTTCATGACCCGGTACTAAACCAACAATCCACCAACCTTTTGACCTTGTGTGAGACCACAACCCCAACCATAAACCAGGAACCTACAACCCCTTTGATCTTGAGCAAGAACACAACGGCTGCCCTGAGAGACAGCACCAATGCTTCTCCTGCTTCAAAGATAAGCCAAGGCTCTACCAACTCTTTGACCCTGGACGAGAGTACAACTACCGTCCATGCTCCACTAGTATACCAACAACCTACCCATCTTTTGACCCTGAGTGAGAGGGCAAGTTTAGCTCCTGCGTCGATTGTCAACCAAAGTTCTCCAAACCCTGTCTCCCTGAGTGAAGGCACAGTTCCTGCCCCATTCTCAATCTTTAGCCTAGGACCTATCACCCCTGGGCAAAGTTGGGCCCCCAGGCCTGAATACCGTTTCCTGAGGCAGACCGCAAAGCCTAAGTCTAAGACCTGTGGTGCAAAGCGTCGGAAAGCGTCGTGTTTCCTGAAGCCAGACCCACCAGGACCGAAGAGCAGGATCTCACATAAGATTATAACTGGAATTTCTGCTGCCTCCACCACCACCACCACCACCACCAGTATCAACACCAGTACCAGCACCACCACCACTAACAACACCAGTAGCAACACCTCCACCACCACCAGCAGCAGTATAGCTGAAGCCAGGAGAGGCCCAGTAGAGACTCAATACTCCCAGCCCTCTGCAGAGGCATCAGTCACTCTCCTGGGTGCACCTTCAAAGGACGCCCCACAGGGCTGCCCTACTTGTCACGATTATGCAGCTCCCAGCGGTTCAACTCCAATGGGAACAGACACATCTCAGGACTCCGCGGCACAGGGTGCCTCTGATGACCATGGGCCCCCTCTGGAGGATCTACCAAGCCAGTCCTCTAATGAGAGAAAGAGAGATGTGGAAGACAGTGCAGCTAATGTTCCAAGAGGTAACACATCTAATGTTCCAGGTGCCATAAAGAACCTAACATGTTTGAAAGTGATAAAGTGATATGGGGTGGTGTGTGTGTGCCTGTGTGTGTGTGTTTTTGATTTGGGAATATGTGAGAGTGAGTAGGTCTGCATATGTGGAAGACTGCGGAGGGCTGAGAGAATACAAAATGTATATGTGAACTCTATGACTTTGTGTGCAATATAGAGTTTGCCTGTGTGTGTGTGTGTGTGTGTTCCTATGAGTGTGTCTTTCATGAATAGTCACTGATTTGGCCCATCATTCTGTCTTTTCTTCTCTGTCTCTCAGCCTTTCTTCTCCATCATCAGTCTGGGAGGCGAAGGAGTGACCCTGGAGGTCAAGCCCATCTCTCCACTTCCCACGTGCCCATGCTCGCCTCTGAGCGCCGACGGGTCATCACCGACCTTGTGAGGGCCGTGACCTCCATGCTGGGGATCGAGATCCGTCCAGCTGCCTCTACAGCCCTTGCAGCAGGCCCTCCGCACCAGCAGCCTGTGCTGGTTCACCCACATAACATCCATGCCATCCAGAACCAGCCTCCTCAAATGTACTACCACATCCAGGCACCCCCTCTCCCCATGCACAACTCTCGCCATGGTGCTGGTCCACCTTCTTCAAGGGCTGAGCAAACCTCAGTTCTCACTCCACTGCACACTGTGGTTTCTCAGACAGCACCAGCTCATTCCAGTGAGGTAGGATGAGGAAAATTCGTAGCCAAATAGTGCAGAATAGTGGCCTAGAAATGTAGATGTACCCTAGCGGTAGCACATAGTTTTGTTCTAGCCACCCACCACAGGGCCTCAGTAGGTCTTCTAGCAAGACTTGGTAGGACCAATCACAGCGCTCTATCTTTGTAGAGAGTCATTAAGCAGGCTTATTACGATGACGACACTTAGTACGATGGGCTTCTTTGAAAGTTGACCGGAAAAAGGCGCTCAAGTCATTCATTTCAACAAAGGACATATTTGCTGTTTAGCAGATGTTGCTCTGATTGGTCGTAGCGCTATCCTATTGCGTGCAGAGGCAGTTTGAAAGACAACCGCTGATTCTGTCCCCAGGATTGAGCTTGATCTATTGGTCATGGCAAGACTATTCATTTTGATGTTATAGGCTTGTCAGGCTAGCAGAATAGATAACCTGCTTTGCAAAAATAGTGCCACTATGTCTTAAATTATTGAATTGTATTTGTACGTTAGATCTATTTAAAAATGCACAGATCTATATTCATCTAAGAAATAATTTGCAGTTGCAGTGTCTGATCACTCTTTGAAATTATGAACTGGGCAATTCCAAGGAAAATTTACTTTTTTGTCTCGCCCATAATTCCAATAAAAATGTCATGGTATTGTATGATCTGAATGACACAATGTGTAATGCTATATTGTAATATTAATGTGATTATTTTGATTAATGTGATTAAGACATTAATTCTGAACAAATGTGTTCCTTTGACAGATGGCAGATGGGAGAGACCATGCTTCAGATTAAATGGATTCAGTGTAGGTATACAGAATTAGATAGTTATGATGACATCAAAGAGACACTAATGAATTACCATACCACAAATGGTTCACACCACCAAGTCAATGACTTGCTTTTTAAATTTCTGTTATTATTGTTTTAGAGTATTACGCCTTGTGTATGTACAGCCACAGTATTTCAATTACCTTGCACTATTACAAATTCCCACATGGTGGCAGTGTTAGCTTGAAAGATGAACTATAAATTTCTTTATCAGGCCTTTTTAAATATCCTTTGGAAAATGCATGTTAGGCCTACCCGTTGATATTTTTATGTAATGCTAATAAATGATTGATTAGTAATGAAAACGCTATTTTTAATATTTTTTTCAACATCCATTCTATTTAAAACCATAAACAATTCACATTCTTTCTGGAATATGACTGCAGTCTGGGCACTTTTTTCACTCTGACCAATTTCTATTCAATTCTATTCAATTGCTCAGCCATGAAACATCATGCACTCGCACAGGCTGACTGGTCTCATGTAGACAAGCAAAAACAAATTGGTCTTATTCTCATTCATTAGTATGAAATGAGAAATGATTGGCACAGCTGGCGGATATGTCAGGACTGTCTGATATAGAGCTTTTAGCTGTTGACGTCACGTCATATGCAGCAGTGACTGGAAAAGTTCAGTGCAGCACAAGACTGTCAGCTGGGAGTTCTGCTGAAGAGGCCACATTAAACACACGCAGCACAGTTTATGGTACATTTCTGCTGATGCCCTCAACAAATATGGACACTATCATTTAATTTCATTGAAAAGGGAATACCAGACATGATTGCAGTGTTTGTTTATATTTTCCATGCTATTTTTTCCATACCCTCTTGATATCATTTATCTTTTCCACTGCATTTAATAGGGCATAATTCCACATTTGATTTGACTGTGTGGCAACCATGTATCTATAGATTGACATCCACCTTTTGTTGTCCAATCCTCTGTCTCAAAAAATAAATAAATAAATAAAATACTAATAGTAATAGTAGTAGTCATAGTAATACATTTCCAAGTTAAACGTACATTGGAACTATTACAGACCGCACCCCGTCCAAAAAAGGTTTTATAGCCTGAGGCAATATTAATTATGATATATTATGCTACTTATGTGAAGTTCTCCCTTATGCCTTATTCTGTTCATTGTTGGTTATGTCAATTATATCTCTAATGAGAAATCGCTCTTAAACTCCGGCTTCATAAAGGCTACTTAATCCTGCCGTTTTTGACAATTGACAGGTCATAAATCGGCCCTCAGTAACATTAATTAGACCCCAATACAGTGTAGATTTGCATAGGCCTAACCTCGGCAAAAAAAAAATTGTCTCTCGGGTATGGTCCCTGAAGGCTGTATGTTTGCTGGGAATGTATTTTGGTATTTTGGCTTGAATTTAAAACTCACCAGCAATCCCCCCAAAACAGGTGGTCGGGTAACTGCACAACGCCTTAATCGTGTCCTCTCTGGTTGATAAATGAGACTTTTGTGTTTTGCCACCTTAAAGTAACATTATATGTAAGTTTCTGCCAAAAACTTTCTGCTTTTTGAGGTATCGTTTTTCTGAGACAAATTAATCACCAAATTCATTTGTATGGTACAGTGAAGGGTGGATAAATACAACTGTTATTCCCAAACAGCCATCCAGGATATGCACCGTCTCGACGCTATGAGCGCCAGTTGGCTTTTTTCTGTGCCACAACATGCACGCATTCTCACTGCCTCACACTAGTAATTTTTTCCCAGCAAGCCTGGGACAATTGGCCCATCAAAGAACTTTAGTTCAAAAGTAGTTTAGTTTGTTTTGTTTTTTCTGCTCTCAAATGAATGGGCACTTCATGCAACTTCAGCAGGCGCGCGCATCCCACCTGTGTGCTTGGTTGCAATTTTGAGCATGTGCACAGGCGCGCGCTCTGGGAGGTGCTCAGGCACTCTGTATAGCTCAGTCGCTACGCTGCTTTGCCTTATCTCGGGAGATGAGACGGGACTCAGGCATGGTGGAATGAGTTGTTAAACTGCTTAGATGACGTGAAAAAACCCGAACGCCAAGGTAGCTGTAACAGTAAGGACATGATCGAGTCAACATTTTCTTGTGTGAGTAGAGTTAGCAACGGCAACTTGATTTGAATTTTTTGCAGCCTATACCACAGACCACAGTAAAGCCATAAGGTTATTTCATTCTCACGGGGGAGAATACCACACTTGGACCACAAAGGTAAGATTTTTAAATGTGTATTTTATATGCCTATTGTCTCACAACAATTACTTATATATATTTGCATATATGCATAAATAAATAAATAAGGCAGAGGAGATGAAAATAGCAGCTAGAGGCCAGAGAGGAAAATGGAAGCATGAGCAGAAGTTATATGAAAATATACTTTTCTATGAGATCAGAATACGTTAGACACCCCCCAAAAAACTTCATACAGTTTGTCTCAGTCTGTGATGTTCTATTAGTCAACTATGTAAAATGCTGTTTGTTAATTAACGAGAAAATTGCATAGCCAATTTTCCTTGATTGGCACGCTAATTTTGTCATCTTACTGATTATTTTTACACGATGGAACTATTTCACAAAGCCCTTTGAATGTTGGTGTTACAATGTATTCACGAGTTCATAAAGAAACTGTTATTGTTATCCACGGATCTCAAAGAGCATTTTTTCCCTTTAAGATAAGATTTTGGCATAGCTGTTTTTGCCAAGTAGAGTTTGAGGGGCACAACCTTTCAGGTGCCTTGACTGCAGCATTGTATGTCTACCCGAGAAGAAGCACCGGTGCATGTCTGTGTCATTGTACGTTTTTCACCTTTTCTTTGAGATGTCCTTGACAAGTCTTTCATATAGAGCAGGAGGGCTGTGTAATGCAAGGCAAGAAATGGTATAAGAGCAGACTGAAGACACATTGGAAAATAGGTATATGCTATATCTGGCATATGCGTCATTGCACAGGGTTTAGATACTGTGCATACTACACATGTAGTACTTAGGCCTATTTGTTTTTTTATTTTATTTTAATCAGACCTCAGGATGTATGGCAAACTATTTGCCAGAAAATGTGCATTGTATTAGCAGGTTAGTGTAAGATGCTCTCACCAAAAGGAACTCACCAAATATTGAAAGTAATTAGCCCGTAATTCTTATTCAACACAACTTTTATATTCAGCATAGAGATCCAGCCCTTCTGCCTCCCTTGACAGCTTGCATGCATTATTCAAGAGTTCACGTGGCATTTAGCATTGAAGTTGGTAATGCAAAGACCATAACGCTTTTCCTTCCATTTAAAATCTATATGTGCTGTGATGCTCCTGTGAACCCAGACGTGCCGCTAGCAAATTAGAATTTTCTCTTGGAGCTTATCAGCTCATCGACAGTTTGCCAGAAATCCAGAAACCAATCACAAAATCCAGAATGTGCCATACATTAGGATTCATAACCAATAAACTGCTGTCCTCCTTCAAATGGGTAAACAACTGCAATTACAATAAACAATGAAAACAAAAAAACTGTGAAAAAGGCCCTACCCACTTTCTTCCGACCTCCCTCCAAAGCCACATACTAATGGTATATGTATGATATTTGGACTATGTTTTATCAGATTTTCTGGTTCTGTTTTATTATCAGACAGCACTGCGGTGACTTTCAACAACACAGCTATGGATTGATTCTTTAGATTTCTTCTTTAAGACAGAGTAGTAGCATTGGCTTTTTGTAGGCTTTCAAGGGTTCAGCCAAGCTAAATGTGGTACAGTGTGCAAACTCATGTCATTGTCCACTACCTGTAGTTGAGTCACCCTAAATCCTGTCTGTGGTACTCAAGAAATGAAGAACAGACTCTTGTAGTTGCTCTCCATGGTTCTGAAATTCTTTTATGCAAATAATCTAATTCTTCGCTATGGCTCCTTCAAATAGAATATGACAGCATCGCATGGAGGGGTCAGAAACATGTGCAGAGTACCCTTCAATAATGTCAGGATTTATTACGTTAATGTGTGTGTATGTACAATTCATTAGGCAACTAGCCTTGGTGAAAGTACAACAGCCACATTCCAAGAAAGGTCCTGCAGGATCTTAACAACAGAACAGCACAAACAGTGAGATGATGGCTTGGCCTGAACAAACAACCCATGATATCATCCACCATAGTAGATGTGAGCACATGGCCCATTCAGGGGCACCACTAAAAATGTTGACCCTCCCAAAAATTGATTATAATATTAAAATATTCTCTGGGGCCCCTGTCACTGCCAGGCCCTTAGAATTATCCTAATTTTTCTGCCCCTGGGCCCATTTATTGCAGTGAATACACTCAATAATGATGACAACAAGGTCAGAGAAATGGCACATGTGTCTCTTGTTCATGAAGAAAAACAACTTTTTTTCCCATTTGCCAGAGAATCTGAACCCAGTTTTATTGCCTTACAGAGGAAACCGAAAGGAAAATTAGACACTACTGCAGTCACTAAATTAGACACTAATGCAGTTTGGAGTCAGATCTGATTGGCCTAACCCTTATGACTTTTGTAACTTTGTGAGAGTATAGATTATAGATTATTATTATTTCTTACATATACTTATTTAATGAAATGTGAAGTGTTACTTGTGAGAAAACCTACACTGCTGATAAAGACAGCTCAGTTTGATTCAGAATGTATTCTAGCTAATATTTACTTCATTTATGTAGTCCCTGTGTAGAAGGCAAAATGCAGTTTGTTTCTGAATACATGCATCAATCTGTCATTCAATATTATTTTATAATAATCTATGTTAAAAATGTGTTAAATATCATTAATAATAACTTATTTTGAAGTATAATTATTAGTAATGCTCATAAAACAACATCTGAACAAACAGAACAAATTAATTTCAGGTTACACAAATATTTTTTTAATCATTGCACTCCTATTGTACGACATCCGCATATACGTGGACAATAGTTTTTTTTATTGTGTAAAAGCGTAATTTTATGCTAGATTTTAATTTTAACAGAGACTTGCCAGTGGAAGTGTCCCTGACATGATAACATATTTGTAAGCTAAATTGGGCTTCTGGAATGTTTTTTTTTTTTCAAATATATATATGAGGCGTCTTGCACATAGCTAGCTTTGGTGGCCATCTTGGATTGATGATGTCATAAAATGCTAGAGTGCTAGATTAAAAACTACAGTTATAATGTTGTAACGAACTTTCTGGTACTTCACAGAGAACATTTGGAAAAACCAACCATGATTTACTCATCTCAAATGGAATTATATTTAATGTCCACATATGTGGTCATTGCACATGAGCTGGACTAGTGTCAATCTACAGTGGTCTCAAGTAGAGGCCTCTCATGTCCTCCCTTCAAACACTATGATAAAAGATAAAAAAATCACAGTAAGCTCAATCATATTGGAGGATGGTCTACACTGCACGGTTACTTGTGCTGGACTTCAGAGAAAACTAGTTTGTATTTTGCCAGCAGATTAATCTTTTTTCATTTCCAAATTGATGAGAGCTTTTCACAGTTAAGGGCACACTCCAAGTATTACCTACACAATTTAATCTCTCTGTCTGGTATTCACCATGGGCAAGACAAGGTGGTTGGATGTAGTTGAATGCTTTGCATCATGTTCTGTTTGTGTTTCCTGCTGTAAATGCCACTAAACCTGATATAACCAGTATTGATAAGAGCAGTAGAAATGTTTAATTGAAAGGCTGTTGCTTTGATCTTTTGGAAGAGATCTACATAGGAAAACTGGTGAAATATCAACCTCTTGTGCAACAAATAAGTACTACATTTTCAATGTCTTGTGTTCATATTTGGCAGTGTGGGTCATGTGCATAGGTTGGTTAACACTATATTGTTCAATATAGTCTGTAGCTGGAAGTCAGCGTATTTGGAAAAGAAGGTGTTGTATCCATAGAAGCTGATGAAATCTCGGTTATGTGATGCAGCTTTGGTTAATGTTGTTTGTGTGTGTGTGTGTGCGTGCATGTGCGTGTGTGTTTGTATGTGTGTGTGTGGATGAATGGTTAAATCATATGAGGTTGTCCATTGGTAACTTCTTGTGTTTGCATGCCATGTAGTCTACTGTGCTGTCAGCGCAGAGCTATTTAAATTTTAATTCTGATGGTTGAATCTCAATGTCTTAAATATGTGATTTTACACAGAATAGCAGTGGAATCTGACATGTGAAATGGGCTGTGTTGGACTGAGCCTGTAACAGGCCAATGTTTCTCTATCCAAATGATAATTTTTGTATGTTAGCTTTGCACATGTTTCCATCATCCGAAATTCAAATGTACTGTTGCTGTCTTAGCCTGTTATCCAAGTTTAACATTAAATCATAGAACATAAGACCATTCTCTATGTTACCATTGACTATATGATAATCTGCTCTGCTCATACAGACCAGAAATATTTAACAGGGGATTGTCAGAGTTTTTTTTTCTTTTCTTTCTTTTTTAAAAGAAGTTACAAAACAAATACTAGAAATGCAATTCCTGAAGGTTGTTTGAAGTTGAAAACTTTTATTTAAAAAGAAAGTACTACTGAACAGGAAGCGTATTTTTGGGGAGTCAGATTGTATGCTTAAAAGCTGAGGCAATTTTTTTCTCAAAGTATTCATTAGTTTTGGTAGGTGATCATTACAATCATAATATTATTATCACAATATTTGCTAGCAGTTATTCTAATGATGCTAATTTGCTAGCTATGCTAACAATGCTAACTAGCTAAGTTTATCAATGCTAATTAGTTTACTTAGCTAATGTTAGCTAGCAGTTGTGTTAATTGGCTAATTATGCTAGCAGTGCTAACTAGCTAACTATGCTAGCAATGTCACTCAGCTAACTTAGCTAATGTTTGTTAGCGGTTATGCTAACATTGCTAATTATGCTAGCTAATTAACAGTGCTACTTGGTTGCTAGGGTTGTTATGGTGGTTAGTGTGAGAACCACATTGTGTGCTTATGATGCATTCCACTGTGCTCGGTATTCAGAAAAAAATGACCTTTGCCTCGGGAAAATGCAGTGGAATGGTCAATCAAGTCAAGATTACAAATTGTGAATTTGGGGTAGGTTGATGTTGACCGAGTCGGTTGGATTGACGTCACGATTACACTATCAATACATGCGTTAGCCACACTAGCTAATACCGCTTCTAAAGTTATCATCAATTAAACTGCTTCAAGCTGTTTTGTAGCCTCGGCTATATTTTATGTGAGTGTGTGCCATCATCACTTCTCCTCACTGATAGTGATGTAGTAGCTCATAAAGGTCCACCTTAACTTCTTGTGGGGTTCATAACATGAACACATTTAGAATGGAAGTCGGGAAAACTAACTTGTATTTATCGACTACCAACTTGCAATGGAATGCAGCATTAGTAGGTGAGAAAACTGTGTAAAAGTTTCAGCAAGAAGGACAATTCAGCTTGGTAAATAATATATTTAAAAAGCAACCCCAAATTAGGTCAAATTATCTGTTTACCAACTTAAACTGACAACTATCAGTGGAAAAGTACTTGTTTAAATTGTTTGAATGCTACAGTGACGCCCTCTAGTGGTAGCCTGTTCACACGGGTTTCCCTCTAGGCTGCCACTAGAGGGAGTCATTGCGAGATTTAAAATAATGTACAGGTACAAGTACTTTTCTGCCCTGTCAAGGAAATAATAGCTGAGAGAGGCTGCTGCCAGGTGTCATTTATTTAGCTAATTAGTTAAAGTAGCTATGAAGGCCAAAGTGTGACTGAAATTGTGAAGTGTTGATAAGAATGTGTCAATCGTTACAGATACAGAATTTGAAGCTGTTTAGTATACAGAGAAGAGAGAGAAATAGCCCCATTAGGCTAAAATATGTTTGTCACAAACACTGTAAGTGCTTCGGACACAGTATTTCTGGCTACAGACATTAGCTCACACTAATTATACACACATTATACACTAATGTAAGCCATTTATATTACATATAGCATGGCATTTAGTTAACTATCTTAGCTACTATTTGTTAGCAGTTTGGAGCCTACATAATATTGCTGCTTTATTTCCAGTGGTTTGCATTACAGCTGGTTGGAAATTTTGCCCTTGCATCCAGTAACCACCCCAGGAAGCATTTGGAGTGAGAGCAGGCTATAGGGGCTAAGGCTCCAGGCGTCATCATTTATTTAATTTATATGATGACGTCTCTGCATTTAACCCAATTGTGAATTAGTGAAACTAACCTGGAGCAGTTGGATGCCTGCCATAGTGGTACCCGGGCAGCAGTGAGGCGTTAGGTGCCTTGCTTAAGGGCACTTTAGCCAGAATCCACTGATTGGGGATTAACTAATTAGACTATATTAGTATATTACACTAATTAGTAACTAATTAAGTAGACATGCAGTAGCATAGACTAAGTCAAGCCTGAAATTGTGGCTGGCTGAAAATATTAGTTTTGGAAAGAATGAGTGAACATAACTGTTCATAAAAGGTGACAGAAGTGGAAGTTGGTTTAATTGTGAATATTACAAGAAATATCAATCAATCAATATAAGATCAATATAATTATTATTCAAATGTATTGTTAGATTAGGTAGTGAACCTAGTTACAGGGACAGACAATAAGAGGAGCTTTAAGTAGCTGTAAGCAGCTGCTACAGCTGATTGATTTGAAATTCTGCCCACAATAGCTTCTCCAGTAATCTCCCCAGGAAACTCGTTGATAAAGCAGAGTGTAGAGAGACAAACTGTAGGCTCCAAGTGTCATTTATTAGTTAATTAGTAAACAACTAATTAAGTAGACTTGCAGTAACCTAGTCTAAGTTATGCCTAAATGTGACTGATAATTTTAGTGAATTTTGGAAAGAATATAAAATGAAAAAATATAAATGTAAAAGTTCCTCAGTGTGGTGAAAGAATTTGAAGTTGGTTTAATATTGACTATTTAAAGTAAATAGAATAGAATAGAATAGAAAGCTTTATTGTCATTATACCCAGTATAATGAGATTTAAAGCAACTCCTTAAAAGTGCACACAGCGCAAAGTATAAATATGTCCTATGCAAAACTATTACAAAGTATAAATAAGTCCTTTACAACACTACTGTACAAAACTACTATGCAATAAAAGAAAAGAAAAACACCTATGTAAAGCCACTGAGTACCCAGACAGACAATAACAGATACGACAGACATGAGTACAAACTGGCAAGCAGCATACAGTGTGTTTAGGTAGTGTACCGGTGGAGGTAATAAAACAAATAAATAACAATCAGTGCAAATATGGGGGCTAGACAGCTGTACGGGAATGCACATAGGGATGGTGTGTCAGAGCGATTCCCCTGGTTTCACTACAGACACTCACCTACATACTGCAACAGTATAATTATTAAAGTGGATTGTTAGGTTAGGTAGTTTGGAGAGTTATGTAGTGAGCCTACTTTATCTAATTAGAAGAAATGCAAGCAGGCAGCACATGTGAGGGACAATGATGAAGTTTGTTTAAGTTAAACATTAAAAGCAGATGTGAGAAGGTGAACTTTGCCGTCTCACCCTCTCACCGTTTCACTGTTTTTAAAGACTGAACTGCTTGTTTGTTGGCTACGCTCTCTCGAACTGTTTGTGCCTTGCGGTAGCACCGTGAGACATGGAGCGAGTAGGAGAGACATGGTGCATCTGCGCACACACACACACACACACACGCTAAGTTTCACCCTGTTTCCCAAACATTGGTTGAAGTCACAAACGCCACTACCTACATGAACAGACATCTGTCAGGTAGGCTATGAGTTTTTGTAAAGATTGTACCCATGTCGAGTGTACATGGAAGTGTTGGCATGGTAAACGCCATTACTGTTTACAGCAAGGCTCACCGATAACCGAACAAACCAGTCAGAACACAAATAATACTGTTTAGAACATTTATTGTTAACATCATTTGCATGCAGTGAGGTACCCGCTGTCTCATGCCCCATTTATCTTGTATTACTGTTTAAATCCCCGGTTCATTCAAACATACCGCCATATCACTGTGCTATGGTCCAATTGGTGATTGGCGTAATGATTGGTCCAATTTCAACCGAATTGACTGTGTATTTCAGGGGTGCCTCATTTCACAGTTAGGGGGTGTAGGAGAAGGTGCTGCTGGTGTCCAGTGAGAAAAGCAGTGAGTCTGAAACCATGTTGTTGCCTTGTATTAGTAGTTATTTTGCTTTTGTAAGAATTTATTTTCGTGTTCAGTATTGCGTTTGAATTGGTATTTTGGTTTAGTTATTTTGTTTTGTGTGCGAGATATGCACTTTATTTTTGTACAATAAAAAGCAACATTTTTGATAAATATTGGACTGTTGGAGCCTAACCAGGTCCCTCACAGCAGAGAATAGGTGTAGTCTAATATTGCAAACATAAAGAAAAAAAAGTTGCCTATCAATTTAGAGGGAGAAGGACAGAAAATGGCAGCTCAACAGATAGGTTTTGAGTAGCTGTAAGCTAAGTTATTTCCATGATCGAGGCTGGCCAGGGCTAAAATGGCCTTAGGCCAGCCCTGGAGTAGAGCAGGGTTGAACCGGGGCTGAACTGGGACTTTAGGCATGGAATGTGATGCAACAATAAACCAAAGAATTTTAAAAACAGTCAGGTAGCGAGGGTTGCCTAGTGACAGAAATTGTTTAGCATTTATTTATAGACAAAAACAGTCTATAAATAGGCTATTTAAAAACTTTGCACATGATCCAAGAATAAGGGTTTTGAACCATTCAATGACATGTTTAAATGATGAAAAGTCTCAGAAGGACGTGCGTTTCAGGAGGGTCACTCTTTTACGGTGAACGTCTATTTTTGTGAAGTAGCGTAGGCTAAATTGATATTAGGCATACGCAATAGTTATACAGTGTAGTTATAGTCATGGAGTAACTGCCGACGGAGTAAAACAGGAGCCTAATGCCAGCTGAGGAATGTTCAAACAGAAGCCCTGTGGGAACAGTTAATCAAATTCTTGAAATGGTCTATAAGGCAAATCCTGTTAGATTTGAGCTAATATGAGGTCCCTCCACTATGTCTTTATAAGCTGAGGGGTTCTTTGAAGACCTCCCTAATATAAACTATGTTAACAGTTAACTTCAATCATTTTAATAATTCAATGCTTCAATAATTTGTTGTAGTTTTGCTTATGTGAGGAATTTGACATTGGTGCTTTCTGTTTATACACTTTATATGACTTCACGCCGTTCATGGCATGGCCACATTTTCCATATTTCATAATTATTAATTATACTTAAAGCTTGATGTGATATATGAAATAGCATCGTATATCTGAGCTATTTTTGTATATTGCTATTTTGTAGACCATTTGGTAGATTGTATTGACACAATCAGATCAATTCTCCCAACAATGTGCTCTCAATGTGAAAACCACATTAAAAATGACGGTCCCTAATGGTAAGAGGAGAGACACAAGGATTCAAGCTCTTATGGTAAGAAAATAATAAAGATACATAATGATGCATCAAATTTCTAAATATTACAGGCTGTTGATATGGTAACATCAACGACAACAACAACAAAAAACTAATTTCAAATTCAAATGTGAAACAACACAATGAATACAAAGAATACAGGCCTATTTTAATCTGTCAGTGGCATTATTTCACAAAGCCATCTCCGTCAACAAAGAGGTCTTTATGATGCATTACCATTTAAAAAAACACTTTTTACAGCACCAAGTAAGTGTCAAATAAATGACAAAAATACATATCACAACTGGTTCAGCACATTTACATATAGCAAGACAAGGACCTAATGAACAAATGTTTTTGCATGTGTTCTGTTCACCAATAGGTGCAAAACAACCTGTGTAATATATTGTGACTGACATGACAATATTAGTGGGTAATGTTTAAAACAGCAGCCAATTGTGATAAAAGCAACTGTGTGGATGTACCAGAGCATTTGCTATTTGTTTGAAGTAATGAAAAATTAATTTCCTGATGTGCAAGTGACTTGATGTTGTGGAGGCGTATCTATTGAGAATTTTTGATCTGACAAATGTACCAAAGTCTGTTCAAATCTGGAGAAAAAAAAACTGTGTGTGTTTGGGCTTTTGTAGATATGGTCACCTTATTTCCAGGAAGTTGAAGGTCACTGTATCCTTTCCCACGCACAATTGAAGCAAAGACCCTCACCAAAATTGCTGCAACTTATTTTTTTTTTATGTATGAACAGCTTGTTGTCCGTAGGCACCATTTTCTGTGCGTTCCTTTGGCAGGACTGTGCTGGCTTTTACTGAATGCCCCTGTCTGTGTTCTCTTCTGTCATATAATGAGTTTTAATGAGTTATAATGAATTTTGTGGAATGCGCTTCATTTTTGACAAAATTATGGGACAAATCTTATGTCCTTTGTATACTTTTGTGATAAAAGAGATTACACGTGACTTACCAGACAACATGTGAATTATCCTCTCATGAGTCTTGATATGTATTTCATGAAACAAAGTTTTGTGACTGCATTCTGAGACTGTGTCACTGTTAGATTTCTACCCTGTCGAAAGAAAACGTATGCCTCTTTTTGTGTAGCCATTGCTCTGTCAGGCCATTATTTCAAGGCAGTCATCATAAACCGGCCTGTCATGCTATGCTTGTCAGATTGACAGCCTAAATGGTTTTATCATAGGCACGCGGTCGGTGGATGTCTGTTAAATTAGTGCCACAGCTCTTGAGATGATTGGTGTCGTCATATATGTGTATCTCATATATATGTATCTATCTGTCAGTCTATCTATTTTCCTCTGCCCTTTCTGAATCTTCTTTCTTTCTTTCCTTTCCTTTCCTTTCACTCCATGTTTACCTTCACAGGAGCCCATCCAGTTAGGATGAGTGTGCAGGAAGACATCACCGAGAGGGAGGCACAGTGGCCAGTGCCTACAACATATGACATCTCTGACCTCAATATCAGCTATGATGGTGGAAATGAGAGCTATCTCACTTCCAGGGCAAACATCACGCTGTCCCCATATTATCAACATTCCCTAGCCATGGCGGCCGTCTACACACTGGCTTACCTCTTCATCTTCCTCCTGTGCATGGTGGGGAACGGACTGGTGTGTGTGATCGTGCTACGGAACCACCACATGCGCACGGTGACAAATCTCTTCATCCTTAACCTGGCCATTAGTGACCTCCTGGTGGGAATATTTTGTATCCCCACCACACTGGTGGATAACCTCATCACAGGTAGGCTCACACACAGTCTGTTTGTTTGCACCCAACATGTTGCCAGATTGATGGCCCTGCTCCACATGGCACAGCTGTTGCTGTGAGTACCTGGAAAAGGCGATCACTGACACTTCAGTTACTTCTACATCAAGAGGTTCACTCAAGGCACAGAAGGATTATTTGTTTCTTCAGTAGAGCGGCATGTATGTGAGAAACCTACTAGTTTCTTTTATCATTTGCTGGGATCAGATTTTGAGGAATTCACAAAGATTTCTGAAAATTCCTCGCTTGGTTCCAGTTATGTTCTTTGATGAGTAATTATAGTTCACATTAGAAGAATGGGGACCACCTCTGGTTTTCAAATAAAAGAGTCTTGTTGATATGGCAGTCAGAGCACATCCCCAACTAAGTGATGCCTGACACAGACACAGCATGCACATCATTTACAGTATAGCAACACAACAATAACGACAATAATTAGTGTCTTAATTATAAAGGAAACTAATTGTAGCACCTGTAGACCTGGGCCACTAAAAATAAGCACGAAAACATCCACCTAGGTTCGGGGGAGAGGTATGACTTAACTAAATCAGAAAAACAGGAAATTGACAGATTTAGACAGAGAGACCAGAAAAATGAAAACAGTTAAAACATGAAAACAGTTGACAAATGTACTGCCCTAGCACAAAAGCAGTGCAATTAGCACAGCATTCACCTTGGATTTGATGAAATGAACCAAAAAAAGAGCTCTCCAAACATAACAAATAAAACAAATTCAGTCCTTAAACCCCATTGGAATCCAAAAAATGGCGATCCAATGACTGCTTGTGTAGAGTCGGTGTAAATACTCTTATCTGGTGTCGGTGAAATTATTAAAAATATCAGGGTCCATCTGAGACAAGTCACACAGCTGGCCACATCGCTTCCTTGACCATCCTCAGTCCTCATTCTAATTGAGCTGGGCTCAACAAATCAACAGCTTAGATCAAAAGCTGTCGTTCACCAAAAAAACAATCCATACAGAGTGCCGAATAATAAGTGATTCTGTTCTAATTCTATTCTTACCATGAGACCTTATTAACTTCTATTCTGTCATAACAGTTAATAACTAAGGATACACCTTTTTTTCAGTGAGATGAATGAATCACATTAATCCGTAATATTGTAATATAAACATTTCTTATAAGGTTATGCTCCAGAGTAATGAGAATATATTGCATAAATCAAAACAATAAAGTGTACTTTTTAAGTTAACAAAGCAGAGTGTTTGTCTTTTTTATAAATTAATATTACTGTATCTTTTCACCTTTTAAACCATCATAGTGATACGTTAACATTACTAGGAATTGTATATCCTTTTAAACTTGTACAAAATGTACTTATGAAACTTAAAATAAATGCAAATGCAATGCAGTTCTATGGAAAACCACTACTACTCGCTAATAGGCTTGTACTAAGTGGCCTAATTTAGACTAGGTCGATTTTCAAATAACGTGACACCCACAGGCTTTTTTGAGTAGAAGTTGCCAAATAGACTTTGCTAAAGGTATTTTTGTGCTGAATCTAGTTTTGCAGATTTCCAAGCTTTCTCTTGCGTATAAACTCAGTAGAGGGCACATTTGCATAAAATTAGCATATTCTGAACATAATATTTGAACAATTACAATCAAATTTGAACAACACAGGGCCAGTCCATACAGTAGAGTGTGAAGGGAAAAGTAAACAAAACCCCAAACAAACAAGCTTGTTGTGCAAAGCTTGATGTCTACCAAAGAATTTATTGGCATCTTGCAGCTGTAAAGGCCATATATTTTAGAAGATTGTTATTAGTATTATTATTATTATTTTACAGCAAATGCTATTTGTACAGTGCTGTTTACACCCAGTGGGCATAGTAAACATAGCTATTTACACCTAGGTGTATATAGCATGGAATAGCAGAGACCAGCACTCAGGTGTCTATAGCAAATAATGCTATCAACACCCGAGTGCACTTGTGTATGGAAACAGCATCAGAGTCTTGATCTGCTTTCCGAAGTGTAAAGTAGAGGTGCTTTCTTATGAGGCCAAGCTGAGTCTGCTCCACAGCAGGCATCACAGTGATGCAGTGTAGCCTAATGCCGTTTTCATGTCCAAAGAACTGTGTTCCCACACAATACCTGTAAACTGGAATCCATTACTAACAAACAATATTGAATGCATTTAACAAATAAAACACCTGATTTCATTACAAATGTTATCAAGGACATTCTAATGTAGCCTTTTCCACAGAGAGAAATATAAAAATTTTCAGTGTTTTTTGTGCATGTGCAAATGCATTTGTAATCATGGGTATAAATAGTCTTTGCGCATGTACAAATGCATGGATGTAAATAACATTTTATTACCCTATTTGTTTGGTGAAATTTCAGTCCTTTAAGGGATTATCCAGAGTGAATCAACCCATAGCCCTGTTGTTTCATATTGTTGGGTACTGTCAGTAAGTATGAAAGCAACTTATTTCAAACAACTTATGCCCACATCTGTTAGCGTTAGCGGCAGCGGCAAGCTCACAAATTCAGTTATGCAGGGCCAGCTCCAGCCTTTTTCTGCGCTACGCCAGATTTGAGTTTTGCCCCCTCTTTTCTAGAAATACGAGTACGAGAAGAAAAAAAGGATTTGCAATACCCCTCTTATCTTTGACACCTTAGGCGATTGCCAAGTTGATCTATGCTAGGAACTGGCCCTGGGTCTACGTTGTGCTAAATACTCTCATTCTGATACCTGCCAACAGCACTCGGCACCTTCAAAGAGCAGGGATATGGACTGCTTATTCCTTTAACTCTTTCCTGACCCTCCATAGAGAAATCAGTACATACATACTGACGAAATGATTTGACAATTTGACTCTTTCTCTCTACAAAGCGAACATATGAAGATGTCACAGAGTGTCAAGGGAGTTTAAGCCAGTCACACAAGTTGATACTGGATTCTGTTATAATTATTGTTTGGATTTAATCTTTGTGTGTACTGTAGTCCATGAATGTTGGCCCTCGTGATGCCAATGGAATCAAAGATGTGTGTATGGTTTCTAATAGCTTATTTATACCAGATGACAGTGTGGGATATATTCAGGCAAATAATCATCAAGGGATGGTAAGTGACGAGTCAAGTGATCTAGACCATCGATTTTGTCTACTAGATATTCTATCATGTAATGGTAATTTGGGCCATGTACATTACTTCAAAGTGTGTTTTGGCAACAGATTTATGCAAAATTCTGCTATTTCACTTTTTTTATACCTTGCAACATTAAAGATGTACAGGGTTTTATGTTCAAATTTTATTGTTCTTGTTCAAATATTGTCCGGAATATGCTATTTTAATGCAAATGTGCCCTCTACTGAGCTTCACGTAAGAGATACAGCTTGACAAACTGCAAAAATGGATTCAGCACAAAAAATACCTTAAGAAAAGTTAGTTTGCCAACTTGCCCGATGATCTTTATTTAAGCACATTTTTATAAATAATAAGTACTAAATTAGTGCCTCGTGTCCAGTTCAGAAGTATTCAGTACTCTGCTGGCTGCGCTTCCAGTGAACTACAGCATTTGCTACCTCTATTCAGATGAAGTAGCTGGGTTTCCATTCACCTGGTTCACATTTCATAATAGAATTAACAAAAAATCGGCTCAAGAATATGCAAGGATTTCTTATTTGCAAAACTTATGTGCATCAACTAGTTTGATGGAAACCCAGCTAATGATACAAAATTTACCAAAGTGGGGTTAAAACATGAACATTACCATGAAGCTAGGTGTTCTTGTAACTATGATGACTCATACCAGAATTTGTAATGAAACAATTCTCAACATTTATGCCAGTCAGCCTCTCATTTCTTTTTAGTCCCCTTTTGAGATTGATATTCAGCCCACGTCACACTCACTAGTGGGCATCCCTCTAGTTCAGCTGTGATATTTTGGGGTCAAAGCTGAACATAATGCTAAATGCAAGCGTGATGCAACATCCACCTCGTGTTTCAGGAGAGAGTATACATCTCTCTGATGGTGGGTTATTCTGATACTTGGATCATCACTATTTCCTTTCCATCAGGCTCGTGCCTAATGAAATGATCAAAGAGCCTATCAGTGCCCCTCGGCTGAGCAGTGAGTCTGAACAACTGAACAACCCTGAACAACTCTCTTCTATAGTGGAAGGGAGACTGACCTGCAAATGGCAGGTTTATATACTGGGTGGTTTATATGCTACACACACACACTGTACATATTATGTACGTATCTGTTATGCATAACAACAAAGTGCTTTCACAGTTGAAAAACATGAGATACAGCAACAAAACTATTATTTTATGTCCCTGATGCCCTTGTGCTTGTTACATACTGTAGGCTATGCATGTTTCAAATATAGTTTAAGTGTTATGCATTCATTATGTCAGTATTCATACAGCACTCTGTTGGTGAAATACTGAATTCAAGGTGTATGATTCCCCTTATTGACTTCATAATTATAGGTAGATGCTTCTCATTTAAAACACACCACTAATGGAGAGCGCACATCAATGTGAACAAGGTTTTACTCAAAATTAAGGTCACAGACTTGGTGTTGTTTTTGCTATTTCATCACTTTCAGACAACCTTCATATTCTCACCACTTGGGTATTATCAACCTATTGCTTTTCAATATAATAAAGTTCAGCACTAATCAAGACATTGTCAAGGTGGAGCCAGACATCATATTTTTTTATGACTTATTGATACCTTCACAAGGTAATCGTTCCTCTGCTCTAGAAACTTCTTAAATCTTTAAACTGACTTTACCTTTGTTTAACAGGTTGGCCCTTCAGCAATGCTGTGTGTAAAGTGAGTGGTCTTGTGCAAGGGATGTCTGTGTGCGCTTCAGTTTTCACACTGGTTGCCATTGCTGTGGACCGGTGAGTGTACACTCTTTACAAATGCACTAAAAGAGTAAAAACCGTATCCATTCTTAGAGGAGAACTCAGGTGTATTAAACCCTATCCATTCTTAGAGGAGAACTCAGGTGTATTAAACCCTATCCATTCTTAGAGGAGAACTCAGGTGTATTATTATTTTAATTCATAGAATCTGCCCTGATCACTTATGTTTTGTAGGTGCTTACAATATTAGCAGACTAGCTCGGTCATTTCAGAATAGATTTTCTTTATTTTTGTACCGAATGAAAGTAGTGCCTACATGAAGCCCCCTAACAACAGAACTTTTGAGTTAACTAGTTCTCATTTAAACTCAAGATGTACTTATCTGATTAATTCCTTTATTTACAGACATCATGGCTTGTACGTTTATGATTACTGTATGATTGAACATTACAATTGTCATCATTGTGATTTTATGGGGGCTATTGTTGTTATTATGACTACGATTATCAGAATACCTAGTCTGTGTTTTTATTTATTATTATGTTATGTTATGGAAATTGCTTTTGACAAATGTGTTGGATAAATACGGTAAACATAAACAAGAAAATGTGGTCAAATTAGTCGTGGTGGAATCAATAAGCTGAACCAACTGCCTCTACCTGATATCAAGGCATTCAAGAGTAACTGTCACCAGATTAAATATAGCTACTCATGGCTGTTGAAAGGAAAAAATAAATGGTCTTTAGAGGTGATGCATACCCTGGTTTCCACACATACTGATCTGTTATGCAGCTCCCATCTCCCTGAGGTGGAATTAACAGATGTAGATCAAAATGCCCCTGCAGGCATTAAATACACCTGCAACCTACAGAGAAGACAGAGTGGGATGCATCACAGTGTGAACCAAAACATGTGTTAAGACCGCCTCCATCGTTTTGGGGTACTGCATAGCAGATCAGTATTTGTGAGGTTATCCATTCCTTGAAAACACACCACCTTTTATATGTTTACAGTGCCAACAGTGACTAGAAAAGCAAAAGATTCCTTCATTAAAACAGTGCAGTGATACTCAGTGATTCAGTGTTTAAGAAGTATATGAGATCACAAGATCGCAGGACAGAAAAGGTAAACAGATAACCGCATGTGTTGGTCGTAGTGACATAGGGAATGGCTGGACTCAAAGATAGAACTGAAACACTAAATGAACACATAACAACAGGGCTATAAACAGTCCACACTAGTAGTAACTAATACTAAAAACAGTAAATATTAAAAAAAAAATGATAGAAAAAATAGGAAAATAAGCAAAAGTAATTTTATTTTTATATTATGCATTTGTGCACAAGTGCTTTACAAGAAAAGGAAGGATGTAGTAACACCAATAATGCTAGACAGAGACAGAACAACAACACAAACAAAAAAATGCACCAATAGGACGTCCATCGCAGATCCCCACAAGGTCAGACGCTAGTGGCATACAAGTGTAAAAATATGTATTTTGCGTGAGGATTTGAACACAGTCAAAGATGATACAGATGTGAGTAGGCAGTTCTAGTGGTGTGACATGTGCGTCGAGACTAAAAGCCTCCCTTTTCACTGAAAGTCGTGAATGATAAATAAACAGACATCCTTCGGATGCCGACCTTGTTGTGACGGAGTTGTGTCGTGACGGAGCATATGGGCTTAACATATTAATTGTATAGCTTGGAGCCCTAGCATTAAAAACAGCCAATGCCACTTAATACTGGATGCTGTATTTGACAGGAAGCCAGTGCAAGTGATGTGGTCTTTTACAAGAGGACTCACTAAAACCAGTATAAAGGGCATTACAAGAATCAAATCTTGAGTCAAAAAGATTATGTGTGATTTCCTTAAAGTCTGATGCAGTTAAAAAAAACAGCTATTCATCTAAGCTAGAGAAAGAGAAATCAGTGTATGAACTACAGTTAGTAGTCAGGTTATTTTGCATAACTGCAGGGAACTGTGGGCCATTCAGGTTGTGATTATGATATGTTAGTGATTCTTGGTTGCCAGGAAGAGAACATAATCACCATTAAATAAAACTTGATATAAACTTGAGTGAGTTTTAAAAATATCACTCAATTAGTGTAGACATGGTGTAGTCACAAAAGACCAACCACAGAAATATACACAGGAAAATGTAACCATTTAGGACGTTGCTGGTTGTGTGGTTGTTTGAATTCAAGTAATCACAGTTGATAAGATGGAAGCCATTTGCCAGCAGCTGAGTCAATTTATAAATTTCAATGTCAATGAAAAAAATAGTTGTACAGCAGTCATCTTATTAAGAGCCAACCCTCAGCATGTTTTATATATAGAGAACCTACTCTGCTAGGTATAAGTGGGCCACTCAGATTGCGAACAGTCATTCAGACTGCAACAGAAGCAGTAGAGAAAGCTTCCAGGTGGCTGTGGATTGAGAGGGGTAATGCTACAAGTCGGGGCTTGATCAACCCAGCTGGGTCGCCTAGGTGAGGGCTTATATTGATGCGACACCTGAAACACCCAATGATGTCACTGATGAAGCGTCCCAATGCATCCATAGGATATATTGGTCATCAGCATGTGATTTTGGCATTATGTTAGCTTATTGTATATATATATATATATATATATATATATATATATATATATATATATATATATATATATATACATATGTATGTATGTATACAATAACTATATATATATATATATATGAGCAATTCCAAAGAAAATTTACTTTGTCACGTCCATAATGCCAAAAAGATACCTTTGCATTTGTATGATGTGAGTGATTAAGTGAAATGTTTTTTTTTTTTTTTATTTAAGTTCTACAGCCAAAAATACAAAAGGCGTTATGGACATGACAAAAACAGCACATTTTCCATGAATTTGCCCAAATATGTATATTCAGGTATAATCAAATGTTGGAAAAAAAAATTGCATCACATCTGTAACACCAGTTTTCCCAAAATAACTTGAATCAAAAACACCTTTTTTCTGTGTTCACTCAGATGTCCTGCTTTGTAGAAAGCTAATGATTTTGACGTTTCTCTGTAAACACAGACTTTATAGGAAAACTGTAATCTCCCATAGAAGCTTGTCCAATCAGTGTCACATCTCTAACGCAAATTAAAAGGCTCATACTCTGATGCAAATCATAATATCAATTTTGTGAATTTACCTGTAGCTTCAGCTATGGAGTTTGCATAATAAAATAAACAAAATTATGATATACTGCAGTGATTGCTACAGTTATGTGGAATTTTGTCCATCATAAGAGTGCAAATGACACATCCATTATGCGGGAATTGCCTATATATATATATAACAGTATAAATTTGTTTTGCTTAGAGAAGGTTATGATGTGACATGTTGGAGAAAAAATACCTTAAGAAAAGTTAGTTTGCCAACTTGCCAGACGATCTTTATTTAAGCACATTTTTATAAATAATAAGTACTAAATAAGTGCCTCGTGTCCAGTTCAGAGGTATTCAGTACTCTGCTGGCTTCGCTTCCAGTGAACTACAGCATTCGCTACCTCTATTCAGATGAAGTAGCTGGGTTTCCATTCACCTGGTTCACATTTCATAATAGAATTAACAAAAAATCGGCTCAAGAATATGCAAGGATTTCTTATTTGCAAAACTTATGCGCAATTTGTTTAAAATAAACAAAATTATGAAATACTGCAGTGATTGCTAAAGTTATGTGAAATTTTGTTCATCAATAAGAGTGCAAATGACACATACATTATGCGGGAATTGCCTATATATATATAACAGTATAAATTTGTTTTGCTTAGAGAAGGTTATGATGTGACATGTTGGAGAATGGCGGTTCAAACATTTGTTTAATTCTCTTTCTCCCCTCTCCACCCTCTCTATTTCCTCCCTGAAAGCTTCCGTTGCATCGTCTATCCCTTCAAGCCCAAGTTGAATCTGCTTGTTGCCAAGGCTACTATTGGTCTGATATGGTTACTGGCACTGGTCATCATGTTCCCCACTGCAGTGATGCTGACCGTTGAGCAGGAGAAAGGTCACATGGTTCTAGACGACGAGCGGAATCACACTTACCCGCTCTACTACTGCTATGAGACCTGGCCCGACCCGGAGATGCGCAAGGTCTACACCACCGTGCTGTTCGCTCACATCTACCTAGTACCTCTCACTCTTCTCATCCTGCTGTATGGGCGAATTGGTGCCAAGCTTTTCCACAGTCACGCTTTGGCCAACACTGAGCACATAGGTGCCAACCCGTCGGTCAAATCCCCCAAAACGCAACGTCACGCACGGGTCATCAAGATGCTGGCGGTGGTGACGCTTCTCTTCATGTTGTCATGGCTCCCTCTCTGGACCTTACTGCTGCTGACTGACTATGCACTGCCAGAGGGTGAGAAACTCGACCTCCTCACTGGCTATGTTTTCCCTTTCTCCCATTGGCTGGCCTTCTCAAACTCCAGCGTGAATCCCATTATCTATGGCTACTTCAACGAGAACTTCAAAAAGGGCTTCAGGGATGCCTGTCAGGCTCAGTCGTGCTGCCTCAGTGGGCCCGGGAAGCTCCTTGTTAAAAGGAGAAGAAGCCGCAAGAGGGGTGCCAGGGGGGCCCGGGGGCCCATGGATGTGGTCCTGGCCACCAACTTGGGAGTGCGGAACCGGGTGCACACTGACAGCGACCTGACGGGGTGTGTGCACTTGGAGATGGAGCACAGGACTGAAGGCCTGGCTGTGGAATATGGGAAGTCCAAGAAAGAGGGGGGAAATTGTCATGGGGTGACGAGCACAGACCTTATCAAGGATGATGTGGAGATTATCTCTCTGAAACGAGCTGTGTGCTCACAGGCCTGGGAGCTGTGAGAGGCTTTTCCACAGGTTGGGAATCTGAAGGAAAAAAAATGGCTTAAAAAGTAATATGAGATGTGAGTTTCCTTCAGAGCATTACATATATTCCCCCACTCCCAACACACACACACACACACACACACACACAAACCTACACACACACACATACACACACACATGCACACACACACACACACACACAAAAAAAACCCTCAAACAAACAGAATAAAAGAAAAAATACATAAGTACATCCTAAGAATGCACAAAACATTGCATGTCTCCATAACTGCTGTGATCTGGAAATGTGTGTCTTGTTCGCCTCTGAGAAAGTGTTAATTACCCAGAAATACAGGTTATTTATGACAGGAATAGTACGTCAACTGACAGAAAAATTCAAGACATCTATGGAACAAAAGTCAACATTTTTGGTCCATCTACTAGCCTGCACTTGGTGTACGGTATATCCATGACATTTGCTAAGTTACCACCTCATCAGGTAAACCGTGTTCATCATCTCCAGTCAACCATAAGATAATGCCACATAGTTTTGAAATGGCCGTGAAACATAATGGTATGATCAATGACACAGTTGAATGGCAGCAAACAGCAACAACATTTAATGGAATCAATCAAAACTTTTGTAATCATAAACATAACACATTACATAATAATAACTACCGTCATCTCCTCACTGTGTGTTTTCACAAAACTTTCCCCAGACTTCCACATGAGTTAGAAAAACAAAATATGATATCCTAATATTCAATTTCCACACAGGCACTGAGACACTCAGTTATTATGCTACTCAGAAAAAAGAGAGAGAGGAAGGTACACAGAGAGAGAAAGACAGAACGAGAAGCTGATTATTAAATAAGAGAAAAAATGTAAAACACTGTCCTTTGGTTTAACAAAAAGTACACATAACCCATACACAAACAAATAAATTACAAAAAAATATTACATTTATTAAATTGTTATTGGAAAAGCCACTCCCCTTTTAAATGTGTAGAAAGACAATGTGTTTTAAGTGTCTTTAATCCTGCCATATACATTAGTAACTAATAATAAAAAGACAGTTCTTTCAGAAACATGCTGAAAGGTTGCAACCCACCTGTAATGATTGTAGGCTACTCTGAGTAGTTGGCAGTCAATGCCATCTTGTGTTAGGGATAACGGCCACCAAAGCGTGAGCAAATATGCTGTTTTCTTTACGCCAAGTCCATTATTCCCCTATATCAGGACACCTCGAAGGCTGTTATCCCACTTCTCACCTGGTTGCAACTCGTGTATAGACAGTAAGCAAGCGTTTAAAACATGAAAGAAATATGTAATTTAGTTTTAAACAAACTAACCTGTTCGGTAGCTGTACTATTTTCTTGGGTTCCTGACCATGGTGAGCTTGATAACAGCTGATTCCATTGTTGCTTGCAAGTTTAACTGTTGTGTGCTATGGTTGTTATAGTTACCATTCAAAAGAGCATTGATATGGAACAACATATGGCAACAATAGCTTTGTATTAATGTATAAAATGTGTGCTTTACTGTTGTGACCAAACCAGTCTACTCTGTTGTCCCTGCATAAGAGTCAAACAAACGTGTCTTAAAGAACTTTGAAATGATGTGGGTAGTGTGTATAGTATGACTGCCTTGTGAGATAAGAAATTAAGTGAAATTAGTTGCTTTCTGTGTCAAGAGAATGGTGTCAACTTCAAGTAGTACTTTTTGACAGGAAAATATAGATGAATTGTTGGTTTTATATGTTATTTGCAAAAGAAAATGGCAGGACAGCGTCACTAGATGCACTTTGTAAGTACAAAACAGGTTTTGTAACTTTCAGTCAATATCTTCTCTCCATTGTCAAACTACACTGTAAAAAAAGAATGCAGTTATTTTACATTGCCCTGGCTCCTTGGACTGGAGACAAATGAGGGGGTAGCCTGTCCCCCCAAGCAGTTACAAAAGACTGCATGGAGCATTTCAAGAAGCACTGAAAGGAGGGGTGAGCTACTCATCAAGCATGGTTTGTTTTAAGTCTTTGGTTCAAATAGAATGCAAGTTGCATTAGACAGTAATTGCCAGGCTTCCACGACTGACAACCTCAATCTGAGATTAAGATAGGTCTGTACCAGTCATCTCCCACTTCTCTGCGGTGGGGTCAAAATGCCTCAGTTGTTTCTTGATTTTGCTTTCAGTTGTTAAGTCCGCCTCCATCTTGTCAGTGGTAAATGCCCAGTTTTTATTTGTTCCAAAATGAAATGGAAATGAGCCTGGAGATGAAATGGAAATGAGCTTCAGAGCGAAGTCAGGTCTATTGCTCAGGACAAAAATGTCTGCTAAATTAGAATGTGCATACAAACAGAATGTCTTCAAATGGTGGCATCATATGACACAAACATAAATCTTCCAGCATCACTGACTGCACCTTTAAAAGGATCCCCGGCTAGTGACACATGTTGGCCTTACATTATTGATGTTTAAAAAACGCTAAATCATCTAAGTCGTCTTCCTTTTCACATAGTCTAAATTTCAAGAACTGGCTTCTGTGTTGTCCTCCTGATTTGTGGTGGGTGAAAATGACAATGGCTTAACAGAAAAAGTGTTCATTACACCACAGTGTCCAATTCAATGAAGTAATTTAACTTTTTACCCAGAGAGCATTGTCATGTAAACACCGTAAAATGCAATGGCAGTTTACAAGCTCTACAAATTATTTTTAATACTAAAACTAAAGCATTTTTAGTGTTTTTTAAATCACGTTAAACGCCAGTCTTACCAGTTGGGGATCATTTTAAGGAATAGTTGGATATGCAGCTATAGTCTA
The DNA here is from genome assembly GCA_015244755.2 of Tenualosa ilisha. Lineage (NCBI taxonomy): Eukaryota > Metazoa > Chordata > Actinopteri > Clupeiformes > Clupeidae > Tenualosa > Tenualosa ilisha. The sequence continues at coordinate 1,625,661 of PYXC01002283.1, read as the reverse complement.
AATCTATATCTAAAATATGCACATGTAGGACTATAGAAGATTTATTTGTTAATACTCATTAACAAGGTAGTACTGAAAACACCTGAAGTGTATATTTAGCTGCTTAGACCACCATTAATTTCAGAGTTCAAGCTAAATTACTGAAAGATAAATTAAATATTGAAGGTATCCTATATACCAAACCCTGTTTGACCATGACATATTTGATTTAGGGTGGTGGTAGCGTAGTGGTTAAGGAACCTGGCTAGCGTGCAAGTAGCCTGAGAAGTTGTGGGTTTGAATCCCAGCTGTGCCAACGTTGTGCCCTTGAGCAAGGCACTTAACCCTAAGTTGCTCTAGGGGAGACCCTGAACAATTGATAGTTGACAAAATGTAAGTCGCTTTGGATAAAAGCGTCTGCTAAATGCATAAATGTAAATGTAAATTTAGAGCAGTGGTTGTTGAACTGGGGCATGAGTAGGCTTACCCCTGGGGTACTTGGATCAATGCAGAGGGCATACAAAATAAATCTGTGATTGAGGTTACAGCTCTCATGAGCATACACATAAAAAGCAGGTACAGACTGTGTGGAAAAAAATCTTACACTCAAACTATCTACAACCCATCCCAACATTACCACTACATTATTATGTACCATATGTCATATCATGGGTGTAATTTTTTAATGCAAAATAGCTAATACTAGGATGTCCATGATGCAGGGGATACTCAGTCAGACGTAATCCCACGGAGTCCCACGGTTTCTCAAGGGGTATGGGACAGTTAAAAGTTGTTTGGAAACCACTGGCCTAGAACAACAACAAGGTGAAGCGAGGCAAAATATTGTAACTTATAGCAACATCATGTGGTAAATAGGCCTGCCCTTTATATGTCATTACAAACTAGCCTTGAAAATGAATTAAGATTGGGCATTCCAATCAGCCTGATATTCTGAACTCTATAGGAATTGGCTTCTGCCCAACTGATTGATTGATTTTACTCCCTTTTGTTGTTTTTTTTAGGAAATGTGGCATTTAGTTGTAAACATTAAGAAATGTGAGCAAATGTAGTATGTAGCATAAATGGTAGGCTGCTGTATACCAAACTTAGTTCTAGGTGGACAGGTTCTTTTTGAAATACTGAAGTGAAACCACTGAAGTGCCGCCTGTGGACAAGATGTCATTACATTTTCCTTGGGTCCAAAGAAGGAAGTGATGTATATGATACTGATATGTATACAATCAAACATTTGTCTGTAAAAAAAAAAAAATGGTAGAAAAAAAAACAATATTGTGACAAACGCTGTGCCACCACCTCCCTGCTTGTGTCATAAAATGCCTGTGGTATGACTTGTGTCATAATTGTTTATTAGTACCTATGTTTAAATGTCTCCAGTGTGGTAAATCATTTGCTGTGAAGCTGCTTGTGTGTTTTTGAATTTTATTGTTTTCCTTTAACCACAGAGATTAAACCAGACAACCAGGAGCATCCATTGGTGCCAATGTAACATACTTGCTCATGGGTTAAATTGTACTGCAAAGATTGCCCACATTTAGGTGACAGAAATATCTGGTTTTGTGAATTAGGCTCAGTTGGCTTGCTGGAGCGGAATCTAATAGCCGAGAGCTCGCAAAACAAAACAAAAAAAAACAAACAAAAAAAGATCACCACACATTATGATAGACTTATAGTTTGCGCCGATGTGTTTTCTGTCAGCCGTTTGTAGGAAGTTAATGCCCTTGCTCTGTTTAGGTGTGCCTGCTTGCTGCTGCTCTACTGAAGTCTCACACAGAACTTGTGAAAGAAGAGGGAGGGGTCGGGGGATTCAGGCCTCCTTCTTTGCTCCAGCGGCTAGACATGCATTTAGTAAAGCAACAAATGCCATAAGTTGGCTTAGTAGATCACACCAGTAATTGCTTCCAAATAAAGCACATTTGTGAATTCAAGCCTATAAAGTCATAATTAATTTCTCTTGGATTGTGTGAAATCGCAGAGAAATAAAAACTATACAAAACTAGAATAGCACTCAGAGAGCACAGACCTTCCGCCAAGGCAATATCGGGTGACTGACACAATACAAATTCCAGATGATGTTCCGGATCATCACCAAAATTGAATCATCTGTTCCTTGTCCTAATACACACGTCGCCTGAATATTTCATCTAAATGAATGCAGTGCTTTTTGAGTTATTTTGCACACAGACAAACAGACAGATAAACAATCGCTGGCGAAAACATAACCTCCTTGGCGGAGGTAATAAACCTGCACACCAAGGGGTAGGCCCATACGTTTACTTTGTTGTGATTCTTGTGTTTGGGATGGGTGTTGATACTGGAGTACCAAATTAATTCAGCTGGAAGATGGACAAGAAAAGGTCAAAGCCATCAGGTGCTCAGTGTAGGAAAAAGAGAGAAGAAGAGGAGGAGGGACGCGCAAAAGATAAACACAGTCAGCCGTGTCATTGGATTGTGACAGGTAGGCTATTATGCAGGTATCCTGATGTAAGATAACAATAATTACTCGGGAAAGCTATCATTTTTATTTATGTTTGTTAGCTGCTTGTTGTATAGGCTGTGACAGTGAAGTGTAGGGAGGCAGGGGTCACACGCACACACACACATACACACACACACACACACAATCACGCTCACAGTCATACACACATCCCCCGCCTCAACAAAGCAGCCCCTGCACCTGACAACAAGTGCAAACCATGTGCTGGGAATTATTTAACAAGCAGGACTGTGGGCATGGTGGCACAGCTGGCTACAGCACTCATGCCATGTTTGAGTCTAAGTGGCCCCGGAGCACCAGGTTTAAGTCTGACCTGCGGCTATTCTCTGATCCCACCTCATCCCTCTCATCTTCCACACACCTCTCGTCTAGTTTCTTCTAGCCAGCCAGTAAAACTTTGTAAAGGTCCTAAATAAATCAGAAGACAAATAAGATTGGGGCAGAGGACAGTGTAAGGACTGGAGTAATAATTACAGTGACGCAAACAGCACCATTGAATTTGCCGTCTATCAGGCTAGGTGTGTGCTTGACCTCATATCATGCAGCAGCTGTAACTTCCTGAATTTAAAATAAGATAAAGATAATCTATCTATCTATCTATCTATCTATCTATCTATCTATCTATCTATCTATCTATCTATCTATCTACTTTGTGACTACAGTATATCCCTTATACTTGGAACATTGACACTCTGGATAGAAAAAAAAAAAGTTCTGTATGTCTACGAATCAAACCTGTTTCATTGAATGAATATATCAAAACGTGGGTCATTGAATATAGGGAGTCATTGCATAATACAACTCCTCCTCTGCTGTGAGTTGGTATGCGGGTTGATTTCAAGGGTACCTGCCCCCTGTCATAACAAAGAGTGGATCTGGAATATTTGTCATTTGCATTTTCATACTAGTATCTCACTTCAAAAGGGATTTGACCTAGAGCCATTCATTCTCAGATTTTTCAAGTTTCAACAGTGGTGTTTGCAGGACACAGAAATGTATCCCTACACCTTTTGTTAAAGCGGAATGACTTGCCATGGAGGTTCTAATTTCTGTCAAGCACATTGAAACCTGGTTTTAGATGTTTGTCACTGTCAATTACATCGTTACCAAGATTGCAGGGCAGCTTGTGTGTTGGGGGCATCACAAAAGAAATGTGGGGTGGCTGTTTTTACTTCTCCAAAACAGTAAACCCAGTCAATAGCACCTTCAAACTCCTACTCTTCTTTGAGCCACAAAAAAAGATAAAAAAAAAGGTTAGGTGCTGCTGAATACAACCCCAAGCACACATATTATGGGGGTGGCAAATTTTCACAGAAGAAAGCCACTCTCAAAGTCCATTGGTCCCTGGCTGGATAAACAGGGAACATCTCATTGTACAACCACAGCCATTCTCACCTGACTGGTCTATTGCTTGTTTCTGCTTGAGAGAGTTCTGTTTCCATGGTTACCAATCATGTTAAATATCACTTTTATTGTTGGATTGTTAGTAGGCTTACTTGCTATGTGGTTTTCATAGTAGGTTCTCTAATGATTTGATGGTTGGCCCATAATGCTCAGACACTCAATATTCAATTCAGTTCAGTTGAATTCAATTGTATTTGTAGAGCACCAGTTACAATAGAATTGTCTCACGGCACTTTACAGACATTAACAAGGAGCACCCAAGTGCAACGGTGGCAATGCAAAAACTCCCTTGTGGTAGTTTATCAAGGAAGAAACCTGGGGCAGATCCACAGCTCAAGGGACCAACGCAACTGTCAGGGGTCATGCAAGAAAAGTACAGTCAGCAGTTACCAGAAGCGATAGACTACACAATTTGCTCATTATTTTGGCTGAGCATCATATAAATTCCAAAATATTGACCCAAAACATAATGATAGTCAAGCCATAAGTGGTTATCTAAAGTTCTGGCTAGACAGCATAGCAGCAGCCAGAAATAATGTTAAAGTCAGGGAGTGAGACCAATCATTGGAGATACAATGAGTGGAGTTTTTATTTATTATTTTATTTTTGTATTTTTGTGTCTTTGTATCTATTTTAGTTTCTTCTTCATTTTATCCTTGCTTTCATTTGTCTATCACTGCTGCAATCCATTACACAGATCGTTGTTTCTACTTAGGCTTAACACAGCACGCTCTTTTCTGTCAATAAAAATGGTGTTTAAGTCTGTAAACAACTCACTTCAACTCACCCTCCATTAGTTCCACTTTCCATTCTTATATAAACAGAAGTAGCTGCAGTAGAACAGATGCAACCCCAGAGGCTACATTGTTTGCAATACTTATAGTTACAGAGGACTTGTCACAGGTTGCTCTCAATAAGTTAGAAAATTGTGGTTTGCCTCTTTGTGGAAGATAATCGCCTGAACTGCCTACTGCCTACTTTGATAAGTTTGTGTCCCATAATTACATTTGGGGAAATCAGGGCCGAACCAGTATCTGATTGCCTCTGATGATCGATCTGCCCCTAGTTCCTGTTCACTTTTTGTTCTACCCTTCACTCACTTACTGTGGTGCCACAAACAGTTCCTGTGCACCAAGTCCATGTAATCTTATCATTTTGTGACACACTGAATTTGGGGTTTTCTTTAGCTGTAAGCAACAATCGTCACACAAATAATGGCTAGAAATATTTAACTTACTGTCTAATGAATCTGTATAATGTATGAGTTTATTGAATTACAGAAATTAACAAACTTTTCCAAAATATTCAAATGTTTTGAGACCTACCTGTATATGTGTTGTCCTTCTCCTCCTTTAAATGTCCTTTCTTGCCATTGTAACAAAATAGCTTGGCTGTAGCCTCAGGTGGCCAATAAGTGGACAGTGTAAATCAATACTAGACTACTAGACCAGCACAAAAGAAGACACGATGTACTAAATGTCTAACTGCCCCCCCTCCCCATCCCCCCACCCCACTCCCATATGCACAAATAGGACGCAATTTCACTGCATTTTTTACATGCAGTAACCATATACATGTGACGACAAAATTTCCTTGTAATGAGTAAGACCTGTACCCTTAACTAGATGTACCGCCTAATGATGATTCAGACGGAACATGACTTTGAAATTGCTGCATGTTCCATCCGAAGAAAAAGAATATCCAGTCATACTCTTGACACATCTTTTCTGCAAATCTTACACGTTTGCCCCATGAGTTATATATACATGCCAACACATATACATACAGTTCATACATGTTCACCGTCTGAATTCTTTATTCCTGAATTCCTTCTTTAACATAATGGTTTGTGTCATCAAGCACAAGGGGTGAGGATATCCCCAGAGACCAAAATAGTTTACATGCTATGAGCCTAGTAGGCCTAAACATTGTTTCAAATTTCATTGGCCCCATGTGTCGGTGTCCCTGAAACTGTAGATGGAACCGGGGGGTGAGTGCCCTCCCAGGATGAAAAGCTACTTTGGATAAAACTCAAGTGGATCTACATTTGACAACATCTGGTGATTTGAAAATCACTGAAAAAAAAGAAAAAGAAAAAAAAAAAAAACAGGAAGAAAATGAACTCAAGGAACACCTATATGCCCACGGTACCGGTGGTCATAATTATGTGTAGGTCAGTAGAAACAGAGCATATAGAAGATTCATCTTGTGAATTCTGAGTAGCATTAGATTCAGCCCACTCTTCTTATAGTGTGATTTGCAAGTGGGTCAGTCAGTGAAAGAGTGAATTTGCAGATACCTGTTCTGAAAAGTGTTAAGGCATAAATTTTCCATCACACATTACACACAAACTGGTTGCCTGTTTAGGTAGAATAACAGGGCTAATTTCTCACCTGTTAAGTAGAACTTGTAGAGTTTTTTATATAAAAGACGGCAAAAAATGTAGCCTTCTGGCTTATTTTGATGGATTTTTTGCAATGATGTTGAGTTTGTGAGCTACTGCAGTGACACCAATGGGTACCTATAGGCGCAGAGCTGCAGGATGTGGGCCTATCATTAAGTTTGATATAAATTCATAGTTAATTTTATTTACAGACCGTTTCTAGCAACCAGTGCAGTTTTTACAAAATGTGAATGTTATCTCTGAGATGTTATCCGTAATCCTAATTTAACAGGGATTAATAGATGTGAATTTGCATGCACTTGGCATGAACCCAGCCAGCGTTAGGGGATGGAACATTCTTGGCTTCAGCCACCTTAAAGCAGACTTAGCGATGTAGGACTACATTAGATGAAACAGATAAAAGGTTAGCAAGAGAAAAGGCTTTTTTTACGCAAGGGAGAGTGAGCCTAGGCTATAATATGTGAGTTGGTGGATGGCAGATCTGGTCATTCTTTGTGGTACTGCACACCCTCTCTGAATCTTTTGGGGTAACAACGTTCTGGACCAAACCAGCTTACTTTCACCCCATGCACTGGTTTCGAGAGAAACAGACAGTACATGCATTTGTTCAAAATACTAGGATGAAACAAGGAAAAGAATTAAAATGTTTTTTTCTTTGTTTTGTGAGTAATCACTTGCAAGATGTGATGAGATGGATGTGAATATGTGGAGGAAATTATCTCAGTATCAAAATGAAATGTTTCAGTAAAGTATCAAACCAGCTTGTTGTCTGAACATGTTGTCTGAGCAGTTTACTCCATACTAGTGAATGGGGTTGAATTTCTTTGGCTTTATTGTGTTATTCTTCTGTTGTAAGAATTGTGTTTCACTGTTCGTTCTGCAACAGAAAAACAGAACAAAACACTGTTGTGTTGTGTCCTACTTTTTGATGTCTGCAGCACACAGAAAATACATGTTTTATACACGGACCATTATTCTATGTGATTATGTTGATACACTTACTGTATGTGAGCTCATGCTGGCAAGATGTGACCCAAACAGTCAAGACAATGGGCTAACAGCACAGTTTCTGTATAAGATCCATTGTTTTTATTGTATTGTCATCAGTGGTGTAGTGGAAGTATGGCTTGTTCAAGCAATGCTGTAAACGAATGCCTAATATTAATATTACAAGTCAGAATCGTCTTTGCAAAGAAGTGGGCAGACGCCCCCGTGTCCACAGAAGTGGTGGTTATTTTTCCTCACCTTTGAGACCGTCTTATGACCTTGTTGGGATCACAGGCTTCATTATGCTTAAAGCAGACCTGAAACACAGAACAGAACACAACATGGTGTTTTTTATAAGCTGTGTTAAGAGACATTTTATTACAGGTTTGTAGACATGTACTGGCTAAACACTGGTCACAGGAACATTGTCAGAGTTGTAAATAGACAACTGGAATGAATATGCAGAAACCCATGGCTTGAATAACATATTAACTATTGCATTATGCATGATAATTATACACATACCCACACTTACAAATGTCCATTACACAATTACAAACAATAAAACACCATTAAACTCATTTAAGGGGGCACATTTACACACACACACACACACACACACACACACACACACACACACACACACAAGACTGACAGAATGGCATCCATGGAAACTAGAGTCCATTCCTCCAGCTAAAGATATAATGATGTGGGGGGGTTATGGTAGGGTTCTGAGAACAGGATGCATTTACAAGATGCAAAAATAGTCATTCAGTCAACTGATAGTAATTTTCAAATAAGACGTGTAAACATGACTTTCCACTTCTTTTTCAGTTCTACATTATCAGTCATGATTCCCTTCAGTTGTGTGCTGCTGTGAAACCGATGAAGTATCATGCTGTTTTGCAAGATCAGAGTTGATTTAATGGCTTCCTCATTTGCTGTAATTGCTAAGCACGCCTGTCACAGCAGTGCTCATGTCACTCTCGGCATTGTAAAAATCAGCTGTACTCACATGGTCCTGAAGCACCACCGAAGTACAAGCTGCACAAATGATGCCAACGAATGTGTATAGCAGATGGCAAACCTTTTTACCCCCCACTAGGCTATATCAAAAAACAGAAGGAGGCAATCAGAGAGTTAACAGGTTTTCAAATCCTCAGCACACACATTTTAGCTCCCTTTTTAACTACATAGTGAGTATTTGATTGCAGCAAGCAATGTATGTTTAATTGCAGACTAAACAAAGCATAATTAATCTGTGCTTGTGAATAAGCATGCTGCCATGTTTTGTTCCTGTCTTAATGAGTCATATCAATAATTCAAGCTGTTGGATTATGACCACCAAACCGAGCAGAGTGTATCGGACTGACCACTGAGGAGTATCTGACTCACATGGGATATGCTGTATGTCTGGGACTGACCTGACCACTTCACACCATAGACCGAATGATGAATGCAGCTATCACTGACTGAATGGGTTGCCGGTGTGCTATTCAGTCTATCTGTACCAATTGCTCTCATTCAGATTCCTACCAGCCAGCAGCCAGGTGATGTTGCATAGCTTTTGGGGTGACATTTTGAGCATGTTAAGATGAAAAACTGTTCTTTTGGGGGGTGGTTGTGGTGCAGGTGGTAGAGGCAAAGGATTGCTGGTTTGAGCCCCACTCAAAGTGTCGTTGAGCAAGATACTGAACCCCAAATTGCTCCCAGTGGCAGGTTGGCACGTTGCATGGCAGCCTCCACCACCAGTGTGTGAATGGGTGAATGTGAGGCATACTCTGTAAAGTGCTTTGAGTACTCGTAGGAGTAGAAAAGCGCTATATAAATGCAGTCCATTTACCATTAAAATTCTGCCGTCAGAGGTTTTTGCAAACTCTTTGAATGAGGAGACCATGTAGGCTGGACCAAAATTTCTTGCGTCATTGGTGCTGACAAGTCTCAGTGAGCTTAAGCAATAGGCTGAAATTCCTCTTTCAGATGGGATGTTATAAACCTATGACCAGGGAGCCTCAATTATGGATTAATCTGCTGTGCCAGTTTACTTCATACATAAACGGATTTTTGCGGAATGAACAGCAGGGGGTGGGGTGGGTGGGAATAAATCAATACATAGAGGACTAGTGGCAAAATGAGTACCTGTGGTGTGTTTTCTTAGGAAAAGGACAAAGTTAGCCTCTGGTTTTGTCACAGCAGGATGATTGAGTTGAGAAGCATGTCTGTCCACGAGAGGCCCAGCTACCTGACACAGAACAAATCCAAGATTTTCTACCGAGGAGAATTCTCCTGAGTGTGTGTGTGTGTGCACCCTAGAATGATTGCCAGACCAGCTTCTCTCTCACCTACACACACACACACACACACACACACAGACACACACTATCATATTCCCTTTAATAATAAGTATTTCTAAATATGAAAACAAACAAACATACATGGAGGTATTATCTCCTACACGCATACCTGTTTGAACACAATGGGCTAGCAAAAACGTTTCCTGGAGAATTACACTTCAAAAGACTATCTGTTTTCATAGAGCTTTTGTAAGGTAACCCACCCACATATCCTAATATATCATATTACAATGGATCACGGTCATGCTGCACAATCAGATGCATTTTAGTACGACAACAATCAGCAGACTTCAAAGAAAGGGAGTGGCTGGGGCACACTACTTACAGCTTGCAGACTTCAATCGATGTGTGCCCACAGTCTCTTATTTAACTTACCCTGTATTAAATCGCAATTGCCATATTTTTCAGTGGTTCCTCATAAATCGTAATTACCTCAAGCGACTGACTGAGAGAAAGTCATTGCTCCACTTAGGAATACCATATCAGGGCCTAGCAACCAGTTAAAAAGAACTAACTATGTCAATCAGATCGGCAAGTAACTCAACTCTTGAAATTTAATGGATGCATTAGTTGTGACACTTTGTATTCTGTATCAATATGAAGTGAAAAACTCTTTGACAACATGAATTTAGCTTCACAGAAGACCTGACCTGGGATGGTCACACTGACCAGATAGGTAAAAAAAGCCCAACAGCTTCTCTTTCACCATAGACGACTAAGGAAGTTTGGTATGCTATCCAAGATCCTGAAGGCCTTTTACAGAGGCATTACAGAGAGCATACTGACTGGAGGCACCAATGTGTGGTTTAGAAGCTACTCTGCAACCAAATGAAAAGCACTGCATCTGTGGATGCGATTTACCCTCCATCCAGGACTTGTATAAGAGATGATGCATCAGAAAGGTCAAAATAATCAGTATGGACCCCAGCCATCCTAGTCGTGGGTTGTTTCAGCTGTGACCATCCAGCAAGCGATATCTTCAGGCTCGGACTACCAGGCTCCAGAACAATTTTTTCCACCAAGATAAAAGACTTATGAACATGGAAACATAGACAGCCTAAGCCTGTGCCTGTCAGTCTCTGCACCATAACACTCCCCCCCCCCCCCCACACACACACACGTACACACACACACACACACACACACACACTGAACATACTATATATATATTACTTCTTTTTTTAGGAGCACTTTCTCTTTTCTTGAGGTTAATGATGCCACAGAGTCACTCTGCTCTACGCTGAGCTCTTGCTTGGATCGCTTGTGTCCTCTGTCTACCAGACCTGCTCGATCCACTCAGTCTCATGCTTGGCTGAATGATTCACTTCACTCAACGTGCACTAATCTCAGAGCTGCTGAGAGGAAATGGCACAAAACTAATAATTCATCCAATCTAACACTTTTCCAGCCACTGCTGTCATCCTTTTCATTCAGTACCACTAAAAAAGCTTTTTGACAAGATTCAAAAGATTCACAATGCTTCTGTCACCCGGAAACTCTTTTCCACCTTCAAATCTCTACTAAACACACTATCTTCACCTCCACATCTCACAGCTAACAGTTTTGCTGCATTTTTTACAACAAAGTTGCAGCAATTAGTTGTCAGTTCTCTGACTCATCTACACAGACCCTGTCTCACCCTGTTTCACAGGTTCCTCCTTGAGTTTCTCTAAACCAGCTGCTTCTTTTTCTTCATGGTTCCTGCCATGTGTCATAGCAAGGGTAAACATCTACGCTACATCGTCTCACCACAAGGGTGCCCCAAGGCTCTGTGCTGGGGCCCCTTCTCTTTGCCATGTGTACCACCTCATGGGGTCCAATGATTCACCCCCATCGCTGATCACGTTGACTGTAGCTGGGTTGTGCCGTTTTTCTCTATTCAACATAAAGAAGATTAGGCTGTACCTAACCCAACATGCAACCCAGCTCCTGGTAAAGACCTTGGTTATCTCTCACCTTGACTATTGCAATGCCTCCTATCAGGTCTTCCAGCCTGTGCTGAGAGACCGCTACAGATGATGCAGAATGCAGCTGCACATCTGGTTTTCAAACAGTCAAACAAGAGCATGTCACACCTCGGTTAACTGAACTCCACTGGCTACCCTTCTTGAAGACCCAGCTCTTCTGTTATCTGTTGGCATAGAATTTTTGAATACCAGCAATGCACTTACAATGCACCTCCCACTCTCTCTCTATTCTGTGCTTTTTTATTTCACTACTGCACTTTCATCTCAAAATACTTGTTCGCAACGTACGCTGTAGTTAGTCTTCATTCTGCTGTAGCTTGAATGTTTATCCTCTTTTTGTAAGTTGCTTTGGATAAAAGTGTCCGCTAAATACATAAATGTAAATGTAAATTTAAAAACACAAGAATCTTACTCTCTTATACTAGTATGAAGAGATGTAATAAAGACAATCTTGAATCTTGAAACTTGAATCTTGAATTACACCTTAGGGTCTGTATGGGTTCTAAACAAGTGTATTCCTTGCTCCTAGTATGTTGAATAACGCTCCATTAAAACACCAGTAGTCAACAAGCCTGAGTAACATTCGAGAAGGTTGAAGGGGGTCTCCTCCTTTCATTTGTCAGGTCAAGTTTATTTATATAGGCTAGTGTGTATCATACACTAAGGCAGTTTAGTGAATTGAAATAAATAAAAGCAAAGTACAGAGCTGGAGCATGACAGAAAGTAAATGCACAAAGGCAACCTGATTGGAAGCTACTGAATCCAAAACTTATAATGAAGTTATAAGCAAAGATGAAAGAGAATAAAATGTCAAGGCAGTGATTTATTTTGGTGGACATTCTGGATGGAGAGTCCGTCTGAACAATAACAAACAGTAACAACTCAAGTGGGAAAGATTACTTGATGACAAATTGTTCTTTTTGACACAATCAGTGTGAACAGACTGGCAATTTGTCTCCAGGAGACTGGAGAGCTTTTGGAAAATTGTTTATGGTTCTGATGGACATTTATAGCACATGTGTTGAAATTATGTGATAAGATTCAATACAAAGAGTTTATTTTGTCATTTTGTACATAGAGGCTCCCCAACAAAGCCTTTTTTTAAAATAAAATTTTGCTTTCTTTAGAGCGTTTAACTGCTGGCCATGGCTCATTTATCTGTCCTGCAGTGTCTGTGGTGTTTGTGTCTCAAAATATCTCAAGTATTGTCACATACCTGGTTAAGCAATGAATGTCTCATTGAAATGTCTCATACTATCACATAATGTTTATGATATGCCAGGTTGCCGTTGAAATGTTTGAAAAAGCTTGTGTTAAAACTTTTAAAACACAATCAAAATCTTGAAATGATTAAATTGCCATTTAACAACCACTACAGAGCACTCAAGCCTATCCCATATAAACAAAAACACTGCACACAAGCAGAATACTCTTAATCTGCAGGAGCCACACTACGGGTCCTCAGTACCTCGCGTCGTGTAATGGCATTAAAATTCGACTGAGCATTGTCTGAGTCCCTGTTCTCCTCTGCCTGCAGGGGTGTCTATGTATGGAACGATTCACTAACGAGTTTTAGCCCCTGTGGCAGTTGTTTGATCTCGAGGCATGGCGTCACTCGTCGGCTCTCTGAAGGGACCAGCAGGAGGGCTACAGTTGAGTGCCAGGAGCACAATAGCGATGTCAATCTTAGAAATGAATCTATCGGGCATCCACAGCATGGAAAAAAATAAATAAATAAATAAATAAATAAATAAATAAAAATGTACAAACGAGAGCACTTGTATCAAGACCTTGTTTGCTTTGTTTCAGTCTTGTGCAAAATATCTTGTGAGTTCAAGTGACTTTTCAGGTAAATAAGTGATATCAGTATAGAGATGCATCATTCTGTTTGCTAAAGCATCTCTGTTGGCTGCACCTGCACTTCTATATACTGGCTTATTACTGTGCTTGTCAGCCCTCTGAACATACCAGGATATTGCTACCCAGTTAGTGGTGGATTTGAAAAATGATTGCACTGCCCTCCTGTGGACAATGAGCCACACTACTTAGAACCATTAATTGAATCTTCAATTAATTGATAAAAAGGAGATCTCAGTATGGTGTCACGAGTTCCATTGACCTCTAAACCAACTACAAGTGACTGAAATCTTGAAACAAACCTATATTCTATTCACCCAGCATTTTGAAACATTTTTACATTGCATTGCTCTGATTCCAGGGATGCAGGTTTGGCATTCTGTGCAAGTCCTTGATTCACCTTGCAGTGTACAACGTCTCCATGAGTGGCATTACTAAATGTTCATTTGAACAATTTATGCTCAGGTTTCTAAAAATGCACTGCAAGTATTGACTGAAAAAAATACTTTTTTTACTTGTATTCAGGTCAATATTAACACTGATTTTACTCTACTAAAATAGACATGACACACTGCACACACTCTACAGAAAAAAATCTCAAAGCATCTGATGTGAGCTCTCCCCTATCCTGGATTGATACAATAGAAGAAAGATTAGTAAAGCAAGAAGAATTGTTAAAGACCCCAGCCATCCCAGTCACAGTGTATTTCAGATGCGGCCATCTGCCAAACATGATCGCCATCCTTCATACCTAGAGACTGTAAACATGGGTCTGAAACCCATAAATAAAGTTCTACATATGTAGTTTAATTTACCAGCCAATCAGGCTTATGAGCAGCAGACTGCTGGGGCCTTTTGCCTTTCTATTAATGATCACATTTGTACACACATATAGGCCTATAGACACACACAAACATGCACTTACATGGACTGACAGAACCGCAATTCCTAACAAATGTGACACAAAGTGTGAGAGACAGTCTTTCACAAGTAAAGATGTGGGGATGAAATCGATAGAGAAGTTGTAGCTATAGGCCCTCATAGAGGCTCTCGGAACTAAAGATGAGGGGATGAAAATGATAAAGCTGAAGCAATAGGCCCTCATAACACCACGGTGTTAAGCTCCTGCTGGAACTTCAAGTGGTGGCGGACGCCCACCTCCCACGAGCAGCAGACACGGGAAAGCAGATACAGGAATGGACATGTGGGGAGGCTTTGCTGGTTGTCACCAGCCGTGCCGAGAGGACAGGGCAGAGCCCCACAGTGGCATATCCAAAGCTGTCAACACCAGGGGGGTGGACGACTCCGTCCTGCCCTCTGTGTGCACGATCACAAGATCAACAAGGCAAAAGCTGTTTTGCCTCCACCCCCACATCAACCTGTCAGAGCTGAAAGGCAGTGTGATTGAAAGGCAAGTCGGCAGAAGAGCTACACAGGTGTCTGGTGCTGAGGAAGATTGCATATCATTTGAAACAGTAACCAGGGACAAAGAAAAAAAAAGTCCCATCCTTGGACTGAACTTTTCATGGTATCACAGCTCTGTATCCCAGTCATGGTCGCCACCGGAGTCTCTGGCATGACCTGTATCTGTGTGCTGGGTCTGTGTTCTGGGCTCTTGCCGTGGCTGGGTCTGGCGAATCCAATCCAGCCCCCTGAGAACATCCCTCGGGCTAAAGACGTACTAGACCCCTCTCTGCTGGAGCAGTCGGAGAATGTGAACATGCAGGAGTTACTAGGAGACTTCTTCTCTGTGCCGAACCTTACGGATCGTGGGGCTCCATGGGCTCCTGGCCCCCCGAGGCCCCTAGCTCCTCGTGTGGAGCCCCCGGAGTACATGTTGGAGTTGTATAAACGCTTCGCAAATGACCACACGGCCAGGCCCACGGGCAACACTGTGCGCAGTTTCAAGAACGAAGGTATCTACACATGCACCTTGGAAATGTCATTCATTTTAGACAAATGACAAACTTGCCAAAAAATATTTATTTTCATTTTTTATTTAGTCCCTTAAGTGTGAACAAATTTATTTATTTATTTTATTTTATTTTACCTAATCTAAATAGGAAATTTCCTTGAAGTAAAATTACTTTTTTGAGGAATATCCAATGCATTGTGCAAAATTGAAAATTTGTACACAGTTGGATTTTTGGTGTTGAAGAATACTTTGATTGTTTATTAATCCTGATTAGAAAAAGTATTGTGTTCGGAAATATTTACATCTCACAACACAATATTTACTTTCCTTATGGGCTACCTAAAAAATAAGTCTGATAACAAGATAACAAGAAATGTATGCATGCAACAGAGATATATCCAAAGTAACTCCTTTTTTATTCTATTCTAGACTACCCTTCAAATTATATAATTAGGCTACTATATGATTTTTTTTTCAGTAAACTCAGTTACTCTTTACTAATCACATATCAATACCTACTTATCAATTATCCATCACAAAATGACAAACATTAACTACACTATATGTCAAAGTACCCAGTGGTTGTCTTCTCAGCAATACTCATTCAACTATTCACTGACTGCCCATACATCAGTTTTTCATCAAATCTGATTTCGTCATAAAGCATCTGTGTTTGCTTTTCAGACTCCTCCCCAACTATTGTGACAAGCGAGGGGATGAGTAGAGTCCCGCTGCTGTTCAACATCTCAATTCCCTTTCACGAACGCGTCATCAACGCTGAGCTTCGTCTCTATGCACTCGTGCCACAGGATCTCCACTGCCGAGAGCAGAGAGGCGAGCACAAGGTGACCATATTTGAACTTCACGAGCGTGAGGGACTGTGGAAGGACGGAGGGGGCACTGAAAAGAGGAACCTCGAGAAAGTTCCAGTTATGAGGGAGGAACTTATTTCGAGATTCATCAGAGTCGAGGAGAGTGGGTGGGAGGTGTTTGAGTTGACAGACGCTGCTCAACGGTGGCAGGAATCTGACCATCCAACTCACCATTTGGAGGTCTACATTGACAGTTTTCCGTGTCAGGCGAATCAGTTCAGGAGTGACGATGAATCAGTGGATTTAGGACTGGCCAAGCTGGACATTGACAGAGACTTGGTCGGGAAGCACAACTCTGTGTTGATTGTCTTCTCGGATGATCACACCAAAGATCACCAGGAGGAGAAACAGGAAACCAATGAGATGATTGATCATGAGTTAGATTTGCTGGGTGGGAATGAGCTGTGGCCAAATTCAGAACCTCCCACAGATGAGTTTCCAGATGAGGAGACTCTGATGCAAATACGTTCTAACATTATATATGATGGGGCACCCCGAGTACGCCGTAGTGCCGGTGACGAGTACTGCAAGAAGACCCCTCTGTACGTTGAGTTTAAGGACATTGGCTATGATAACTGGATTGTGGCTCCGGACGGTTACCAAGCCAACGCCTGCCGCGGTGTTTGTCAAACCCCTCTCACTGAAGATGTCTCTCCTACCATGCATGCCAAAATCCAAGCGCTGGTTAGCCACAGATACCCTCAAAAAGTCTCCCCACCATGTTGTGTCCCCACAAAACTGGATCCCATCTCCCTGCTGTACAAAGACAAGAAAGGCGTAATCACTTACAAGCACAAATATGAGAACATGGTTGTGGTTGAGTGCGGTTGCAGATAGTTAGTCAAACAGGCAGCACGCAGCATCACGTGCCATGGACACACACACACACACACACACACACACACACACACACACACACACACACACACACTCACACACACACAACCAAGTTCAGACTGTTACACCTCTCAAAACAACAAGAGATGACATGACATCTGAAGTACCCATCTGAACTCACCCAACAAGGACAAGCCACAAGAGTCAACACAGCCATTTTTTGATAGTTATAACCTGGATCATACAAGCAATCTGAATGATAGACCATAGTGTTTCTGCAATATACTTCTGCATAGCTGCCTTACTCACACATGGCTTCTTCGGCAGGATATCACAGGTTCTGAGCAATGCTGATAGATGCTATGAGCAGATGCTTGGAAGTTATATGGAGGGTCTATGGGAAGAATGGACTTGAATAGCTTCTTATTTGATGTATATTTACAATTTGTAAATTGTGAGCTATATTTTATATTGTATGAAAGAAATGCTTTTATGATGTAGATTGCAATGCTGTCAGTATCTTATTATTTCTTAATAAATGGAAAAAGAATTGCGGTTGGTAGGGAGTGCTTGTTAGTTACAAAAACAAATTGGAAATATGACCTTTGGAAGATAGTGTTCATTATATCCAGAATGTAATGTAATTACATTCATAGTGAAGAACACTTCACACTTAGGATGATATAAGCGGACAAACCTATCCCATTTGCGAGTAACGTCACAAGGGGCTCTTGCCCCACCCCCGACACCAGTGGGGGCCACATGCCACACGCACCACCGCCTCGAAGTCCTTTGGGCTGCAGTGATAAGGAGGTGTTGGACCTCGGAGGCTCGCGACCCACCACTCAGGGGCAAGACCTCCTGTCCAAGAGGCGAGTAGCTGGGGGAGAGTGCTGTCAGATTCCTGGGCTCCCAACCACAATGGTCCAACATGGTTCAGCGCCCTCCCCATCTGACCCCAATTCCAATCTCTTGTCGAAACAGCTCTGTGTTAAGGTTCTCTTTTTTCCATGCTGTGGAGCACAGGAACAGTGATAACAATCTACTGAAAAGCAAATGTCACACACCTTAGACATATTTATGGTCACATAAACTTATTGGTATTTGTTTGCTTTACTTTTTTGTGCTATTACTAGGTGCTATTGCTTGTTGTCTTAGCCTTCTCTAGATGCCTACTGACCAGCGCTGGACTGCAGAAACGTCTCAGATTTACTGGTGTAATTTGGTGCTTTCTTGCAGACACGTCTTGGCAAGCAGTTCAGAGATCTTCATAGTTCAGAGATGAGGGCTCTTCTGAGAAACAGAGTAAAATTAAATCAGGCTGCTACAAAGGCCACAGTAAAATAAGTTGCTTCATTTATATGCTTACAAAAGGCCTGAAAGCAGGAAACTAAAGTTGTTTTGTCTGCATTCTTATCCCTCCCACACTTTTAAAATCTAAATGGCCATTAGTGGTTCCCAAGCAAACATCATCCAGCGTGCACACTGCACAGACACTTGTAAAAGGTGTTGACTGAGGAGATGTTGACAAACTGCTAATATTGAGTAACACTGAGAGTAAATGTCATTAGATGACTACTTGCATTTGTATGGAGGACTCTACAGTGAATGTAAATATGGGGATATCCATAGTATGACAACGTGGGTCCAAAGTCTAGAGATGACATAGGCCTAAACAAACATAGATTGTCTACTTAAGAGTGTCTTTATGATTTTTCTGATCTTTCTGATTAATGATTAATATCATTACCACCCCCCCCCCCAAATGAAGCAGAACAAAATGTATGCACACTCTAGGCTGCAGTACTGTGTTTATATAACACTGTGTACATTGACTAACACAAATGATTTGGATCTCTACTTGAATCAGACACAGGCTATATGATGGAGTGGACTAGATGTCAGCCTCTTGTCAGAGGCAGAGGCTGTTGTGGTTGTATCCAGAAGAAACACTGTGGGTCAATTGGTAATTGCCGGCGCATGCGCAAGTCGCCATATTCTCGTAGAAACAAAGCTGCTGGGCCTGAGATGGTTCATCTCATCGTTCAGGCAGAGCTTCAGTTGTTTATTTTTGTATAGCCAAGAGCTGCTCACATATCCATCGTGGTTGTATTTCCTAACGCGATATCAGTTAGATAACGACATGAGTTGACAAATTAGTCGCCACATGGCAAAGAATGTCTTGCAATGTATGGAAATCGCACACTACTGTGAATGATAGACGAATGAAAGGAGCGCGCGCCGACGGTAGAGTACTCTTTAGAATTAGCCTAGCAAGCTAAGGAGCTAGCAGTACAATTTGCAGGAAGAAGTTTTTCATAACACGGCACACTTGAAGGTAGACTTCATATTTTATTTAACTTGTATTTCTTGAGTTCGCTTGCATTTGAGTGGCAGTGTTGTGCTTTAATTAAAACAGCTGTGAGTGAAAAGTACTGATAGCCCTTTAGCCATACAGGTAAACAAGTTTGTTTTCGTCCCATAACGTGAAGTATCGATAGCTAACGTTAGCTACCTAGCACGGGAGCTATCGATAGCTAGCTCATGTAAACACAAAAAGGTTTTATTGTGTTTTCACATCATTTGGGTTTGTTTTGTTTTGAAGTGGGATTAATTTGCAATAAACTTTGCTGCATGTCTTCCGTGCTGCAAACCATATGGATAAAGATAGATCTTGGAAGACAACCTCAGTCTGTTTCGCACGGGAATGAGCGAAGCCATCTGTCTCCTTTCCAACACTTACAACCAGCACGCTAGGCTAGCCCAAGCAGTTTTGAGCCATCCCTTACAAAAACTAATGGCACTAAGCTCCCTCAAATGCCATACCTTCTGATTTCTGAGTATCAAAATTACATTATTGGATGAATTATGTGCAGTTCATATGCTGAAATGCAATATGAAAAAAAATAAATATATGAAAAAACTGCGTTGCACTAGAACACTGTACTGCAGAATGTATTTTGAACATCGAAATTCTTTTTTAAATATTGAATTGTACCTCAGAAACATCAACAAAAAATGGCATTTTCTTGGGATAGATGGATAGATGGCACATTTGTCTTACCTGTCTCACTGGACAACACGACTGCATGGTTATTTCAGTAAACAGTAGATTAATTAATCAATTGATAGCATTGGTTTAAAAATGAAATACGTTTTAGTAGTTATTTCGCCACTCTGATATGCTCAATGTCAGAGTAATAATTTTGTTGAAAGGTGATCTGTACTTGTAATCACTAATTAAAAGTCATGGAACGTTGTCTTTGTCATCCTGTATGATTTGAACAGACACGCCTTAACATAAGTCAGAAACTGAGTGGAGATCAGAAGGATGTCCATCACAAACACTCCGACAAGCAACGATGCCTGCCTCAGCATTGTACATAGTTTGATGTGCCACAGACAAGGTGGCGAGAGCGAGGCATTCTCCAAGAGAGCAATTGAAAGCCTGGTGAAAAAGCTAAAAGAGAAGAAGGATGAGCTGGACTCCCTCATCACAGCTATCACCACCAATGGAGCGCATCCCACCAAGTGCGTTACTATACAGCGCACCCTAGATGGCCGACTTCAGGTAAGGCATTGACCCATACAAGCTTGTTGTCAAAAGGTGAAAAAAAGCGAGCAAGACACTATGATAATTACTGAAAATTTACATTCAAATATAAATGCGAGTGTATTATTTTTGGTAAGAGGGTTATCCACATATACAGTATGTACAGTCAGTGACTGATTTGGTGATTTGCACTTTTGATTGCATTTGCAGGTAGCTGGTCGGAAAGGTTTCCCTCACGTGATTTACGCTCGCCTCTGGCGATGGCCAGATCTTCATAAGAACGAGTTGAAGCATGTGAAGTATTGCCAGTATGCTTTTGACTTGAAGACAGACAATGTGTGCGTGAATCCCTATCACTATGAGCGGGTGGTGTCTCCAGGAATTGGTGAGTAGCTGTTCAGGATCCATCTCAAAAGTGGGGTCATCAGTGGTGATTTAGAAAGCTTGTAATATTATAAATTTTTTCTGTTGTCGTCAATAATATGCACAGTTAATTCTTTGAAAGGAAAAAAAATCCTTGACCATCTCAGGGATTGAATGAGAGGAAGAACACAAAAACTAAACGTTTACTAATTTGCCCTACTTGTGCTTACAGACCTCTCAGGATTAACTCTAGGTTCTGGTGAGTAAATGGAAAATTTGTTCAAGCCCTGAAAAACATAATTGATATTGTAGTCCTTGATGTTTATTTATGCCTGTGTGCATTTACATTTAGTTACAACCCACAATTAAATGGTTGATCATGTAACAATTAATTGGCAAAAGTAAAGACGCGTTGTGTGAAATTTAGTTGTGTTAACTCTGTTAAATTGTGGAGGTGTGACTGCAAATCAGAAAGCACCCAGTGACTTATTGTAACCCATCACTGTCTTCCTCTTCTGACCCCTGCAGGTCCTCCTGGGCTTATGGTGAAGGATGAGTACGATTATGAGGGCCAGCCACCTGTACCCAGCAGTGAGAGTCATCTCCAGACAATCCAGCATCCTCCGTCACGGCCTGCAGCCCAGGAGGCCTTCAGCACCCCAGCTCTCCTCCCTCCCAGCGAGGCCTCCAGCTCAGCATCCACATCCAGTGCCTTCTCAAGCATCTCTGCAGGCTCCACAAGTAAGACAACTTTTAAGTGCGTTGAATCACACTGTAACTGAAACCCTGTTTACAGGTATCTAGCCTTCAAAGTGGAGATTTTTCAAAACTCTGTATTTTTTTGGATTCCACTGGATATGTGTAAACGCAATTAAAAATCTGTTTATGAAAATATCTAGATACATGTAAAAAGGACCTAAATGATCCATGTGTATTATTGAAAGAATACTGCATTAGTTAAGGGCAAATTCCATGGAAAATGGACTTGTTTGTCACATCCATAATGTCAATAGCATGACAGGTATGAAGTGAATGATTATATAAAATATGAGAGTTTGGTCAGTTGTAACAGTTGTATGAACGGAGGTAATGAACACGTGTAATTGCCCAAGGATTACCCTTAAAAGTGAAACTCTCAGTATAGCAGATAACATGACAGTGTGTGTGTGTGTGTGAGAACTATTAGCAGGTGGCAAGTTTTTTGTTTGAACTTCTGTACTAATCATGTAAAATCCTTAAACTTGATGCTGAATACTGATTTTTTTTGCTGTGATGTAGCCATAGGTACTGGTATGTCATTAAAATAACTACTCCTGCTGGTCTCTGCAGATGCCACCCCCACTTGGAGCAGAAACAACAGCTTCAGTGGGCCAACAGTGCCCCATCCCCAGAACGGCCACGTACAGCACCATCCTCCCATGCCACACCCAGGTCACTACTGTGAGTAAAACTTCTCTTCTCTTGCGTAGGTCACGAGAGATATGCTAACTTCCGATGTCCCAAGAAATTGGGGTGTGCCTTTAAAATTTGCAAAATGTTGGCAGCTCTATAAAATATGTCAATTATGTCACAACACTACACACAGCAGGTTTCATCTTTGGCTAATATTGGTCTCAGCACCTGTTCACATTGAGAACTTCATTGTCTATGCACTGATCCAGTTGTGCTGAGTACATGATTGAGTCGCTTGCCCATTTGGCATTATGGGGATGCACATACCGCGTTACACCAATAGTAAACCCTTGGGTCTGGTTGGTAAAATTTGTTTTTCATTGTCCTACCACTCTGACCCTGATCCTCCCACATCTCTGTGAGATCAGACTGTGATTATGATGATAATGTTGATATTGGTTCAGATCGAACCAGGAACGTCTTGCATGAAAACCCCCAGCATGAGCGTTTATCAGTTTGTAAAATACACAAAGAACTGCATATTTTGTGTTTGTTAGGATAAATGCATTTTCTCTCTTCACTGCAGGGCTGGTTCAAAATGACATTGCATTTCAGCTTCCAATATCCAACCATCCAGGTAATTGATGAATCTGTTTAATCTAACTGTTTTATTTTTTAAGGAGCTTATGAAGCTGCTGTTAGATTTACTCCATTAGGTATACTGTTTCTGATTTCTGTCCTCTTTGTTTTTCATTCTATTGTCTTCTTCTTTGAAGCCCCGGAGTACTGGTGTTCCATAGCATACTTTGAGATGGACGTCCAGGTGGGGGAGACATTCAAGGTGCCCTCAAACTGTCCTGTAGTGACGGTGGACGGCTATGTCGACCCCTCGGGAGGAGACCGCTTCTGCCTGGGCCAGCTCAGTAATGTCCACCGGACAGAGGCCATCGAAAGAGCCCGGTAAGGAATATGCTGACAAAGTGTCCCCTGTAATGAGCCATTTAATCATCGCAGTGACTATGAAGCTGATAAATTAATCTAAACACGTTGCCTGGTGTGCCTTTAAATTGACTATGGCCTTTCATTACCTGTTTCTGTAGTAGTATGTTTGAATATGCAACCAAACCCCTTGGATCCTTCCTTCCCCTTACATACTCATGTAGCTGACGCTTCATTCAAAGTAACTTACTAAAAGAGGATTTTAACATTCAGACCACATTCCAGAGGAGACCTCAATAAGGCAGTAATAAATCTGCAGCGGATTCGTAATTTTGACCATGTGACTGCACCGTAGTGGATGGCAAAGGTGGGGGGAGTGGTGTATGGCAATTTAGGATATGATAAGTGAACACAGTGCCTTTGTAATTTAATGTATGGCCATGGCTTAGATTCGGTAGTGATATCAATAGTAGTAACGTCATCTATAGAGCATCAGTACTATTTTGCAAATACTCAGAGACTAACAAACGCTACAAGGTTGCCATGTCATATCCTCGCTGGGTTTGCTGAGTGTGTTGGGTGTTGTGTTCCAGGCTGCACATTGGGAAGGGCGTGCAGCTGGAGTGTAAAGGGGAAGGAGACGTCTGGGTTCGCTGCCTGAGCGACCACGCCGTCTTTGTGCAGAGCTACTACCTGGACAGGGAGGCGGGCCGAGCCCCAGGGGATGCCGTGCACAAGATCTACCCCAGCGCCTACATCAAGGTGAGACCAAAGATTCCTAAATACAGAGCAACACTGTGCATTTCTGTGTGATCATATGGCTCACGTGTTGCTCACTCAGCCCCCCCCCCAATCAATGCGAATATAGAACATGGAACTTGTTGAATGTTTGTTCGTCTTGCTCCACTTTTACCCTCTCTGGTGAGACTGCCGCACAGTAATGACTGCTGACCAAATCTCTCTCTAGTCTCTAGCCATGTCAATTTATTGCTGCATTTTTTATTGTTGCACATATTGCTGTAATATCAAGATTAGTACAGTTATATGTAATACAGTGAAATGCTGCTAAATGACTGTCTTGAAGAAATAAAGGGGTCAGGGAATAAAGTGATCCATCAAGATAATTAGCTCAGTAACAAGCACAAATAGAGAGTTTTTTTATGATCTGATAGATCACAAATGATCACAATATTCTGTTTAGTAGTGATGGTGATCACACCTCTGTCTCCTTATGGTCCACCACCTCCACCATCTAACTATTGAGAGGTGTGCTTCTCAAGTGCAGCAGAGCAGCAGGTCTCTGGACAAAAGCTTTCCCCATCCTCTTTGATGAGGGTTGGTCTTTCTCTTTCTCTCTCTCTCTCTCTCTCTCTCTCTCTCTCTCTCTCTCTCTCTCTCTCTCTCTTCTCTTCCTCTTCCTCTTCTCTCTATGGTCTTGACTGTTCCCTGTGATGTTCTGTGTTGGTTTAGGTCTTTGACTTGCGGCAGTGCCACAGGCAGATGCAACAGCAGGCAGCCACAGCACAGGCAGCAGCAGCGGCTCAGGCGGCGGCCGTGGCGGGGAACATTCCCGGCCCAGGCTCTGTGGGGGGCATCGCTCCTGCCATCAGTGAGTATCCAGTGGCCTGCCCATTTCTCTGACTGCAGACAAAACAGGGGAAAGGTCCATGAAACATGCACACATGCACAAACAGACAAGGACACATACACGCAAACACGCATGCATGCACAGACACACATACACACACACACACACAGACAGGGACACACATGTACATACATGCACAGACGCACTTGCGTACACACACACACACACACACACACACACACACACACACACACACATAGATCATTGCTTGTCAAATCAGATGTGTGATTTGAATCCAGCCTGTGGTCATTTGTGGCCTCTGTCTCTCCCACTCACTCCCTGTTTATCTCCACTGTCCTTTCTGAATAACAAAAAGTAAAAAAAATATATATCACAGATATATAATAATAATAATATATAATAATAATATAATAATAATATATAATAGTGCAAGGGTCAAAATCATGTGTGATTTGGGTAAATTAGCATCATGGGTCCTAACCTTTTGGATGCAGAAACATTTTCATTGCTTTGTTGTTGCTTATTTGTTTATTGTTTTCATACCAAAACTGCATATTGGACATCTGCTGCCCTTTCCCTCTGTGCTGTAAATGAATTGTGCCAAACAGCCTCTCACCTATTTCCCTTATTTTCTTTCTACCTCATGCTGTCTGTAAGAACAGCACAGTACCTCATAAAGCATGAGAATTCCATTGCCCCTTTGTGGCTCATTGAGGAGGGGGTTCTTTGTCGCAGCCATGACATTAGAACGGCTGTGTTTTGATCAGTATAAGTGTTAAGAGAACTGATGTATCTAAAAGGAATGCAACCCTCTCCATGCCTATCCGTGTAGAGGAACTGTGTGGCTGTGTATTTGTGTTATTATTTTTTTAAACTGCAGAGCTCCTGCTAGAGTTGCAGAATTATGTTGACGAGATGGCTCATCTTTGGGTGGGCCATAGGGAAGTGGAAGCTTTAAGCCTTGAGGTATTATAAGAACACCTGGCAAGTGTGGGATTTTTTTTTTTTTCTAGAATTCTCAAATTATACAGATTTGTTTGCAAATCAAAGAATCAGAAGTAGCAAGGATAATTTTTGAACAGTTATATTGACCAACAACGCAGTAAATACAATATAAGGTTCTGTGGTGATACGAGGCTGTAGGGGGAACCGAGAGAGCCTTCATTCACCCCTTAACGAGTCATTTGACTATCAAAGTGACGACAAAGTTATGAAGTTAACCTAAAAACAGCACAAAACCTTGTCTGGTGTCTAGTTTTTACTGTGTTGTGTTTGTTTTGTGTTCAGGTCTGTCTGCTGCGGCGGGCATCGGCGTGGACGACTTACGGCGCCTGTGTATCCTGCGCATGAGCTTTGTGAAAGGCTGGGGCCCCGACTACCCACGACAGAGCATCAAGGAGACGCCCTGCTGGATCGAGATCCACCTGCATCGCGCCCTGCAACTGCTGGACGAGGTGCTCCACACCATGCCCATCGCTGACCCGCAGCCCCTGGACTGAGCACCCCACCAGCATCCCACCGCCAGCTGCAGCCCGCCAAAACACTTTCAGTCGCACACCAGCAGTCAATTTTTGTTCATGTGGCAAGCATTCAGTAAGCGGTGGATTTTACTGAGCGGTGCTGTCAAAAGTGGAACAGTGGAACGCTTTTGAGCAGTTTCGTGGCGGCGAGTGGATTTGTGTGGGATACACTAGAATCTAAGCAATCGAACGTTGAACGCGAAGACAGTGCGCTGCCTTTATGTCGACGCCTGTGTGTGTGTGTGAAGATTCTTAGGTCACCATCAGGTTCTTGACTAACTCCTCAGACTGACCCAATTGCAGGCTAACCTCCAGTTGTATAGAGTTAGGATCAACGAAAAAAAAAAGTGAAAAACGTAAAGGGATAACCAACAGCACTGTGAGCGAGCTAAACGACAAACCCTCATTCAAATCACTTTGGCTCAGTCAGGGGAGAGGGAATCCTGAGTATTACAATCAAAAGGTATTTTATGCATTTTTTTGATCTTTTTCTATTTTTTTATACAAGAATCCAGCTGTGGAGAATTTTCATCATGTTAATTGTAAGTGTGGGGTGGCCTTTCCTCTTTCAAATGGAAGTTCTGTCTCCGCATTATCTTGCCTCTGGATATCCTGGTGATATGGTTCTTTTGAAGACCAGGCAGAGAGAACAGAAAATGTCTACTTACGCACCAGTAGAAAGTCCCTATGAGGCTTTACTAGGCCAAGATGGCTTAGAATTGCATGGAATTTTTATATCTTGTTTGCAAGAATTGGATGTTAGTAGCTTCTGCCTGTATATCAGACTTATAACTGAGATCAGAGGGCTGTCTGTCTGTCTGTGTCTGTCTTTCTGTCTGTCTGTCTCTACCAAAATAAGGACATTTGCTGTAGGAGATCTCTTTTAACATCAGTCATACAACAGGTTTTCAACATAGCTCTCAGAACAGACGTTATTTTTTAAGGTTTTTTTTTGTATTTTGTTTTATTTTTTTTAAATCATGTGTGTTTGCAACCAGCAAAATATACTCAACACAACATCAGGATCATTCAGTGTGCAGGATCCTTGAACTGTGTGATGATTACATTGAGCCCCAAGCTGGGGAATTCAATCAGATTCACAGTTCACTGTTCCATCACACACACTCCATCATCATCATACTCGCCCCTGCAGAGAAATACCGCTCCGACTCTCATCTGAACATTTGACTTTACAGCA
Source organism: Tenualosa ilisha (assembly GCA_015244755.2). Taxonomy (NCBI): domain Eukaryota; kingdom Metazoa; phylum Chordata; class Actinopteri; order Clupeiformes; family Clupeidae; genus Tenualosa; species Tenualosa ilisha. The sequence goes on along the minus strand of PYXC01002283.1, from coordinate 1,597,996 downwards.
TTTGTTTTTCTAGACGGTTGCTTTGTAGCTTTGTAATAGCACTTTACCTCTTTGTATTGTATTACTCAACAGTGTCAACTTTGGCTTGTAAATAGTCTGATAATAAAGACATGCCATGCCTCTCTGTGTCTGAAGCATATTGCGCTTGTTTGTTGGTGATTAGTAAGAAAACGCCTTTCTTTTATAGTCCCTTAGTTACGTTGGCTTCTAAAACTGCTTGCTCAGTTCCTTGATTGTGATTGTGATTGTGATTGTGGCTGAATCACGTTCCAAGCTGTTGTAAATCCAGCACGCGTACACGTGTCGTTTTGCCAAACAACACCCCTTAGCTTTTTCACATCCAGTGCAATCTCACACCCTCTTCATTTACAGATCTTCAAGAACAGTGAAATACAGAATACTGGGTACTTGTCCAGTGTTTTTTGGTAATGTTGTAACTGTATGAGTATGTTTCCCAAAAGCATAGTTGCTAACTAAGTTAGCTAATTTGCAATGCAGTAGCCCATTGCCAACCAAGTAGCAACTATGCTTTTAGGAAACCGGGACTTGTTACATGTGATGTAATGCATTATACTTGTTGCTGTTCTTGGCCAACAACAATTTACTGTGAGATGTGGACTAAAAAGTCAACAGAAATCCATGCACTAAATGGTATTACAATTTACTACAGGTTGCTACATTGTAGTTCACACCACCATGAAGATAAATTGTAACAAAGATTCCTGTAACAACTGTTACCTATGTCTTTTTGCAAAGGAAATACAAAACGACAACTAGAATTTTTTTTTCTTCTGGTTCAAGGATCAACACAGACTGTTGATGGAATAGCAATACTACACACTAATCCACTGGTTCAATTTCTTATGCTTTTTATTTTTAATCATTTTAGATTAGATTTTAGAATATGTTTTAGATCACACTTTCTCTTTTTTCCCCTTGCTTGATGGCCCTTCAGATTCTAAAATGAGACCTGAGCTTGTGAGAGAGCAAATGTGGTAGCTGCGGGGCTGCTTCTCACTAGGACACAAGGCAGAATGGAGACATTTTGGGGGAAGAAATGGATTATTGAAGGGGGGTGGGGTAGAGCAGCTGGTTTGGCGATGCTCAGAGACAAAATGGTCATGAAAGTCATTCTAACATAGCCACCTTCCCCTCTCTTGTATCACTTCTTAGAGTAGGGAGGAGATCATGTTAGCCATCTGAGTCCTCAGAAAGTTGCCCGTAATTCCTGGTGAGTGAACTGCACCATAGTCTTCTCAGTGTGCCTTGTTTTATTCAACACTGTCTATAATCTTTCTCCAGCATCACTTTTGGTTTTCATAGGTAGCCTAGGTGTGTGACTCTACTGAGAATGAAATGACATTAAGACTATGGATGATGCCCAGTTATTAGGTGCATAATGTTGAGACTTAGAGCATAAAGCCTACATCTCTAGTGTTACCTTTCTTCAACAAAAGGTAAGATACTAACATGATGAAAATGGTTCGTGAAATGGTTAGAAAGTATCACAAATTCGAGGCAATTGTTAGTCAGCTCTTGTCTCTGTTTCAGGGCACTGCATGCATTTCTTTAAAAAAAAAAAAAAGAGGTACTGCTGTGGACAGTTCTGAAAATGCAGTCCTTGGGCACAGTCTCATAATCTCATCAAAGGCAAGGTATGGTCAATATTACACTGAACACCAGTAAGTATTGAAGATTTAGAGATGCCTCTTTTCCTCATCATTAGTGTCTGATGTTTTTGAAAGCAACAAAGAATTTCCTGTTGCTGTATTGTGGGTGTGGGAGGAACAGTGGCACTATGACAATTCCCTCCAGCATTCCCCTGTGTTTCAAGTGGTTTCCAAATGCCGTCAAGCAGCCAGGTGGGTCCTCACATCTCCTCCAAAGACACAACTGAATATATTGCCCTGAAGGCATAGCAATGCATTGTGGGTACCTGGCACCTGCTTTGAAGAAGGCAGCACTGATGGGGTGAGTGTTGAGACCTAGACAATAATATCTCTCTTTTTCTTGTATAAAAGAGCAGTGTGCCCCATGAATAAAAGACTCCTAGGCTGATCGTCCGTACCCTTAAGAATAAGTGTTTCCTGGGCAAATTGACATTTGCAAAGTGTCAGAAAATTGATCTGTGGGGAGCAAATGATTTAAAGGTTTTGATGGTTTGATGCTAATACTAGCACACTACCAAATATGACTACCAAATTAGTGTCTGCCCTTTTTTCCTGACCTGAGGAATATTTCTGTCTGTAGATCTTCACCAATTAAGTTAAGGTTAATAGCCAGTCTTGACCGGGCACAGGTAGGTGGATTCTTGTTTGAATCATGAAATGGTAATTTTCTGTAACTACAAGCACAGTACAGTCTTCTCGTGCAAAAACTGTCTTGAAATATCAGTGATAGAAGTATCGCGTTCAAGTAATGATTTGAAAAACTACTGCAGCTTCTCAGTTCTCTACTTCTCAGTTTTGCCAGTTCATCTGGTGTCTGCGTAAGATCTGCGTAAAAGGAATAGCTGTTTACTTTTTTTCATGTATGGTAAATCTCCATTGGAAGTGGACAACTTCAGTGAAATTTGATGCAGAGAAGTTTAGTGTGTTGTGGAGTGTCAAGGAATTAAATGGAAAAAACACCAGTTATCGCCATTCAAAGTTACTTTCAACAAGAAAAATGTTTATTAATTGAAAGACAAGCCACAGATTTTAAGAAAACAACACTAATAAGCTAGCCTGAGCTCAAGTCTGAAATATTCAGAAAAACAAACTACATGTGTCTTCAATATTTCCTATATTTTCCTCAATGACACACTAAATGTTAATATATGCCTTTATAAATATAAAAGTTCCCCAGTTTGTAATCCTTTTATGCAAAATACACAATACAAATCACTCTACACATATCTGTTAGCTCTTACCAATTCTCAGAGGATATATTATACTAAGAGGTAACTTGAAACAACACACAAAAGGAGTAAAAGAAAAGAAAAATACATATGTATGCAAAATACCATACATAATCCAAAAACCAGAAGAGAGAGAGAAAAAAAAATCACAATGTACACTTGCCAACATATGTGAAGGACAAAAAAAAGGAAAAATTAAACAGTCATTATGACAGTTAAAGAAAGAGACTGTAAATAAATAACCTTTCATTTTTTTAATCTTTATATTTACAACTAAGACCGCCCCTGGGAGGGAGGAAGTGGAATGACCTCACAGTGCCCTCCCAGAGTGCCATAATGCTTGTGCTTGCATTAGAATGCGCTACCGCGGGCAACCACTCACTAAGTAAACCGTCAAATGGCACTTAAAAATATTCCCGGACACAGAAATTTGATAAAGCAAGCATACCACTTCCATTAAATTATAAAGAGAGAAAGAGAGAAAATCAAACACAAGAAAAAAAAGGTTTCAGATCTGGTCATGATGGTGATAGTGCAGTGGTCTTGTTGGCAGATCCCAGTTGAATTTGCACGATCATCATGGGTCTCCAGAACGTTCCACTTCTTTTTTTTTTTTTTTTTCCTCTGGGGAAGGACTGAACGGCGTTCCCCACTGACATACATGTCTACCTTCCACCACTGACACATATTTCACAGGGCAAACAGCCCACAACCACAGACAGCACTGCACCCTATGTCTGGGTGGAGGAACTATACCTTCACTCTGGCGTTTAGCATGGCTGGTTGTGGTGTTCTCATGTTCAGATACATCCAGATCCAGGCACCGGGTAATGGCACTGTCCCTACCCACTCCCTGCAGGTCCCTGGGACAGCTGGGCAGGGAGTCGTGGAGGAGGAGGTGGTGGTGGTGGTGGTGATGATGATGGCAGCAGGCAGTTCTCTCTGGTCCTGGAGGTGAGGGTGAAAATCAAAGGCACTGGGGGGTCTCCACTTGCCTCGAGCTGCCTGCCACTGACGCTGGGGGGTGGGGGGTGGGGGGTGGGCAGCATCTCGCCATTGGAGGAGCCTGCTCTCGGGTTGCAGTTTGCTAAATGGTTTTCTTTTTTTTTCTGATATGTTGCTGAGATGTCAAAAATTGCATTGCATTGATTTCCACATGTAGTGTGTGTGTCTGTATGTTTTCTTCTTTACCATTGAAAAAGAATAAACGTCAAATTAAAACATGCCTGCTGGAATTGTAGTCCAATAAAAGTGCCACAACACAAAAAAGAGCAGGCCAATCACCTCCCCTCCCCACCCCATCATCCCGCCCTCCCCTCCCCGCCCCAAATATAAGATTTCTTTAAATGCTAATAATTACGAGAGGTCATCTTCACATTGATCTTCAGAGCCAGTTTTAATGAAGGAGAAGTCTGAGACTAAGATTCCGGGGCAGTAGCCAGGCTATCTGAGACTGCCAGCCGAGGGTGCTCATTCTTCACTGTCACTGTCACTCTTCACTGGCACATACACGTTAGAGAAAGTAAACAACAACAACAGCAACAACAACAACAACAACAACAACAAAACAACTAACATAAGGAAGAAAAATCATGATTTCTAGCAGCACAAAAAGAAAGGCATGCAAACACCAATTAAAAAAGCACTTTCTGGAGTCTAATGCACATAATCAATACAAAAAAAAACAAACAAAAAAACAAAAAAAAAACCAAAAGAAATCTGTTCATATCCAACAAATTATTCTCTAATAGTGGTTTGCGGATTGGACACAATAACTTACAGCAGTGATGTTTCCATGTGAACATAAGGGAACAACAGACAGGTTGTCTTTTGCTGCACAGTGGCTGGACAGTTCAGTAGTTCTTCAGGGCTCCGGATCCCCTACTGAAAGTGTAACTACACACACGCACACACTCACTCACAAACTGCACCTCGATTTGACAATAAATACAAATACAAGTCCTATTTCGCAAGGCATTATGATAATGATGATCCATTTGGTCATTAATTCAAAGCTGCATTTAGGAGCATCAGGTTTCTTCATAAACATAGTTCATAAACTTTGTGCTCTCACACAATTACCACCACTTTCCACAGGCAGAAGGAAAGAAAGAGAGAAAAGGTCATGTTTCACAAACAGATTAGTGGCCTCATTTACAAAAATGTAGATTCTTGGGATAGTGGTCATTAATAAACAGTTTTTGTCACATAAACATAATTCATAATAAACTGAGTAGTCTTACTCCCCTCAATAAACAAATATACATTTCAAGTGAATGCAACATTCCTGTATGGATAACAATCAATTAATCAGAGACACAGAACTCAAGGCGGTTGTGCAGACAGCTCTTATGATTGAGAAAACAAAACATCTACGGAGAAAAATGATCAGTAGTTAAGGAGTTGTTCCAGTTCATTGTCTTATACCCAGTATGAGTGTGTTTGAGTGTTTTTTTTTGTTTTTTTTTATAATCTACTAGTGTAACAGCAAGCAAAGAACAGGTCAAGTATACAACTAGCTTACAGTGTACATCGTAGTCCCTTAAGAATGAGAGCCACAAGAGAATAAGAGTTTTAGGGCGCAGTGATGTGGAGGATTGTGTGCCCTCGGCTGCCAGTGACCCATCACGGCAAAAGGCAAACTCACTCTCAAATTAGTCAGCTGGTAACATGAGCTGAGAGGTTCTAGCATGAATGATGCTAGCTCTCTGAGCTGACCGTCTCTTTAATCTGACGCACGCGTGTGTGTGGGATAAAAGTCAATGCCATGTCATGTGCCACATTAAAATGAAAAAGTAAAGGTTTAAAAAAAAAAACAAACAAACAAAAAAAAGAAACAGAATGGGCATCTGTTTTCTTCAGTAGAATTTGCCTGTGAATTACAATATATATATATCTATATATATTTCTATAGTTATACATCATAGAAAATCTCAACTTTTGGTCCTCTGTACAGGTATTGACTTTGAAGCAGAAAAGCACAGGGGTCGGGGGTCAGAAAAGTATGAGAGACAGTGGAAGGGTGTGGGCACCACTGGCATGAGGTAGGGGCACAAGAGGGCACTACGGACTGTGGGATAAACAAAAAGAACACAAGCAACACACCAGGCCAGGCTCAGGCATCCTCACACAACTCAAAAGACCAGGCAATAATTGAACAGGCATCAGAAAGAAGAAGTATGAGGAAAAAAAATAAAAAATACAAAAGTACTTGAAGATTTATTATGAGAAGAACCAGATCTCATCAAAATCATGATTTGACACATAGAAAGACAAAACAAACAAACAGAAAGCATCAAAAACCTTCCTCTCCATTGACGCTGATGTCAGCGTGGAGATGGTTGCCCAGTTCCTGGGCAGACAGAGGGTTGGGGTGCAGTGGCTGGGTTAATATAAGGCACTGTGATGAACCCGAGGTACACAAGGTCCCTGACATTCGCTCGGTTCTACAGCACGGCACAGGCGCGAGAGGAATGACGGCAACAAGAATTAAGACAAACAAACGAAACGAAACAAAATGAAAAACAAAAAAAGACAAAAAAAAAAAAACCAAAAAAAAAAAAAAAAAAACACTCTAAAGAACCTCGTCTCCAGTGACAACGCATCACTTCCTCTGTATTTGGTCCTATCCGGAGGGAAAAAAACAAAACAAAAACAAAATTGACAGCTGTCACGACAACAATATAGAGAACTATAAGACATCTGGTAGAAAAGCAAAATACAAAAACAAAAAAACGTTTCTGGAAATTTATGAAGTGACTGAGCCCAGCAAACAGAAGGCATTTGGAACAGCGTCCCACGCAACGGATGTGGCGTGAAAACGGCACAGGTACGAGTGTGATCTCACAACCCGCCAGACAACTTTAGCAGCACAGCAAAAATACACGGAGGAAAGACAGTACTTTTCCAGACATAATTCCAAGCCGAAAGGGAAGGGAAAGGTTGGGCAAGGGCAGAAAGAGACATTTGGCAAAAGACTTTTTTTTTTTTTTTTTCCTTTTTTTTTTTTTTTTTGCACAAACTGATAAAACACGATCAGATTTGAACAGTGCTAACAAAACACTGTACACAGTAAAAACTGGATTTTGGGGGAGGGGGACAAAAAACAAATGATGTCAAAACCCAAAACCAAGAAAACAGATCTATAAGACCTTTGTTTTTCGAAGACTTGGATTTGAGCTCTAGTTTATCAACGGGAATAATGGAATGTTCCGAATTTCAGTGTTAATGGAATGTTGGAGTGTTCCTAGTGTTACGGGGATAAACCCTTGGGTGCACTGTGTGGCTGAAGTGTTGTGTCAGGTCTCCTCGTCGACACACACACACACACACACACACTCACGCACAGAGTCACCCCATCTTTTCTCTACTCTCCTCCTTAGCTCCTTCCCTCTCTCCCAGTCCATGAAGCACCTATCTTCATCAACAGCATCAGCACAGATTCTTATACTCTCCATCCCCCAGTCACCCAAACAACATCATCAACCTCCTGATAAGGCAAGAGGCGAGACCTGACCTGACCTTAAAGCAGAGAGAACGTGAAGACCAAAGCGCGTACAAAACAAAATGTATAAAAACAGACCGAGAAGGCTTGAGAGACAAATGAGTAAAAGAGAGAGAAAGAGAGAGAGAGAGAGAGAGATTGAGGGGAGAGCTTGGTGTGGAGAACTGCATGAGGGTGGGAAGGCGGAGGTAACCTTGGCCCTGCACCTCGTCCCTTTCTGCCCGCTCACACGGGGGTGAAGCTGTTCCCGGCACTGTTGCAGTGGCGGATGGTGCTGGTGGCCCCGGGCGGCGGAGGTGGCAGGATGTGCTCGGCGTGCTCGGCCGGGATGATGGTGGCTGTGGTGGCGCCACCGGCGGATGTGGGCAGCGAGCTGAGCATGCCCACCACGGTGCTGCTGCCGTCCTCCATGGTGCCCACCTGCAGCACCTGGATGACCTCGGGTTCCACCTCAGACTCGGCCTTCTCCCGCTTGGCCAACGGCTCGCCACTCTCGTCCAGGTCGTCGTCCAGGTCACTGTCCATCTCGCTCACCTCGTCTGCAAACATACACACTACTGTCACTACCACTACTACTCTTACCACTTCTACTCCGACTCCTACTACTACTCCTCCTACTCCTAATAATACTCCTACTACTACTCCTTCTGCTACTCTTACCACCACGACTACTACTGCTCCTATTACTACTCTTACCACTACTCCTACTAATAATACTCCTACTACGTACAACACCTTTCATGCAGGCACTGCAACTCAAAACACTTTACAAAGGTCATAAGGTCCAAAGGTTCAAGGCAGGGTCAAATCACTAGTTAGGTGTGGTTTATATATATATATATATATATATCTCGAGAAATTACTGCACTGCGCCCAAGCTACACCCACAGCAGTACAAAACATGCTCAACCCGGATCTGCCACATCCTATTCTGTGTTCTCACCTTTGTCGATCATGTTGGGAGACATGGCGCTCAGCTGGTCACACTGCAGCAGGCAGTGTGGACAAAACAGAAAGGAGAGACAGAGAACAGAGAGAAATGATTAGATTAGATTTGACTTGCCTTGCCTTCATGATGAAAGGAAGCTCGCTTTCCACACAGTGGAGATGGCTGCCACCAAAGGTTACATTTACATACACAGACTTGGAACGTGTTCTAACCCCCCAGTGGCACGGTGCTGCTGGGAACATAATATGTGTGTGTACATGCATAATGACTGAACGGGAGAATATACTCTGTGTGTGCATATATATAGACGGGGGTCCCAGTCTTTCATAATTTCATATGAAAGTCCTCAAAGATATATATATATATATTTATATACAAAATTGACAGCTGTCACGACAACAATATAGAGAACTATAAGACATCTGGTAGAAAAGCAAAATACAAAAACAAAAAAACATTTCTGGAAAACTATGAAGCGACTGAGCCCAGCAAACAGAAGGCATTTGGAACATATATATATTTTGCTTTTCTACCAGGTGTCTTATAGTTCTCTATATTTGCAACATATATATATGTTGAAAATATGTCTTCTGTTTGCTGGGCTCAGTCGCTTCATATACATATATATATATATATATGAATATATATATGGGACCCCCTCTTGGAATAGCATATCTGCCACGTGTTCAGCTGTACACATCTTTTTGTGTTTAATACTGTATGTGTACCTGGGAAAAAACATATGTATGTGTCTGTCTCTGATGCATATGCAGGGTTTGCACTAAATTCATTAAGAAATAAAAACTGAATAGTGATACTGAATTAGGCAAAAAAAAAAAAAGCTGAAAGTAAGTTACTGTGCCCCATTCAGTCTATGTTGTTTCCTACCAACAGCTATGAATTCAGCTATGGATTTACAGATCTCTCCGTCAACTATATGGGTAAACAAATGATACCATTTGATCTTACTACCAAGTTTTACAGCTTATTTTTTGTCACACATATAATATAGAGCGCAAAGCAATCCAACAGAATAGGTGCATAGCCCTTAGGGTGAAAAATGAGAGTCGATGTCAATTCTAAATTTATTTTCACATGAACCTTGAAAGCTTACACTGTGCAGTTTCATGCGATGTATGATATGAATAACAAATTAAGCAAATAGCCTAAACAAATTATAAGTTTTGTTAACCAACTTTTGAAGCTACACTGGGGCTTAAGCCCCGGCAAAAGAGGCTTACCCATACAGCGCTGCAGGAAACACTAATATAGACATGTGAGAGCACCTGATACGGCCATCTCAGGAGCTCAAGCACGTATAAATATTGATGGACAATGATTAATATTTATATGTGATGACTAAATTGACACAGACCTGTGTTGTGTTGACCCTACCTGCAATGCTTATATCAGTATGTATACATGCGCAGTAAGTGTGTGGATCCAGTCCTCCTCTCCCATGATGCCTCCCCTGTATACTCCTGTGTGTGTGTGTGTGTGTGTGTTCTCTCTCTGTCATCCTCACCTCTCCCATGACGCCTATGGGGGTCTCTCCAGTGGCCTGGGCCACACGGTGCTCTACCAGATAGAACATGTACTCATCGTACAGCAGGCGGATGAGGTGGAAGGAGCCGAAGCTGGCTGCACTGCGCAGGGTCAGGTCCCGGATCACCATCGAGCTGCCGGTGGAGAGCGGGAAAGAGCAGAGATGACATCCACCTGTGTGCTGCACTCAAAGTGAACTTGGACCCTATGGTAACATTATTTCTGTTCATCACAGATGACATTATTACTACATAACCACAGAGATTTTAAAGAGATAATCCTGGGTAAATCAACCCATAGCCTTGCTGTCGGAGGTCACTGGGTGCTGTTGGGAGGAATTAGAATGAGAAAATTGGCACAACGGGGAACCGTATAGTGAATTGGCAGCTAACGTTAACCAGTGAGGGCATAGAAACAGTTTTCTTTGCCTCCATCAACTAGCATTAGCTTTCGGTTTGCTACTCTGCCTATGCTGTACCAATTTTTTTTTTTTTTTTTCACAAAATTTCTTTTGACAGCACTTAGTGACCTCGAACAACATGGCTGTGGGTTGATTCACCCCAGGAAATCCCTTTAAACAAATGCTGTGGACAAACTGATTTGCCTCTTTGAACTGCTGCTTGACATTTTTTTTTTTTTTAACTCAGATTATAAGCCTACAACTTTCTTATTGAGATCTAAGACTATGGGCATCAGTCTGGCTCCATCAGCTACGCTTGAGAAATGCTAGACTCAATTTTAATTGTAGATTAAAGGTCAAATAAGGTCAAATACGACAGGCTGTATCCCAACCCCCACCCAGTTTCCTGATTGGCTGATTCATGCCGGTTCAAATCTTTGAGGATTTAGGGTTTAGGGATAGGGCGACGCTGGAATTCAGCCTCAGCCCCACGATCTGGTTCCCTTCTCCTTTCCCTATAGCAGCAGCGCTCCACTGGGCTTCGTACCTGTAGAAGGACCACTTGAGCAGGAACTGGCGAGCGGCCTTGGGGAAGCTGGCGCGGTCCTCGTAGGGCTTGAGAACCTGGCTCACCACATTGTCCAGCCAGGCGGCCCACTGCTCCAGGGAGCTCTGCTGCTGCAGCGTGGCTTTGAAGTCCTGCTCCAGGCGCTGCACCACGCCCTCCTCGCACTGGCACACCCACGAGGCCTGCTCCTGGGGGGTGGGAGGGACACACACACACACACACACACACACACACACACACACACACACACACACACAGGGGGGAGTGGGGGAATGGAGAGTGTGAGAGCAGGAAAGAGTGAATGTGAGAGAAAGTAAAAAAAAAAAGAAAAAGAAAAAGAAACAGATTGGGAGAAGGGGAGAGAAAGTGAGGGGAAAGGAGTGAGAGAGAGAGGGAGAGAGAGAGATGTGTGAGCATAATTAAAAAAACATGTATGCCTCCTTATGCTCTTGTATTTAAAAGCAAGAATAAGTCATACCAATACACAAATTCTACTTGAATTATTTAGAGGACATTCTCTGAGGGAGATCTGTCACGTCTCAGAAAAACCCGAGGTTGATGGGAAGAGAACAAAAACACTACAGCACTACCAATAGGGTCACTGATCTGGCTGTCAATCACGTGTCCAACCCGGGCGATGCTGCGGGGCATAATGGTACTGGGGAACAAGACTAGCTCTGGGGAAATCGCTGAGGGGATGCATGGATGGCATTTGCACAGAGCACAGGGAGCTGGGGCCCAATGCAATCCAGAATCCCTTTCAAACAGGAGAATGCGCAGGCTCCATGTTGCATTATCAGTGCTTATCTTATACACCATACAACATGCCTTAAGGCCATACACAACACACAGCCCCTGACTAGACAAGCTCCAGTCACTCACTAAGGAGTGGGCTATACGGTGAATAACAATAAGTTGGTTTTGTACCGTTATACACGCTAGCAGAAAATAAGTGGAGGATCTGAATGCAAGTATAGGCTTCATGACCAAGCTCACTGGTTTACTTTACATACCCACAAACAATGTGGAAACCAAAGATTCTTGAGCACTATGTGGTGGTTCAGGGCATACTTCATGTCCATGATGTAACTGATCTATCTTGCTCCGCCCTGGAATCTTTGTTGGAAACAATCCAAAGGGTCCAGGTACACACACACACACACACACACACACACACACACACACACACACACAAACAGACAGACCTAATGACCTGCTGACTCACGCAGATAAGTGGGGTGTGTGGCACTGACCTGCACGTTGGCGAAGTCCACTCGGTTGAGGTCGGACAGCATCTGGTTGATCTGCGAGGTATTCTGCAGCACGGCACGCGCCGCCTGCGCCAGGTGGTTCAGTGAGGTGTACCTGCGCAGCGTCTGCGCAAAGGCACTCACAGCCGACACCTGTGGATAATGAAACGACAAACACAGGCAGGCAGGCACGCAGGCACGCAGGCACACACACACACACACACACACACACACACACACCCCTTAAACTTCTTCCTAGCACTGGATAAACAGACAGCCCACAAACAACCATAAACCAACAACTGTGGCAAACGTGAGAGTGCCACACTAACATAGGGCATAGGGAGCATGATACAGGCCACCTTAATGGATTAATCCAGAATAACGCAGATTAAGAAAACTAGCTCAAATGCAAGCCTGACATGAGAGCAGCCCACACCGCACACAGATCAGACTGAGTGGAACAGGATCAGGCAGCAGGAACAAGACGCTGGAGTGACCGGGGAGCCGACAAACACTGACCTTGGTCTGGACCATCCTCTGGGGCACGGCGTTCATGGCCGTGGTGAGCCAGCCCTCCAGGCTTTTGGCAAAGTTGCGGATGGCTTGAGTCAAGGCACCTGAGAGGGCACAGAAGGGAATGAGAGTGTGGTCAAAAATTCCAGGCAGGCAACTTGGTGGATCATTGTGGTCTTTAATCACGACACCGGAGACAAGTTACTCACACAAAACCAACACAAGGTGCGCCGAGTAACAAGCCCATTTTCCTGGAGACTAGGACTCCCTTTTATACCCCCCAGCACACATTACATGTTGTAAACAAATGGCAGACCTTCCTGTCCTCACAACTGGCATTTGACTTCTTGCCCTTCTGTTGTTTTAACTTGTCTAAGTTCCATGTCCACTCCCTCTAAATTCCTGGTGCAGACAGATATCTATCTGGTTTTCACCAGCACCCTCTGTTTCTCACATTCCTAACCATAATTTGCTTGGTTGGTTGTCTTAATCGTTTAGACTAAGGTTTTACACATGGCATACATTTGTAACACATTACTCTTCTCTTTTGCCGATATTCATTTCTAGGATATTACAATTTTTTCTACAAGAGCACTGAATGGGGTGGAGCGCGACTGAGACCTCGGTCAACACGGTGCCTCAGAGTCTGTTCACACTGGTCATTAGAATGCGTCTTGGGTAAATCTGATTGCAAGCGGTCTACTGGTCAACCATGGTGAAAGACACAAAGTCGCATCAGGACGCATTGAACGCTCACACTACAGAACATATGTGAATCCAGGCGTCTCAAACTACCTCCACATGTGGTTTGAGCAATCTGCTTCCAATGCGTTTTAGTCATTGTTCGCACCAGCATTTAAAACGAGCCACTTGCAATCAGATTTACCCAAAAGCATTTAAACGACTAGTGTGAACAGCCTCTCAGAAACTTAGTACCAGAAAAAATTTTTGAAAAGTTTTGTGAAGTGAAACCTTTCATAGTAACGCTCCAAATAATAGAGTTGACTCTCACAACTAAGCCTACACCATCTTGACGCTTTCTATGAGGATTCAGAGTATGTTTAACTGTAATGCTATTTAAAAGGTGCAGATAGATTTCACGCATTGAGCTAACTGTGTGTTGGATTGCATATCATGAGAACCGCAGAGCAAGATGGAGGCAGGGTCTGCATGTGTGTGTGTGCGTACATGCATGTAGATGAGTGATAGGGGCAGGCGGTGTGTGTGTGTGTGTGTGTGTGTGTGTGGTTGTGTAGTCTTGTGTGTTGGGTACAGGCTCTGTGTGTGTCTGACTCACTGGGTATGGGCCTGAGGACATCTGGTATGAGTATCTCCACCAGGGCCTGGTACATGAGGTGGTCACAGGCACTCATCCACTTCAGCACCGCCTCATTTCTGCAAAGCAGCAGCAGCGAAGCCCGCGGCAGACGGCTCTCGATCTCACTCACCCCACTGTGTACACACACACACACAAATCATGAGTGTACACAAACAGATTGACAACATCAAACCCTCCATGGAATGCACTCTATACTGACCTGATGTTTGGCATAGAAAATTATTACAATCCTGCATGCCAGTGTAGAAGATCACATGATGTGTGGAATACAACCCCTGTCTAGTATAAAAAACATCTGGTAATGGTGACCAATACTGACATATTAATTCGTCATGTAATTGGGACATTTTTTTTTTCTTAAATGATCTGCATCGGCCAATATCTGAGCATGATGATTAACTGGCACTGAATGGCAAATTACTTCCTCCTGTCAGCTTCCCACAAAATAGCAAAACAGCTTAAATTAATATAATCAGTGTACCATATCAAATATACGCAATTATGAGTTAGAATAAAGTGTTAAGCTAAATCACACCACAGATATAACTGTCTGGCCCTAAACCGTGCTACAAACACTTATTTCTTTAATAGTTCTTTAATAGTAATATTTACTTTAGTTTACCAGGAGGCAGCAGTGTTACACAGCTGGGCTTCTACATTTTGCAGAACATAATGAGGACACAAGGCACTAACCTGTTCTCTGTGATTGTGGCGCCCTCTACAGAATTGGAGTGGGAGTACCGCCAGAAGGTCTGCCACAGTTTCTCAATCAGGCTGAACTGCAGGTTCACAACCACATCCAAGATAGCCTGTGCACCACCACCACCACAACACACACACACACACACACGGGTTAGACATTATGATGAGCTGATACACAAGTCTCATCATCTAGTCCTCATGACTGTATGAGAGGATGCATATGACATCTTTTATTAACACACTAAGGCCCTGTTTACACATATGTAAATATTGTCATGAATGGATATTTTTTCATCTGTTTTTTTTTATTGCTTTTACACATATCCAGTGGAATCTGGAAAATACAACATCTTGAAAAATATCCATTTTGTATGCCGTTTAAAAATAATATCCGCTTTAAGGTGGCTAAAAGGTTTCCCCTATGCCCTAAAACCTAGCCAGAATCCTCACAGACTTAACTGGCATGAATTGACTTTCCCTCTCAACAATGGGATTCTCTTTACTGATTGGCTGATGGGGAGATTGTTGTATAACTGGCTACCTTTGAAGTACATCCAAAAAATTTTAATCACTGTTCCATATCAATGCACTTATGAATGGTAACCATAACAACAACAAAAACAACAACTAATACAGTATTTCACGCTGTACTTTCCCCCCTTAACTGTAGGTTACTTTCTGTAGTTCATGTACTTGCTTCCTAAATATAAAGAAAGTTCTAGATAAAATTATATCCTAAATACAAACGGGAGATAAGTGGGATAACAGCCTTCGAGGTGACCAGTTCGATGGAAATAATGACTCAGCGAAGGCATTCCTTCGCCTCCATCTCACCGTGATTTCCATTGCACTGGCCGCTTCATCGGCCGTTATCTCTAACTTGATAAGGCTGTAATCATTATGGTCTGTGAAAGAGAGTGCATTGACTACTGACCTCACAGTGCTCCCTGTAGAGCGTCTGCAGGGATTTGACGTCATCAGGGCTGATGTGGTCCACGTTGGTATCGCCCAGGTCTAACTCAGCAAACTCTGGCAGCGCACGGGAGGCATCTGAGACAGGCAGAGAACCCCCACCCACCCACATACATACACACACACGCACACACACGCACACAGAAACACATAAAAATCAAAAACACACTCTTGCATGCTATGTAAATTTAATTTCTCAGTCTAGGTGGGGGTGCTGTCTTGGCAGGTAGGTGGTAGGAGGAAGGTGGTGTTACCCAGAAACTGCTGATGATGCTGGCTCTGGGCGATGACCGTCTGCTCAGCTGCGCTGGCCGTGTGTTGCACCCCGCCTCCGGAGTAATTGTCCCCCGACATGCTGTCCACTTTGTGCACCGGCTTGAACCTGACCAGTCAAGACAGGACCGTGGTGAGCCAGACACAATTAGCCACGGTATCGTACTGCAGTGTGTGCCTAACATGTGTTAACGTGTGCCTAATGGCTGCAACATACTATCTGCACACTTTTGAGGCACAAATTGATAGATTTTTAAATTTTAGGACTTTTAAAAACATCCCAAGAGAATTTAAATCAGTAGCTCTGTTGATCAAGGTCACCGAGTGCTGTCGGTTGGAAAAAAGAATGACAACATTTGGAAGAATTCAGACCAAATAGCAAACCACTAGCTAACACGAACTTACTGACCTGGGCTAGTTTCTGGACTTCATTCAGTTAACATTAACTGTTGATTTGCTATTCGGTCAATGTTGTACCAAATTCTCTCATTCCTCTGATTGTCAAAAGTTAAGTAAAAGACATTCTAAGACTTTATAATGACCTGCAGGTGAGACAAATGTGATGAGTTAGAACTCGTGGCAACTAATTATGAGGTTGCTGAGAGCCCCCACCAGCGATGACATTTGTTTATAAAAAAAAAAAAAAACAAAAGAAAAAAAAACCTAAAATATGAATGCAGCCATGTCAGTATTATAATTGTTTCCTGTAGCTCATATTTCATAAAGTAAATGTTTTATTATGATTACAGGTAATGGTCTGAATACAAATGATAGAGATGCCTCTTTTCATTATGTGAAAGCATGCCACGTGCCTATTGCCACGTGCGCCACGTGCAACATATCAAATACCACATGAACAAATCTCACAGTGTTTTGGATGCATGCAGGGCTTAAAATGGGTTCTAGGGAAAAGCAGCTCTGGAGTAAATACACTAGTGACTGATGTTTGTAGAACGTGTGTGTGTGTGTGTGTGTGTGTGTGGTGTTACCTCTGCTTCTGTTGCATGGGCTGCTGCCTGAGCGCCATGTACTGCATGTCCTCCTGCAGTCGGTTGAGGGGCGAGTCGGGTTTGACGCGGATCCCATAGTAGTGGTACTTAGAGTTCCCCCTGCAGGGCAAACGACAAACAACAACAGTCAACACACAAGAAAATCAACAACAACAACAACAACAACAACAACTCTTCAGTGAGTCAGACAGTGACAGTCAGGCAGAATGGGAGAACTCCAAGACCGAGGCCACTTGTTCAGCCGAGAGGTGCTCTGAGGACAAAAGGCAAGCAGGAGAGTGGGGGAGGGAAGGAAGAAAGCGAATGAAGAAGTGGGCGGTGGAGAAATAGAGCAGAAGAACAAAGAGGAGGTGAACTGAAGAGGAGGAGAATATGAAGGAGAGGGGAAGAAAGACAAGTAATACCAGCGGTCGAAGCGGAGGTGAGACGAGGAGACCTGAGAGGAAGATAAGGAGACGACAGCAGAGAAGATGAGAGCACAGGGGAAGAAAGGGACAATAGCAGCAGTGGGGGGAGATGGCAGATGAACAAAAGGGGAGAGAGAGAGAGAGAGAGAGAGAGAGAGAGAGAGAGAGAGAAAGAAAGAAAGAAAGAAAGAAAGAAAGAAAGAAAAAGAGAGAGAGAGAGAAAGAAAGAATGAGACCGAGAGGAAAAAAGAGAGAGACTGAAATCCCAACACCCCCCCTAACTCTTAAAGGTGCCTGAACGCTGCCCCAAGAAATACCAACAAACCCCAGCACTCTGAAAAGACTGACTTCACAACCGTCAAACCCTGCAACGTCCAGCAAACCCCATTAAACTCTGACCCAACAATCCACACTGACCCAGCTGTTGCTGTGTTTGGACTATGTTGCGGTTTGTTAGGGCGGTGGTACAAGCACGTTTGAAGCCCTGAGCCCTCAGGGGTAACTGGCATAAGTCGAATTCATAACGGGCTGATTCAGGCCAGTTCAATCTGAAAGTGTTTAACGGCTTTAGACTTAGGGAGGACTTTGGGATTCTGCCATATATATATATATATATATATAATATATATATATATATATATATATAGAGAGAGAGAGAGAGAGGGGGGGGGGGGGGAGAGAGGAGGGGGGGGGGAGAGAGAGAGAGGAGAGAGAGAGAGAGAAGGCTGAGGGTCTGGGGGGTGTAGGCTCACCTGGTGCCCAGGCGTCTGGTGCGTAGTCCCATGAAGATGGAGCGAATGAGCTTGCCGAAGGAGGCGGCGTTGACCGGGTCCAGTTTCTGTTCCTGGCAGTGGCGCAGGTAGTGGTTGTAGAGTGTGGAGCGCGGCAGGCTCACACCTTCCGCCGTCTCGTAGTTGTCCAGAAGCCACTGCAGCTGTGGGACAGAGGAGGGGAAGAGCAGGGTGCGCCCCGAAGTCCATGTAAGAGTGGGTCA
Source organism: Tenualosa ilisha (assembly GCA_015244755.2). Lineage (NCBI taxonomy): Eukaryota > Metazoa > Chordata > Actinopteri > Clupeiformes > Clupeidae > Tenualosa > Tenualosa ilisha. The sequence continues at coordinate 1,579,668 of PYXC01002283.1, read as the reverse complement.
TTTGGGAGAACTTTGGGTGTGGATTTGGCACAGCTGGTGAGGAAAAGTTCTTTTGGAATCCTGTATAAAAATATCTGTGGCAGCCTTTTAACATAAAAAAAAGTCTCAGATTTTTCTTCTTCTTTCAATGTGATTTCTACCCATAACGACTCCATATAATATGAGATATCTGGGTCAATTTAAAATAAATGCAGCGCTGTAATGCCTATTATAAAGTGAATTCCAATGCCTTGCACAGTGGTTATACCGCACAGGCATATATAGCTGCCTATGGCTCACCGCGTGTCAGCCTATCCTGATTTGTTCATGTCATTAACCTCCCAGCCATTCTAATAGCTTTCTGTCCAGCTCTACTGGTTTTACGAGACAACTGTCATCTTTTTTTACCTTTTGTCTACTCTATCAGAAGGAAGGGCTAATACCACGTGGCGGCAAAGGAATATTTCAGATTTATTTTTTTTTCCCTATGGGAGGTCTGAAGGACTCTGGAGGATGTTTTTTTTTTTTAAAAGCATAATGACCGCAATTTTGAAACATTACCATCAATTGTAATCTGATGGAGATGGAAGGAGCAGGGTCATGTCAAAGCTACAGTGAAAAGGTTCCTTTAGAGAAAAAGAACACTTGCTGAAGGTTCTTTTTCAGAAGGAACTTTTGGCTCTGCTTACCACCTCATCTTGACAAATACTAAGGCCACTAAAGTCACAATTAATTCATGTTTTACACAGCCGAATCTTGTTGTGCTTGCTCAAAGGTGATTTCTTCTTCCCCCACAAGGGAAGTCAACCATTTGGTTTGAAATCATTTTTAGGTTTCATTTGCCCTCTCATTACATTACTTCTACCTTTCTACCTCAGTAGTGATAAAAAAGAATTGGAAACACTGTCAACACAAACATGACATAGTGGTGCTGATAATATATTTGAATGTAGTCGTCCTCAACTGTGTTACTCCCCTTTAAAATGAAACATAGCACGGAAGCAGCAGCAGCAGCAGAAATGCACAGAGCAGGAGCCCAGCCAGCAGGAGGAGCGGAGAACAGAGAGGACCAGGTGGGGCGTGGGGAAGTGGGGCATGGGGTGGTGGGGCATGGGGTCAAGAGCAAAAAAAACAACAACAACAAAAAAAAAACAAACAAAAACCAAAAACTTACATGGCTGTTGAGCAGCGAGCTTCTCTGAGAGGACAACCCTTCAGACTTTTGGAGCGTCTCAATCGCCATTTCAATCTGATAGCAAAGAGCAAAACAAAACAAAACAAAAAAAAGAAAAAAGCAGAGAGAGACAGAGAGACAGGGAGACAGAGAGAGAGAGAGAGAGAGAGAGAGAGAGAGAGAGAGAGAGAGAGGGAGAAAAAGAGAAAGTGAGGGAGAAAAGTAAAAAGAAAACAAATAGAACATAATGACAGGGAGAAGTATATAGCTCTAGCAGAAGACTGACAACAAATATCAAACACACATTCACAGGAAACAGCAGTTGGGATCAGCAAGAGACATTAACTGATTTTAAGCAGTGGACAGAAAAGCCAACCACCCTCTAATAAGTAAATTAACAAATAAACAAATAAACAAATGCTTCAGAAACAATAGCAGAGTGCAGCGATTTTGTTTTAACCATCCCACGTTGGCTGGGGGATTCTGTGATGCACACGAATGAACACACACACACACACACACACACACACACACACACACACACACACACACACACACACACACACACACACACACACACACACACACACAGACACCAAGACATGCACACACACAAACACACACATTTTCCTCACCTACCCATGCTGACCATTTTGAAAACAAAACATTATTTTTAGGGGCACAACATGGCCTCCCACATCAGAGAGGAGATACAGTGAGTTCATGTTTAAATTGAGTCAAGTCAAGTCAGCTTTACTGTCCATTTCTCCACATATACTACACATACAAAGGAAAATTGAAAGCACTTTTCTCGCTATCCCCTGATGAAGAAGAGATGCACAACAGATTTCCTAACACTAAAGGAAAACAGTGCATAGCAGATAAGGACGATTTCCTAATGCTAAATATGACAAGATCAGAAGACAAAAACACAAGAATGTGACCAGCAGCAAAAAATTCCTGTATGATGTTCCTGTATGATTATGTTTATAGTATTTAGCTAAGCTGATATGTTTGGACAAGTGATACAGACTACAAATTGGAATATATAGTTTGGGTCGATGGGGTGGTGTGGTGGCTTATGAACCGTAGTGCAGCGTCACGTCACCACGACAGTGGCACTACCACGTCTCACCAGCAGGGGTCAAAGCAGCTTCGTTCGCAGTTGCCTCTGCAACAGTGCATAAGACAACCCACCACCCCATCACACATACACACGCAAGCAAGCACACACACACATACACACACACACACACACACACCAGTGGATCAGATGTGATGAAGTCAGCCTTGGTCTCCCCCACACACTTCATAATGATTACCACTGCGGTAGCGCGAGGGACTCGCCTTTTTAGGCACGGCAATTTCATCTGGAGTGAGAAAATATCAAGCGTTCATCTCTCTTTTTCTCTTTAGCCCTCTATCTCTCTCGCTCGGGGTGTGGGGGGGGGGGGGGGGTGACTAGACTGATGACTGGCATGGTTCACGGCGTCAGAGAGATTCTGTGGGGTGGGGGTGGGAAGTGTTGGTAGGGTTAACTAAATAGCCTGTTTGACTGCAAACAGCTGTGGAGAGGGAGTGTAACAATGCTTCTACTCTTCTTTACTCTTACAAAATGATAAATGATGGCGTATGTCCACGTACTGTATGTATTAGATAAGAAGGTATTCAGTATATTGTCACTATGGAGTACGGAAACCAGAAAATATTCACAAAATGGTGTTGATTACGTTTTCTTACAGTTACTCTGGGTTAATTTATTGTGTTGGTGATTATGACCAGTTACATTTCATTAATTGCATAGTTGAGAACTAACAATAAATTGTTGACATTATTTTGGACATTCAGACACGTTGCTGCCCTTGACTAGACTCATATCCTCATGCTCAAACCGTCACATAGACTATGCGTTAACACATGCAGACACACTCACACTCACAAATACACAGGCTATGAGAACTCCTCCTCACACACATGCACACTGACAAGTTTGCCTCCCACACACACACACACACACACACACACAAAGACAGCCAACAAGAACACACGCACGCACAAACGCACACACGCACAAACGCACACACGCATACACAAATGCTCCCAGTGGCACTGACCGTGGCTGGTGAGGCCCTGGGCGTCTGTGTGGTTGGGTGTGGCGTGGCGCTGTCCATAGAGTTCCCGCTGCCGCCGATGAGGTAGGCGCCCGAGCTACTGATGATCTGCCCCCCGGCCAGGCCCATGCCCAGGCCGCCCGCGCTGCCGCCGCCGGCGCCACCGTTGTTGGCCATGCCGTGCGACGACACCACCGTGGTCACCTGCGACGAGCCCCCCTGCGTGTCAAAGTAGTTCCCCCCGCTGTTCTGGCTGTAAAGCTGAGGCTCCGAGTACGAGTACGTCCGACTGCACAGAAAGAGGTCAAAGGAAAGTGTCAAGTACACAAACACACACACACACACACACACACACACACACACACACACAAGCACATAAACACACACACACACACACACAACGCCTCCGGGTGTCCAGCACAATCCCTAATACATCGCAACACACAAATATAAATAGTAATAATAACAATATTAATAGAAATACATTGATCCCATGTGATCCCACTGGCATTGATCCCATGTGATCCCACTGGCAGTAAGAGAGGAGGTAAAACATCCATTTCAACGTCTAACATCAATGTTCTGCAGGATCAAAATGTTCCACAAGCAGCGAAGCCCAGTAAAAGTAGACAGGTTTATAAGCATGCATTTACAGGACAGCTTTAGCGCAGGTCAGGTTTATTGCTAAGGTTTACTGGACAACAAAGCAGCTGTGCTCTTGTTTTTAAAAAAGAAACATGTATTATCAACTGTTCTGGCAAAGTAATAGTAACACTTAAAGAACGGAATGTAGACTCTGACTATAAATTAAATATGGTTCACAATTAAGGTCTCTGTCAAGCTGTGGTAGAAATAAACATTAATGTACACGATTTCTGAATGTATAATCTCAACTGTCGGCCTGAGCACTTGTATTGGCAACAACCTAAGGTATCGCAGCCAAGTCATGGTAATATTTGAAGTGCATGTGTGGGTGTTCAGATGGTCTAAGATGATTGTAGAACGGTTAGGCAATATAGAACGCAGCGGTCTACTAACTCAGGCTTTCTGGAGGGGGCTTTGGAGCGGAGGTTTTACCAACCTCTGACTGAGTGAGTGAGTGTGTATGTATGCGTTTGAATCAGATCTTCTAGGGTTGATTCTGGGGGCCTTGGAAGTGAAATGTGGAGGTATTTGCATTCTGACGTTAGCAAAATAAATAAACAAATAAATAAATAAATAAATAAAAGGTCATTGCTGAACTGATGGAGCCATCATGCTGGTAACATGATGCTAAACACATATAATACATCGAATGTTTCAACAGACAGTCAACTAGCAGAACCACAGGAAGCATCTGAAAACAGAGGCATGTGACTTCTATATAAATATATAGTGTTGCTTTATGGAGTTGAACAGGTATAGTGGCATCCTTGTCCAAGCACCGGTCCTTGTCGCAGTGCTTTTCGAGCCCTGGTTTCTCCATTTGGTCTCTGCTTCCATAAAGTAGCTAGTAGTAGTAGTAGTAGGCATTCTTGCCCTAGCATGACAGTTCTGGGGTGGGGTGGTATTTGTGTATTTGTATGTGCACTTACACAAAGCTCTTGTAAGTGCCACAGGCCACAAACACACACACTGCCGTCACTGTACTTGTGAGCACTTCAGGTCATGCTCAGGTGGTGTTTCTCACAGAATTGACACACAAAAGCTTAACGGTCCAAGAAAAACATATTTTTGTGACACCACAGGCACATAGACTAATGGGGGGGGGGGGGGGCTACTTACATGGTCCCATTAGTGTAGACACCGTTGTTCTCCTCCACGTACTGAACTTGTGTTGGATACACATGCTGCACCTGCTGAACAGTCTGAGCCTGCAAAAACACACACACACACACACACACACAACAACAACACACACAACACACACACACACACACACACACACACACACACACACACGCACCAGAGACATGGCAAACATTACTCTCTCAAACACACGCACAGAAATGCAAACATGCACATAGGACACACACACACACACACTCTGAACCAGAACAGTCACGACAAATATTAGTGATGGACAAACGCTCACGTGCATTTATGTACACACAACAATGGCACACATGAAGACACTTAATAGCGATCTCATAGTCTTGCTATTGCACTCTCTGTCTCTCTCTCTCTCTCTCACACACACTCACACACACACACACACACACCTGCTGCTGGACGGGCACCTGAGAGACCCCTTGCTGTGCGGAGACGGCCGGCTGCACGCTGGTCTGGAGGGGCACCGTGGACGAGTCAGCGCCGGCCTCGGGCGTTTGCATGGCGCCTGCACACAGACACAGACACAGACACAGAAAGTCAGATATCTGGTTTGTCTAAAGTTACGCTCTATTGGTTAAGAGAATCCCAACAACATGCCTGGTTAATGCATCCCAACAGAAACTAGCAGCAGTGCAAAGGTGTAATGGGTGACATGAATAGACCTCTTTTCGCAATATACTTTTGTCACAGCACCTCAGAATTCAACTCAACACCACAGAGAAAGAAAGAAGGGGCCAATGGCTCTGCTCTGCCCGTGAGGTTTACATTTGCAACAGGAGGACCACATAACACGCAAGCATGCACACACGTGCACACACACACACACACACACACACACCCCTGTGTGTATACTCTGATAAAGGAGGCTGATGATTATGAGGGAAGTCACTGATAGGACTCCTTATCTCCTTCTGTCCATCTGCTCCACCACACAGCTAGGACTCACCACACCTGCAACAGGTAGACCTCATGGACACACACAGACACACACACAGATACATGCAACCCTTGTATTTGAAACACCACACCCACCCCTCACAATGATTAGGCCAACATACTGCACTAGAAACACACGCACTCACACACACACACTGCATCTGCTTTATGCATGCTGCACGTCGCCCACCTCTGGTGCTGACACATCTACAGTGACACCGACAGAGACATGTGTACACCTCATCCATTTGAGCTTCCGCCACACTCAGATCTCTTCATTATGCCACAGACCTCTCACAGTTAGGCAACTTTCAACAACTAGACTCATTGAATCTGTCAGATGGCGCTATTGTTCTACTTTGACTTCTGTGCTGCGTGTGTGGATCTTTTGTGAAATCCCAAAATGACACAGAAGTATGTTTATCGTAGCTAGAAAATAAAACAAACAACAATAATAACAAAAATAATGTACAATATCAAAAATACCTAAGGTCCACATTGTCTAGATATCCACTGTTTAGCTAGCATGCTAACCAACTAGCACCGGGCTGGCTCTAATGTCACAGTCTATATGCCTCTCATGGCCGCTGTGTATAAAATCCAATGCATGCAAAAGCGTGCGTCATAGACACAGACAGATTTCCACATACAGTAATTTCTCCAAAATAAGACGCCTCATGTATAAACCCTGGGACGGCATATTTGACACACTTTTAGTGAAACAAAACCATGGATTAACCACACCCATAGATTAACCACTGTTTGTAACACGTCGGAAGAATCGGATCAAGATGTAACCTAATGAAAAATGAGACTGAGGAATGAAATACTTATGTATGCTCCTCCCCATGTATTGGGCTAATCTCATAGCTCGAAACATTATGAATGTATTAACTCTGATTAATAGTTGGGAAGTGACTGTGGTTCCTTGAAAACAGTAGGCTACATGTGTAGCTTTAAGCAGAAGTCATTCCTAACGGCAGCCTGCATCTAAATTTAGGTTGTTGCCATTTGACGAGATAAGACTCGCTTTTGAAGCCGCCTAACAACAACTTAACAGGTATTCGACTCTTTCACCTGACCTCTTCTCAAGAGATTGTCTTTCACTATTTGTGAAAGTAATTAAAATCCTATTTTATCTTGCGTGCTCTCAGCCTTCGCTCTTGTGTCGAACTCCATCGCCTCTGACGGCGGCGTGGTGTGGGGTGGGGTATGTGTGGGGGATGGAAAAAAATAAATTAAGGATAATTACCTAGTCACAGAGAAGACTGTTTGGTTTAAATGTGTGTGTTTTCTTTTTCCTTCTTTTTCTTTTTTAGAGCTCAATCAAATCTTCATAGTCCTACATGTACACGCACTATTCACATACTATAGCTTTATCCACAGTGTAAAGACAAACACTTCTCTCTCTCTCAGAGGGATACAAAAAAGGACAAGATAAAATCAGGTTCAGGCTTCCACTGATTGACACTGAACATGGAAATGAGGCTAACAAGAGCTATAAAAGGAATCAATACAATAATCAAAATGGTGCAATACTGCAGGTGGCACAGAGCAGGGTTTTCAAGGTGACACAGTAGCCTATGTACATCACCTTGATTCCATACTACAGGGCATGGACTAAGCAAGGTTACTCTCAGACAGGCTGTTTGGAGAAAACAACTTTGGTGAATGGACATCTCTATAAAAATCGGCCTATTCTAGACCCAAACAGCCAGTGCATTAGTAAGCGATGCAGTAAAACATGGCATCATCAACAGCTTAAGCATGGCCTTTGCCCAGGAGGTTCGGCGACAACTTTACAGACATGAACACCTGTGGCAGCAAGGGTGTGTGTGTGTGTGTGTGTGTGTGTGTGCGCGTGTGTGAAAGAGAGAGAAAGAGAGAGAGGGAGAGAGAAAAGACATGGCTATGTTAATGCATGTCTCAGCCTCAATGTTTTCCAGTACATTACACACACTGAACAAGCTTCAGAGGCAGCGACCATTTCAGTGGGTTGCATTGCGGAAGCCTGATATCTTCAGTGTCTCTTGTGGGGCATGTTATTGTGAGGAACAGAAATTAACCTAATGCTAAAAACGTGAACCAAGCGCAAAGCAATAAATGTGCTCATTATTTTTTAATGCCATTACAAATCCTGGCACAGCCATTAAGCTCTTTGCTAATGAAACGACATTTCACCAAAAATATTTGCCATTTACAGACCGTCCGTGCATTAGTTAAAAACTGCACACCAAGATAAGGCTGCAATGCATTTTAACATTGACATTAGCCACAGAAATGGCATAACGTATTTATTTAAATATTGCTTAAAATGCTGAGATGTTTTTGGATGGCACTCGTTAAGGCCATGTATGCTTAATGGACCCAGTCCTGTAATTAGTGTCTACGAACTTCTTTAGGCGGTGGGTTAAGTGTTAATCTGTTTTTATAAAGTAGGCTACTCCTGGATGTGGCCATTACCGGTGCTGTTTTTCTCAGTCTCGGCCGAGATACCCGCTCGAAACCCTGCTTGGCCCCATCCACATCCTCCCACAGGGACCTGTGGAGAACGCACTCCCAGCTCCTAACCTGTGTGCTGTGCCAGGGCTGCCCACACGCATGCACGCACACACACACGCGCGCACGCGCACACACACACACACACAAACATGCACACACACACAAACACATACACACAAGCACACGCGCACACACACACGTGCCATAAAACCAGTTAATAATTAATCACTCAGAATCCGGCTTCCCAACTTTGTGCAGCTTCACGTCTACACCGGCCCCAATTAGCTAGCTAGGTCTTGAGTTCACTACACATGTTTGCCTGCCTCAATTCACCTGTTGTGTTTCCGACCCTTCGCACAAGACCCGACGGGCCCTCCATCTCCCCTGGAAAAGCACACATGGGCGTTTACAATACAGCACAGGGATGTATGTGAAGCACTGTGTCTATGTGGAACCTTCAGCCGTTGTGCAACGGCCAAGGTGTAGCTCGGAACCGACGGAGCACTTTAGGTAGTGCAGAGGAAGACGAGAGATGAAGGGTGCTGATGTGAAAGCCCTGGTGTGAGTAATGCCTTTAACAAACCTCATTATTGCTGCGCCTCGCTGCCCCGCAGCTCTGAGGAGATTCGAATGACACAGAAGTCTCCGGATGATCACCCCCACCTCGCCACATCCCACTCATCACTATTTCTATGGCCAGGTCCCTGCAGGCTAATTAAACCTTGGAACCTTGCTGTTCTCCTTGGAGAAGGCACCACAGCCATCTCCTCATCTACCTGAGGACTACAGGTGTTGTTTTGTTCAGGTGCATCTCAACAGCCGTCCGCCCCACCCCCCCCATCCCCAACAACACCACCAATTTTTTCCCTTCAAGTCTGAATGTCTGATTACACAGCATGAATGCAATAAAGATGACATGTTGAACACACGGCTACCTGCTACCTTTAGACTACAGTAACTTACAAATCAAACAAAGGCCTGCCGCACTTTGGATTACTTGAAATAACAACACGAAAAAGAGTCCGATTTCGACACAACAGATCACTGCACTAATGTGTCTTCTGCCAATCGCTAATCACTTCCACAATATCCTTGACTTATGATTAAACTTACAGTAGTCTCTGGGGAGACACACTGGACAAAATAAACATAACTAATTTCATTTATTCAGGAAATGATGCATGCCAACAAATAAAAATAGAGCAAACAAGATTTGCAGAACACAACATTAATAGCAACCGATGGAAATTTGGAGTGAGAGATGTCTGTGCGTGGGGGAAGACTGTAAACACAGAAACTGCCGCCCCTGTATTCTGGAAAACCCCCACATCGCTTCATCTCTCTCTCTCGCTCACTCACTCACACTCACACACACCCTGCCTCCCCTCACCTGGGCTCTCTTCATACACTCCCCTGTGGCCCACTTAAGGCTTGGCACTGCAGTGGCCAAGGACACACACACACACACACACACACACACACACACACACACACACACACACACACACACACACACACACACACACACACACACGCACACACACGCACACACACGCACACACACACACACGATGCACATGAATCATGCACAAACAGAGCAAAACCCCCGACTGACTAGTTACGGAAGGAACTCAAATTTCTTCACGACGCTTTGGTTTGTATGGAACTTCATTCCCCAGGAGGCTGACATCCTCACAAAACCCATCTCTACTGAAGCCATCACCTCCTCACACCCCTTCCCCCTTTTGTAATTTCCTCCTTCATAAGCGAGTACAGCACCACTATAGCCCCACGAATGAAGTAATACTTCCAAATGTTATGAAAGTATTCTAATCAATGGTTGTCAGTTTTCCCGATCGCACAACCAGCACACGAGGGCCAGGTGGAGACTAGCCTAGCGTGCACTGCTGCCGCTGCAGTGGAAATGGTGCTGGTGAAAATGACCCCTCAAATGAATAATTGAACCAACTGGCCTCCCTCTAAGTGATTGGAGAGGGAATGGGATCTAAGGAACAGGTGGCCTGGCCCCGCGTCTGTGGTGCACCTGACTTCAGATGACTGGGTAACGTGAGCTGATAACTAGTGCTCCGTAAATCCTTGCCATCCTTGTACTGTGGAGTGGTGTGTGTGTGTGTGTGTGTGTGTTGGGGTGGGGGTGGGGGTGGGGGGCATAGAGAGAACTCCAGCTGGACCCAGCAGGTCTGGGGTGGGAGGAGAAGAAAGACAGAGAGAGAGATGGAGAGAGAGAGAGAGAGAGAAGATGAGGATGAGAGTGCGTGTGCAACAGATGGCTGGGAGGGAGACATCCGTCCTGTGGTAGTTTTGTCTTGTTTTGTGGCTTTCATTGCACTGCGGCTACTGAAAGCTTGAGTGACAGCCTTTGCCACCTCACTCACACACCTATTCCCAAACGTGCCTGCCTAGCAAATGAAAGTCTATGAAAATTCTGAGTCAATGTCAGGAACTCCTCACTTGAAACCAGGACATTGCTGTGCATTGCAGGGAATGAAGGTCTATATTTTGGGACAACTGAAATGCTGTTTAAGGTGAAATTGTGCTTTTAGGAGTAAAAAATTAATGTGAAAACATACTGAACCTGACAACAACAGATTTCATTTGGGGATGAGTACTTCCACCTCCAGTAACCACATAGGCCTAATGAGTTGAAGGTTTTTGAGTAGGAAAAGGCATACTGGCGTAGGCTGTTGGTAAATTAAATTCATACAATTCCCTCTTGGTTATTACCTACACTAAATAATAATTTATTGATTCTTAACTACCCTGTTCCAATTGCTTTTAGCCATTTTGAAAGGGGATGTATGTGAAATGTGTATGCATTCCATCATTAACAGTAATAGATTTTCCATGAAATAACAAGGACCCCCCCCCCTCAAGGCTGAAGACTTGTATGTACACAGGTACTTTATGTTGCCATGGTAACATGAATGCACATTGCCATTCTTGGATAGGCTGCAACATTTTCTGTGCAGCCACGTGTAATCCATTATAACTAAAAATCATAAAAATAGCCAGAATCTAGTTTTGGTGTACCAGTTTATTCAGCCTACAGACGGTATTCAGTTATTGTCACTACCGCCATAAAATTGCTGTTGGTTTGATTCTGTACCAGCCTAATAGAACAACATTACACAGCTGGTTAGTAATTATTTGATTAGTTGACCAATCCCCCCCCCCTTCTCAATGTAGGGCACCTGTGCCCCTCCCTCCTCTGACCATTCAACACACCTGTTCCCATCCTTTAATGAAGACAACAGGGAGTCTGGGACTACACACCCAGTGGTGCCAAGACTTAGGGAAAAAAAGAAGAAAGGAAGAAGGGGGAAAGAATGATGATGCAACACCTGGAAACATTCAGAAGATGACTTGTAGGTAGAACACACAAGTTTTCTTCTACCTTTGGTCTATTTGGTAAATGGTTTGAATAAATTCCACATTATAGGCTACAAGGCCTTCACATGAAAAAAAACCCTTGAGGACTATTACACTACTACAGAAAACGATTATAAAATACCCTAGAACTATTAGCCTTAGTTGCTCAATCATCACAGGTTGTTTTACAAAGCCCAAACCACGTCCTTCTAGTTACACATCAGGTGTGACACATCAAGGTACTCACAGTAAGTCCGTGGCCTTCTAATGGACCAACTGTTAATAGTATCTTTTCGTTGTACGTTGTTCAATCTGCAACAGGTGCGCAAGGAAACTTGCTAACCTACTGGTTACTTGCGGCAGGTGTTGCCGACATGACTTGGCACACTGCGGTCGATTGATGAAGATGCAGCCTTGACTACGGTTAGGCCTAAGACCCGCGAAGAAAGTGTTTTATCAAGGACCATTCAGCGAAAAGACACTGAGTATCACAATATTTTGCTTTTGCGTAATGGCCACCAACTGAGGACTTAACAGGTTTACCAAGTTGTTTAACCTTATGTCGACATGACAAATGTACAAAATCACCTATCCCTACACCAACATTCTACAGCATGAACACTAGAAAAATACTCGTAACGTTATATTCGGCGTCGACTGTGCGTTTCTTAGTTTATCAATTAGAATTGATGGACCAAAACAATAGTCATATTAAACAGGTGACGTTAGCTACTTTTAAATCAAAAGTCAAGCTGCTCATCTTAAGCAGACCAATTTACTTACTTCGGCTAACTTAGTCATCTAAGGCAATTTGGACAAACTGCAGATCAACTGGTTTATAATTTCGCATCACGTTAACACATTTCAAGATCGCTAGTAACAGTTGAGATTTGCCTGCTGTTACAGCTAGCGGTAGCCAACTTGCTACTCGCGCACGACCACAAAGGAGCAGCCAGTACAGCTAGCTACCGAGAGCTAACCTAGTCGGCCATCTAGAAAGACAGTACCGAAACGAATTTCTAGCTCGCTGGCTAGCTAACGATAGCTGCCAAGAGCACCAAAACACCACTATCTGGTGGCTGCTGCAAAACAGAACTATTTTCATCTGAGCAAGCAGACCGCACTTTAGTTGACATGCTTTAATCCTTAAACACTTCAAAGTTGACAACGATTAATTACGAAAAATTTTGCGCATAACCGAAAGCATCACAAAAAAGCTGAACCAGATATGTGCGAAAGAAAGGCTGGCTGCCTTTCTCTGCTATTTGCTTTAGCTAGCGTAGCGAACTAGCAAGTTAAATGTTAGCATCCATGGCAGCCTTACACCTGCCAAGTGCTGACTTGCATGATACAGTTGATAGTCTAGTCAAAATGACAGAACGATTAAGAGAAACTCGGCTTTCCCCAACTTGTATCGAACATCACCTGGCCTGATAGTTACCAATACGCCGCCAGCCTACCGGCTAGTCCTTATAATAGTGTCTTGGCTAACTGTTAGGCTAGTTCTTTTATGAGCTAACATCGGGTAATGTTAATGCGGTTCGTCATCCAGGCTAATATAAAAGAGAACAAATACACCGGTCAATTCTTTTTAAAGTACTCTTATTTACGAGTGCAATTCATCAACCCCATCTACAGTATGAGGAAATCTCCATGACCTCGGTAATAAGTGTGAATATGAAACATCTACATCAGTGCTGGTTGACATACACAGCTGGCTAACACTTGCCAAGCAATGAATGAAATTAATGTTGCTAGCTAGTGATAGTAGGCTAGCTCGCTGCCTTCAATAAAACATTCACAAAAGCATACAATTTCTGTACTTCACTCCACATTAATCATATGAGAGAGGAGAGGTTTCTCATCAGATTATTGCAACGCGCAAAAAGTAGTAGATCTAACATATTCACCTGTACCGTAGACTAACGTGTTGATGAGGATGAGGATGGTGGAGGTGGTAATGATGGAGAGAGAGGTTGTTGTTGTTGATGGGTTACAGTCGCCAGGACTACGGTGACTATGGCGCTGAATCACAGGGCAACAGTTGCTATAAAACTCCCCCTGGCGCAACCTACCTTGTGTGTATGGGAAAAGGCGGAGACATGTCGGTGGACAACAGACATAGGTTGAGCAGTGACTTTGGGGTGGAGACTGTGAACATCTAAATTAGACAACAGTTTTCACATGAAAATTGAACATTAACAGTTTAAAGTGCAGACATGTAGACACGCAGGTCTCAGTCAAAGGTAGTCTAATCCAAGCTTCATAATTGTATCTTTCTCTTGAACGTTTTGATCACAGAGGTTAATAGCCTATTGATAGTTGCTGTTTCGTGTAAGATGGCCAGGTTATGGTCAAAAATCATTGAATACTCCGCTTTTACCCTCTCCGTTATGGTTGTCGCCTACAAGAATCATACTATAGCTTTGTCTAGGCGTGCAAGACTATATATGCCTTGGTTGTGAAATGAATAGGTAGGCCTGTGGGCTAAAAAAAAAAGGCACTGTATGCAAAGGGACAGTTGTGGAAAGTAGCCTAAATAGTGAGAGAAAGGGAATGCTTGCTGAAATTGATCGGAGGCGCTGGGCGGGACTTCCTGTGCCTTGGTAAAGGTTGGTGGCGATGGCAGAGAAAGGGAAGTGTCCCTTTCCCTTTCTTTTGCAGATGATGAGTTGCAGATATCAGTTTTGTCTTGCGTCTTGCTTGAGCCATCTTTACATACCTACTTTAAAGGGATTCCAGTCTAATGCAGGGTAGCGTTATGCTGCCAAATCTATGGAGGCTAGGCTACTTGGCAGCAATTCGAAATAAAGAAACGTACACTATACACAGCCTATAATGGGTAAAACATGGAAACGGATGTGAAAATCTAGGGAAGCATACATGCCATCAAGTGCCGTAGCCTGGGTCTGGCTCATAGCCCTAACTGGTTGCTCTGAAATGATCTAGATCTAGACTTCCATCCTAAAGGCAGACACTAGTCACAAGTCAAAAACCAAGCTCAGCAAGGATAACTTGTGCTGAACTGTCTGAGGTTATTCACAGCCTGCTTTTCTGCTCCCAAATTGCAAGACGTGTTAGGCTATAGAGGAGGCTACAGAGAGTGTGAGCCACTCATCCACACATGAACAGAGGGGAGAACAGGGTAAGATGAGCCGCCCCGATTTAAATGGAAACCAAAAACAAATTTAATCATGTGATAAATTTTTAGGAAGATGGAAAGAACCATTCCTCACAGCCTGTAAAAAAGGAAGGACATGGTGAATGTAAAAAAAAAAGATATGACTAAAAATGTTTTTTTTTTTTTTAAAAAGCTCTTGGGTGGCTTCCATTTATATCCAGAGTTAAGGTGATTTAGAAAAAACCTGAATAGAGCAATATTCAGTTGTGTTATCTGAGTTTGTGTTCTTAGAAGTCATGATGTGAGGCCTAAACAACATGCCTAGTTTGCTGTGAAGGGCATTTTTGCAAAATGGAAGTGAGATAAAATTTGCAGTCAGCCCAGTTGAGCAAGTTGAGCCTATTCAGTTGATGTCAGTAACACATGTATTAATGATCTGTTAAATGTTCAAAAGGTTATTGCTTTTTAACTTGATACCTCAGTTACACATTTTAAAGCTGCAATAGCAAAAAAAAACCAACAAATCACATTTTTTAAAATCTTGCCATCAAATTGAAGAGGCTACAAAAAGGTCCATAGGCTACTTGCCTTGTTTAATCTTAAAATACCTTTGCTCTTTTCTCAGTTAAATATGTCTTTATATTGTTCTTTGTTTTGACTCAGCTTACCCTTACATAGGTCCATTTTAAAGGGGTAAGCTGTGTCATGAGACCACACCTTACTAGTGCATGTTATAAGTTACTGGTATCAGAAGTAGCAGAACACTTTTAATGTTTATTTGAGGCGATTATCTCACAGCAAAACCTCCCCCGATCTAGCAGAATGATTAAAAAAAAGGCTAATTTTACCCATGTGTGATGTCTCAGTCGATGAATGAATGAGCCTACTGACAAGACACTGACACACACCTTAATTGTGTATAATCAATATGCAAATTTGTTTTTGATTTTGAATTTTTGTTTTGTACATCACTCTGGATAAAAACATCTACCAAGAACCAGTAAACATAAGTAGTATTACTCACTATTTTTTAAACAAATAATTATGTAAGAATATCAAAATGTAAATCACATTCGTCTTTTTATGACGGTTTCTTTGGCTCTCAGAAACCTCATAAATTGCCATGAGGCCTACTATTTGTAAGATGATTGATAACTGCATTCTAACCTTCTGGTGTGGCCCCATTGTTTTCATGGATAACAAACACACAAAAACAGTGTTATGGATTCAGACTCTTTTATAAAGGCAGCATTATGGTAGAGGTTGTTTATAATGCACTCTGTGGTGGTTAGTAGACTACTTATCCAGAGGAAGACGTGCCACAAGATGGATGACTCCATGAGGACTGACATCCTGGTATTTTCCAGTGGGTTAAAAAATGAACACTGTGCATCAACACAATTTACATACCTCCGTGTCCACCACCATGTCATTCTTGAGTTATGCTTAAAGTTCTACCTTAAGGTTATGACCCGATTCCCGACATGTTTGTCGCTGTATCTTCTGGAATTTGCTTGTAAGGTTGATCTCCACCATTCTTAAGCTTTACCTTAACAGTTTCAACTTGTAACGTGCTTTACAACTTAAAAATGTCATGTTGGTGTTGAGACTTGAGCACTTACAGGAAAGCTTGGTTGGATCCATTTTGTGTTTTATTTCAGAAAAAATTATCAATTAAATTGCTTTATGTTTTAGTCCTTTAAAAATCCAAACCTGTCACTAACACTTTGTCTACAGACATATTTGATGACTTAACATTTTGACTTGCATAGCCTATTTTTTGTTGACATTATAATCACCTGCGCTGTCTTGCAATATCTCACGCAAGCTCAAAACTACAAATTGACAGCAAGAAACATGGATTTAGCATCTTAAGGTATAGTTAAGATCGACGTTGCAAAGAAGAACCTAAAGACATGGTTCGAAACCATACCTAGAAAAGTAAACAACTTTGGTAAGGTATGTCTTAAGAGTCTTCTTAGTGCATTAGGAGTTACTGAGAAGCCCGTCCCAGTGAAGTTCAACAGCTGATCCTTTCTGATGAAGGTCCATGCTGAGATTGGAAGATCACCCTTCTGTGTAAATGCAGGACTGTTGGCTGGGACATCGCTCCATGCCTCCAATGTGTAGGTAGCTGCCATCTGATCCAGGGTCTATAAGGAAGTCCTGTGACTTGCCTTGGATGTCATAAACTGTCAACACACACAAGAAGTACAAATATAACTGATTTGTGTAATGCATAAATAAATTTGTTTGGATGTGGACAGTCTGGCATTCTTATTTAAAGCAATCTGATTATATTCAGCAGTTCCAAAATTCTGTGCAAGATCTGTTACTACAGTATATGCCTGCAGGCATCACATAATATTCATCTCTGAGCCTATGACAAAAAAACACTTATATTTTCTTTTTTTCTGTCAAAGTGATTGAAAGTGATCTAGTCCTAGAATTGTGTGATAGACTAATACAGTCTATCTGGGATTTGGTATTCACTTTGGGAATTCCTTGCAACCTCTTAGAAAATTTTGGTCTATTGATTTTTTTTTTTTGATCATTTTCAATAACCTCAATATAGCTTGCAGCTCATACAACAATCAAGCAAGCAGAATATGGAGAAGACTGTTCAATAAATACGGCATGAAAAATATAATTATAAGG
This sequence comes from Tenualosa ilisha, assembly GCA_015244755.2. Taxonomy (NCBI): domain Eukaryota; kingdom Metazoa; phylum Chordata; class Actinopteri; order Clupeiformes; family Clupeidae; genus Tenualosa; species Tenualosa ilisha. The sequence continues at coordinate 1,561,985 of PYXC01002283.1, read as the reverse complement.
AAGCAGGAAAACGTCTTGCCGTAGATTCTCTCTTTTTCCCCAATCCTCTCTCATTTCACAGATTGGTTGACACACATCTCTGATATATACCAAAGAAATCAAAAAAGTTCCTCGTGACTACTTCTGTGTCCTTAGGGACACGAAGGCCAACCATAATAAAGATATCAGCTCACCCATGATCCCTGACAAAGCTCTGTCCACCAAATCCAAATTAGATTGGGAGGTGGTGGGGGCGGGCAGGATGCCCTCAAAAGCTGGCATTTGCATAATTGAGCAGGCCGTGGCTGAGTCTGTGCTTTGCGGTGAGGCGCCATACGATGTGGCACATGCCATACGGACATGGCCGGAGAGACCTGGGTATGAAGAAGAATCAATTTACAAACATGTCCACAACCGCAAGATTTCGAATTTAAAACTGGAAACATCTAGCACTGATGCAAGGGTCTTTGACGCACTATGTCCAAGCCCCCCCATGAGGACACATCTGTGCATAAACATCTTCGAAGCAGCACATTGACGCCGTAAAAAAATAAATGAAAACACACTCGTCATTTGGTCGTGCTGCGTTAACATTTCTAAGGCGCGGCATGGGTTATTCAGTTTTTCTGGGAAAGGAGTGCCTGTCCCGGCGGTGTATTCTCAGACGGTAACAAACACCTGCTGCTCCAGCGACTGAGCAACGGCATGATTCATTCATCGCGCAGCGGGGGCCTTCTCTCAGATGTCCTGCCTCAGGAGCGATCATGACTAAGACTTACAGCATGACTTCAAGCGTTCAGAACGACAATGAACGTATTAGCTTTGAAAAGAGTACTACTTCATGGACGAATGCAAGCACTGGTGGAGGAGTCGCTGCATGTTTACTGTCTTTGTGACTGGTTTTTGTTTCGTTTTGTAAATGCAGTGTAGTAAACGCGGGAGTCCACCTGGAAGGTGAGCGGAAAAGTGAGTGTCAGGATGCGCCAGTCGAGGCCGACTTGGGTTCGTCCTCTGAAGGACAGGGCCTGTGCCGCAGGGACGATGGGGAGCTGGCAGGTGATGTGATGACGGCAGGGGATGAGGTGAGGGCGCTAAAAATCTGTGGAGATAATCAACAGAAGACCACAATTTTTTTTTTCAAAAATACTGTACATTATGTGAAATCTTATCACTGTTTCATCACTGAACTCCCTTGCTTTCTGAAATACATGCAATTACTGGTGGAATGTAGTCTGCTCATCAAGTTCAATAAATATTTTTCACAGCTTCATAACTGATCCACAGCTCAATTGCCCATTGAGGATAAACAAGTTGAATGCTGTATAATTTTATAATGTAAACCATAGGAACTAAATGAACTAATAAACAAATGATTTACAGAAAGACTTAGTCTGTCCTAATGCTTTTGTTCGCTCAGAGGGAAAGTCATGCCTGTTGAAATGGAACCATGAAGCCAAATTAGATGGTATAGATTATAAACTTAAAACACAAAGATATGTTGGAATAGATACATAGCCTGTGCATCATTACTGGTTTTTAGATATCCAGTCTGTGCTCGCAGATGGTATTATCTGGTTTTGTATTCTGTGAACAGACACTCTGTGTTATCATTATCACAAGTAAAGAAACTGGTGGTCTGTCACCTGCTGTGTGAAATGGTGGGAGCAGGGCTAAGATTTATGGGGTCCTAAATGAATGGGGGTCTTTATTTTGAAGAGTTACAAAAGTGGATCAAAATGACTACAGGATTTTACAATTGGCTTCACACCTACAGAAGTGATCACATCAATCCTCTTTCTCCAAATGTGTAAAAAAAAATTGTTTTTTTTTCTTTTTTTTTTCAATCATTCACTTATTGAATTCCTCAGTCACGAAGTTTGGTGTCTATAGCATCCGTTAATAGAGGCTACTTGGGCCCAATGTGGCAGAGCAAGGCTTGTTTTCTCCATCCAATTGTGTCCGGGGGACCCTGTTGTGAAAGCCTCGCCTACTGCTGGTACTCAAACAATTGCCACCAGCGAGTGGTTCCGAGCATCTGGCTCAGACAGTACAGAAATGGCCCTCTCCTTTCTCACCCTTTGAAGGGCACCGATGAGCGAATGTGTTTATATGGGCAGGCAGAAACGGTGTTGCAGTGTTGCATCCAAAAAACTGTACAAAAACTCTGCTCCACCCCCCCCCCTCCTTTCCATGTGTGTTTTTTTTTTTTTTTTTTCTTTCTTCCTTTTTTGTCACAGCTGATTCTTAAAGGCTCACAAAAGCCCATTGGGCCCCTTTTCAAAGGCGAGAAAAATGGTGCTTTATTTGAAATCAGATTATTCCAACTATGAGCTTACTACCATAAAGCCATGACAACCAATGTTTTTAAGCGCTTAATTGTTTCAGGTCAGAGTAAAAGGGTGAGGAGAGTAGGAGTTTTGAAATCAGTCATAGCAACACATTGTGCTGTTGTGAACTCCAAGGGAATTTAAAGTAGATGCGTGTGAACAGACGTAATTGTGTGCGCACATGGTTTAAGTGTTCTTCAAGATGTCAGACACCAACATTTTGTTTAGTTTTGTCCCCACCAACCCCACCCACCCCGACTTCAGCTGTCCCCAAATGTGGATTGCGGCTTGTGTTAAAACAATGTCCTTCATTTCTGTGCCAAGGCCCTCATGCATTCCTGCATTCTTAGAAAATTAGGACATTTCAGTTTCACATAATGAACTATTAGTAATCAAACTCATACAGTCGATGGAAGAAAGTCACTTTTCATTAAAATGAACAGCTTTTTCTTTGCACTGCTGTTCACCTACTTCAGATTTCTCTCTCTGGATGAGGTGAAGGAGTGCAACAACAGTGATGGCTATTAGAGCAATCAGCAAGAGCTGTCATTATCCCACGGCTATACCAAGACCAGGAAATGAAAGAACTAATGGCTGATATTCAAAGGCCTTTCATACTTGTTCCTGCTTTGGGATATTCTGTGATTTTTACATATTCCTACTTAAAATGTTCAGTTTGATAAACCTATAAGCAATTAATTAGATTTGCAGAAGTTAACCAATTCCAAGTACTGATTGCACCTCAGGTATCAAAAGATTCCAACAAAAATTTAACTAGATTGATATTTGTATAGCAACACAATATAGCTATTAACTGCTAAACCATAGCTCAGCAGTTAATGCAAACTGCCTAGGCGCAGGTTGCCATGTATAGACCCTGGTGGTGCAGGCTGGGTCAAGCCAGGGAGCAGTACCTGCAGGAGTCGTGCGGAGAGGCCAGAATAGGAATGCATGGGCTGTGCTGGGCTGGGTGAGGCAGTGAGACAGATGCGTTGCTGCTCGACTGGTTTGGTGAGAACACACCTATGGTACCACAACAGCGAGGAGCGAGCCTTTAACACACAAGCTATGAATGGATGTCTCAGACACCCCCATTCAGTCTTGTTTTCACTGAAACAATTCAGTCATCTCTGTTGTAACTTACTTATGTACACCCCAACCCCCCCCCCCACACACACACACACAAACACACATACACACCTTTCTGTTTCATTTATCTACATAACATGCCTCTGATGCCTGTCAGCCATAAACATGTATGCAATTACTGCTTACATTAACAGGCATAAACAGAGCACTATTTATAGTCATATCACAGCACTGTGGGTGATCATTTCACCATCCTGCACACTTCGCACATAAAATCTTAAAGAGAAATGATATTTACCCAAGTACATGTCCTTTGGTGGATCAGGAGATTGGCACAGCCTATCAATTATATCCATCGGGGAGAGGCAAGATTGTAGAGGCTGGATTGTCAAGCATTCTGACAGGCCATCCTGGCTCAAGTCTGTGCTTTGTCTTAACTATGTGATGAACAAATGAAAGAAAGAAAACTCAATGAATTATAAGAATACTTGGGGGGTGGAAAATGTATATTGCAGTTGTATAAAAATATAACTAAGGGCAGCCAGGGCATCTGACAGAAATGTAATACCATGCAGTTATTTTTTTTCTTAAAACTCATTCTGACATTGTAATACTGAGAATAAAGCAGCTGACATTGTCTGTGTGTACCATTCTTTACATCCTGATCACAGTAAATTAATTAAATGCTCTAACATCAAATTAAAAAAATAAAAAATCAGTCATCTGTGTAACGGGCAGGACTGCAAAAATCCCATCCAAATATACTGAATGCACCGCAACTCACAAACGGATGGTGATGCATCTATCCGAAAAGGAACAAGCAAGTTTTATGCGTTTAGGACTTATGTTGGTTTGGTGAGAGTTCTACAGGAAGAGAAACGTGACAAGTGGTGCTGCAGAGGTTCCATGATGTACACTATAATAATGCAAAGAAATCAAGACTGTCGCAATTAATCACTATTATAAATGGTCTTACAGGATTATGCAGCATTATGCAGCATGAACCTTTAAGTCAACTATAACTACAGTGGTATATGCGTTAGAAATCATAATCATCATAATGCATGCCAAAGCTTCTGTTAGGGGCTTGGCAAAAACAAAAAAATAACATCTGAACAGAACTTGTTGCTTTTTGTGACACAAACAGGGTGCAGTAGTAGAACATTATTTTTTTTTTTTTTCTTTTTCTTTTTCACTTTTTTAGAAACAGCTTACCTTTACGTGCGGTAACTATGGTGATGTGACCTTTCTTGTCATTTTTGTGCTCATGTGTTAATGAGCACTGCACCTACACACGCGACAGTTAACAAGTTCCAGGTTTGACAAAGCATCTGTGGCTGTACCCCTTTGCTAACGCATACCGTTAATGTATCGTATGTAAACGAGCCCTGCACATGCCTTCAGAGATAATGACAGAATATAAGAAAACATGTCACTCTGTTGGAAATGGTGTTTTCATTTGCCTCGGAGACATGTCAAGATTCTGTCGTGCACTATAAATGAAGATTTTTCTGTTTATATAGTATTCTGCTATAGCTACAACTGTACTAACGTTTAAGCAAACTTCTACTGGAATATATATTTAAACCAGAGATGATTCATGAGTCATCTCAAGAATCTTTGATAACATAATATGTGATCTGGGAGGAGGTGGGTTCTTTCATTATCCAATCCAAAGCAACAAAGATTATAAATGTCTTTCCTGAGGAACCCAGGTATTGTCTGAGATGACACAGACCTTCTTCCTAGCCTGCTGCTCCTTGGTGGAGTGAGACTTGACATGCTTGCGCAAAGAGCTTGGGTCTGTGTACCGCTTCGTGCAGCCCTGCACCTGGCATGCATATGGTTTCTGTCACCCAAACAAAACAAACCAAAAGAAGAGAAACATGATTATTGCGTTTAATCCATGTGGATAATAGTTGATGTTTTTCTGATTTTGCCAAGTTCTGCTTGCAGAGAAATACAAAATATAATACAATATATGGAAAAGTTTCGCTAATAGTACAGGGTACACATTCTTATAACCCCTCTCTCTTCAGGTTGAACCACTCACAGTGTCAAGGTGTGTGCGCTGATGCTTGGCACGGTCGCTGGAGTTACTGAAGGCCTTATGGCAGCCTGGATGTTGGCACACATATGGCTTCTCCCCTGTGTGGCTGCGCAGGTGAATCTTCAGGTTCTCCAGACGGGAGAAGGCCTTCTGACAGCCATCAAACTAGACCACACATACACATATCAACCCTGTATTGGTTTCTCAATTAATACTACTGTACATTGTTACAGATTTGACATCCCCCTCAATTGGCATTGAAATGTTGCTAGTAATGACTTAATTACCTCTTCAAGAACTTCAGGCTGATATATACATTTAAATTACATTCATGCATGTACTTATGTTATTTACACATTTATTTTATCCAAAGTGACATACAAAAGGACTCACATTCTCGCAACAACACAACTGAAACCTTGCTAGGAGTGCCACTAGATAACAGGAAATTGGCCAAAGACAATAGTGCATTGATGAGGTAAACTGCAGGGTGGGGGGGACTCTCTGGTTCTCTGGTTTTCTTGGAAGACCTGGGTATATACATGACTCTAAATGTACTCCATGCATGCCTCCCACATAGGTGCATTTGTATGAAATTAGGTCATTAACAACAGAACGCACAGCTGTCCACAGTACTAAAGTGACCTGCCATAGGTGAAATGGACCAGCAGGGGACAGTATTTACTTTAGCTGACAAAGGTGAGGGGCACACCACACGTCAGCGCACCTACAGTACAGATCAAGGTGCTTATACCATCAAAGCAGAGATGTACGACTTTGCAAGAGCAGGGGGAAAGTAGCATAATAATAATAAGAAAATGTCTGTTACATGCATACCAACCGGTTTATATTGTATCTAGATTTTTCAAATAATTTTTTTATTAAAGATTATATTCTGTAATTCCAAGCTGTCCAGACAATGTAAAAATATATCTTGCTGTTGTCTCTTTGTCATCAAGTCTTCACAAACCACAGTTTGAACTTTGATTCTGTTCTACTGCTTTTTTAGAGGAATGCCAGAAAGCATTTCTACAGTATTTTACATATTAAGCTATTACCTCGATGACATCAGCTCTGAGGTATGTGAGTCATTAAATAGCATTTGCCCATGCTACAACCTTTTGTCCTCTCTGCTCCTCAGCATTCCAGTGAAAGAATAACTCTTCTATGGAGACTTCTAAGCAAGGCCATGCTCAGAGTAGCGAGACCACTGACCTCTTTTCAACAGGAAGAGAGCTACCACAGAAATTATGATTACCTTGTAATTAAGAATAACAGATGATTTGTGGTTATGAGGAAATTGCAGAGGACACATCAAGGTCAACTGTCAATCTATTCACTCTGCTGGCAGAGATGCTTTCTGCATGGCCCTTAGAAACCTCAGTTTTAAAGAGATTTGTGTGTGTAAGTGGTCAGATGAAAAAATCTTTTTTGTGTGAATCAGGAGCAGGATGTTCATCCTATTTTTTACATCAGGGCCAATTTCCCCTAGAGCAACTTAGGGTTAAGTGTCTTGATCAAGGGCACAATAGTGGCAGCCAGGATTCAAACCCACAGGCTACTAGCATGGCTAGCTAGGTTCCTTAAGCACTGTGCCACCACCGCCCCAGACTGATGCTAAACTGATGTTGACCTTTTCATATATTACCAGAGAGAGACAAACTATTGTGAATGACAGCCATTGATTCCTAGTATTCATGTTTCCAAATGTGTGTATTTAGTTAGTCAGATTGTCAAACAGAAGTACCACACAGCAACAATTCACAGAGTTTAACTTTGCACTGGGCAGATATTCAGGGCTTGTGCCATTCATTGGCTTTCTATTCCTTCTCGTCACCTGCTGCCTGCTTAAAGCGTCCAAAGTAAACAGTTGTTTATTAAAATGGGGTGTCGGGACCTTTTAGAGAGAAGTCACAAAATAACAGCGACATTTTAAATGGCTTTCTAGATCGCAGTTCTCTAGGATGCTTGAAAAAAAACATGAATGTGACCTAAAATGCCTAATGGGTATTTATTTTACTAAATCGCTTCAGTTTCAGAGCTCAGGCCTACTTGGTTTAGTTGTTTTATGTTGCTCAGACAGCAATTTGTTTACAATTATCCTTTAAACGGGTCCTTGCAGGGCACTCACTCCATGAGCCCTTAGCACCCTGACAGCAGGCATTGAGGTCTAAAATTATTACCCTGGATCCCTTTGATCGCCATCTGATCATTAGTGTGGTAAACCAGCCCCTGGACAATCAGAGGTGTCCACTAAGAGGCAGCCAAACAAACGGCTGGTGAAAAGGGAACAGGATCAATAAGGTTTTTGCCTCAGGGCACACACAAATTCACACTTGCTATCAACCGCATGCAAACACACACACACTCTTTCTTTCTCTCTCTCTCTCACTCTCCCTCACACACACACACACACACACACACACACACACACAGCCCCAGACAGAAACTGTGTGCCAGTGGCACAGGAGAGGCCAAGGGACGCGAAGCAACGGCTATCCAAAGGAGAGCTTGTCAGATGAGACGTTTTTTAATAAAGCCTGACCCCCCCCCCATCCCACCAACCACCTTCTACCCAACTCCCCCCAACACCCCCCCCCAAGCTCCCCACTATTGGCTGCTGCTCAGACAAGCGTGGCTGAATAGGCAGAGCCGTGGGCCCAACGCACGGCACCCTGCCATCATGCGGGCAGAAGTTGACAGGCCAGGCAAACGGCCACGTCCCTGACAGACGGTTGTGGGGATGGGGGGGTCTGTGCCAACAGACTCAAGCCTGGCAGCGCCTCTCGAAACACACACCTCTGTCCTCAGTTCCACTTGTCCCCAAACTCCCTCCTTCCACCCCAAGCAAAAATATACAAGACTGTCAAATTTTGCCATATACACCCTCTAAATGTCCCGAGATCCCCAACTCTTGACATTCTTCCACACACACTCACACCAACAAACTAACAAACGCATGGGCAGTCCTGTAACCCACCCAAACTCTGACCAAACCCCTAGAAAAGCACTTCCCGCTAATCCTTAATATGCTATTACCTCCACCATACCAAATCAAAGCCCCTCTCCAGACCTACTCTTCTACCTTCAATATGGTTTTATCTTTGTGAAGAGATCTGCCTCTTGGCTAATCAAATGTTATATTTATCTTGGATATGTTTGGGAGCTTTACATAAACTGTTGCCAAGGAATGGTCACCAATGAGATGGGCAAAGTACAACTGTGATATGCTTAGGCTGACTGATTAATGATGAGTGAATGATCACGATTTATTTTTCATATTTTCCTACCAAGTTACCTAATTTGTCATCTAATTACACAAATCTGTTTATACGGTGTGCGAATGTTAGAGAACCCTCAGTTAACTAGCTTTCTGCATTATTTGGTCAAGCAATGTGATTTGATTTTCATCTAAGCTGTTAGTATAGACAAACACAATGTCATGTTTTTGTTAAAAATATCTGTGTAACATCCAAAACGTGTGCAAAAATAAGTGAACGTTCACCAGGGCTTTAAGTGGAAAAAGATACGTGTTGGTACTCCCCTGTTGCCAGGTAAATTGCCAGGTAAATTACTTGTTTTTGCAGTTATGGTATAAGGATCCTTTCTAGAAAACAATTATTTAAGGGAAAAAAATCCCGCTCTTGGTTCAGTGAAGCCCGCTGAAACTGGCATTTCTTAACACTTCTGGCAAGGATAGAATTTCAAGCTTTTCACAGTAGAATGAACTAACTGAATTAGCTCAGTCTAATTGATCTCTATGAGTTTACACAGTCAGGCAGATTCACACAACTACCCAGCCCCACATCAAATCAGGCACATCAGAGCTGAGATTAACATGGCCCTCATTGAAGAAGGCCCAATCTCAGGGGTCTGAGCCAGCCTCTCTGTGGGAGCACAGAGAGTGGGACCCTGGAAATAAAGCTCCATTCACACACACAGCAACCAAGAGATGTGAGACCCTGTTACTGTTAATGTAATTCAGCAATTTCAGGTGGAATAACCACTGGTGACAAGAAACAAAACTTAAATAATTTCTTAAGTCTTCATGAAATCTTTCCAGGTTCAGTGAGTTGCTGTACATGTGGAAAGGGTTTAAGGAGGCCGGAGACAGACCTACATCAGTGTCTAAAGAGTCAGAGGATACAATGACCATATGAACTAACTAGACAAAACTTTTGAATCCTTTTTTTGTGGGTCATTTTCCCTGGAGGAAACCATAAAGGTTCTGAAGGGAGGCAAGTGATAAAACATTCTTCAAAGATTAAAATTCAGTAATTTCTGTAGATGTGAAGAAACACTTGGAATATTTTTTTATGTTCTTGATGTTAATCCAGACATGGCTACTTGGGCCTCAACCAATACCCAATAACATTTAAAAAAAAGAATATAAAAATGGCCATTGTTGCCATGGTAGAGTAAGAAAAAAAAGCAGGCACTTCTGATGTTTTTTAAAACTGTAAACTATTACATTGATACCCAAAATAGTTCCAAAAAGGTTTCACAAAGAGGGATCTCAAGTGGAATCCTGAAGACTTTTACCTAAGCCAAGAACGTAAAAGACTACAGTATATGTGAGAATAGAAAGAACACAATCACTGTATTCAGTCCCAAGAGCCTTTCTACACTCTGAAACCAATGCTGAACAATTGAAGTAAGTGGTTGAAAGTCTCCACAGCCACTGGGGTAGAGATGTCAGTCTACCATAATTAATGGTACATTCAGCCACCAGTGTAGAGAGAAAGCCAGCCTGCTTCCTGCCATTTTGTTTGACTCAAGGGGCTATTTAACCAACTCTGATTGCCAGGGAGCTGACCAGATTTTCTTTGTTTTTTTCTCCTTTTTTCCAGATTGTTTTGGGATTTACATAAAGTACACAAAATGTGACTAAAATTAGCATGTAATCACACATAAAATACTAAATGATTTGGCCACATGGGTTTTGCTGTACATTAAGGACAAAAAACTTACCGCAATCTACTATCTACTTTTATGAGTTCTAATATACAGTAATCAGGCAGTTAGAAAGAGTAAGTGTTTTTTTTTACAAGTGGGTATGACAGACTGAAATGCTTTGCAATTCAAGATTACTGGTGGTTGATGGTAAACAAATATTTTAACATCACTTGTCAAGCTGTAATTTTTCTGTGCTAAATCACGATATGGTAAAGTCAACAGGAGACCTAAAAGCATATTCAACCATTCCCATCACAAATATATAAGGGGGAGAGTAGTTTGCCCAGTGAACATGGAATGAGCAAGGTCAGGCATGTCCTGACATGTTCGGTGCAATGTACAGAGAATGGAGTGTGTAATGTGATCTGGTTAATTATGATCGCATGGTGTGTATGTGAGTTTTCTATTCTCAGTCAGTCACCGCTGTCAGTCAGTTCCACCTGACAGAAAAACTAATGCTGAGCATTTCCTTTAAGGAAGCTTTCCACTTTGAAAAATGTTGAGTCGGTTGAGGTGTGCCATTGAAGGATTGAGGCATCTGTGCTGCTTTTAAAACCTTTTTGGGTATAGAGTTACATGCAGTCTGAAAGTATCTCGCAGCTTTGGTCTCCATGGACACAGGGTCTGGTTTTGAGTAATAAGTGAGTGTTTGGAGTGAAAGGTCGCCCCCGCGGACATGCGCGCCATTAATGATTGACATAACGGGTGAGACAAGGGCAGGGACGCAAAATGCCCCATGTCTTACTCATCTGAACAGGTGTTCTGCCCAGATGGACTCTGGGTATCTGAAGGGCAAGAGGGCACACCTGCTGTTCCCCTGGTGCCAATGTCCTCACTGGCTACAGGTGAAATTGCACCACTGTAGCCACTGCTGACTCTCCAGCTCTGATTTATAAAACTATACAACTTTTTTTCTTTTTTTTTTGGAATAGGCACCAACCTACCCAAGAGCACTTGAGGCTCTTTGAGAGAACTCAAGTCTGGGTCTCACTCTATTTCCTCAAGGCCTTCTCCAGTAATCTCAGTTTTTTTGTTGTTTTTTTTTTTTCAGCACCACCATATCGCAGCATGATTGTGAGGCTGTAACTGCCTGCCTTGACTGACAGAGGCTTGGCTGCTGAGAGCGCGCTCAGAGCCTCGCAGCAGGAAGTGAGCCATTCGCCTGCCAGCTTGACAATGCTGGCCCTTTTGTACTGATTTAATAACTACATAACTGCGTTTAAAGGTCCCATGTCAATTACCACAGACTAGGGCCTAATTAGGCTCGTCGATGGCCAGAGTGAAAGATTGAACCCAGCACCCTCAAAGCTGAATTTATATCTCTTGTCTGGCCCCTGGATAAAAGCAGGAAGAGGAATAAATATCCCCCAAGGGCTGATGACACTCAAAAACAAGGGCTCTTGCAGTGGATGAAAATGAATCATCACACATCACACACTCTCATCACAGTCTAATTTACATAGCCTGACCTCCCGTTTAGCGAAATGTATCAACAAACACATATCCTTCCAAAACAATCAGTTAGACTGAGTTAAATGCCAGATAATGTATAGATATTTATGGTGAAGTAACAAGCTACTGTTTACAAATAAAGGACGACTGCAATTAAATATGACTCCATATTTACATAAAATGATGAAAATCATCGTAACAGACCTTGAATATATTCTGAACTGTGCTGGGCATGTGGACAATCATGGTAATCATCATCAAAACTGACCAACAATATGAATGCAGAAAGACAGCGACAACTAATCTACAATATGATGTGAAAAAACAGCGTTTGTGAGCTATAAGATTGTGCATGATGAGATTAATCATCATTAATGCAGAGCTATACGGCAACAAAATATGAAAGACTGTTGGCACTGCATGCAATTGTGAGCTGTACCGTGCACTTGTTGGGTTTCTCCCCTGAGTGTACCCTCATGTGAATGAGCAGCTTGTAGCGGGCGTTGAAGGGCTTCTGTCTGCGCGGGCACCCCGCCCAGTAGCAGGTGAAGTCCTCTCCCTTGCGCTGGTCCACGTGAAGCTTCTCAATGTGCCTCACCAGTTCCTCCCGCTGGCTGTAGATGCCACTACAGTCCACCCAGCGGCAACAGTAGCCCCCGCACAAATCCTCCAGCTCCCCCTCTTCATCATCGAAAACAGGACACAAAGTCTTCGGAATGCTGCTCGGGCTAAGGTTCTCCTCACCAGGCAGACCCAAGGGGACCTTGGGCTCCTGAGGATGCCCCAGGACAGGCAGGTGTTTGTGGGAGTGGTAAGGTGGAGGAGGGCCTCGTGGAGGGGTGGGAGTGTTGATAATAGTAGCCAGCTCCAGTTGTAGCTGTAAAGGTCCATGGACACAGTTATCTGTGCTGCTCTGGCCATCCACGGCCCTGTCCATTATAGGGAGGCCTTCGATTGGCAGCGAATGTTGCCCAACCACCATGTTGGCTAATCGACCCTCCAGGGAGCCCATCTGTTCTAGTCTTTGCATGCGGGCACACTCGGGATTTGGCTGATGATCATTTGTGGTAATGGTCACTGCTAATGTCGCACTGACTCGGGGGCTGGGGATGGAGCTGCCCTTCACCCCCAGGAAGTGACCACACACCTCAGGCTGCTGAGGTGACGCTGCTGCCGTTGCATGGGGCACCGCTGGCGAGTTCCGCGAGCCGTTGATGTACGCCACCAGCGAGGTGGGCGAAGTCCGGATGATGGAGTTCAGGTCGATGCCTAAGCCGTCCGACATCGGCGACACAGACAGCGCACGCTTCTTGGCGCGGGCTGACAGGCGGGGGCTGCCGGTGGCATCTCCTCCAATACCAAACAGGTACGAGGGCAAGGATGCTGAGTTGGAGGCACTGGTAGCCCCAGACATGGTGGTGCCAGGAGGAAGGCTGAGCGCGTCCGGGCCCTCCTCTCCGATCGTGTTTGAGCACGGCTGAGAACACAGAGGGGGCAGCACACGGTATCCGTAGGGCCACTCCTGACGACCGCTCCGGATGGACTGACTGTCAGGGATGCTGAGGGTTGTTGAGGCAAGAGATTCCCTTGATAGCAAAGACCTGTCACAGCAAAGATGAAGAAGGCAGCAGAAGTTACAGCATAAAAAGCTTTTCATATTTTTCATATTTTGTTCCATTTTTCATAATGCTGGTCTACAATGAAAAATAAAGTAAACATACATTTGTGGCTGACTTCAGATATCTATGTAAATATTATTACCAAACAATTACAAGGTAGGAGACAAACCATCATTCAGATTACAGCTTGTTATGGAGATGACTGGAACACTATTGTGAGTTACTAATATTACAGCAGGTTGCTTATCCATACAGTACTCACATACAATGTTCTAATACTGCAATTAACACAGTTTAGTTCAGTTCAGTTCAGTTCAATTCAGACATTATTGTCCCACAGGGTTATATTTGTTCCGCATCAGTGGTTAAAAAGACGTAAGCAACACAAGATATAGGGTACAAGACATGACCTAACACACAGACATGAAACACAGGGGCGTTAGAGGCAACCTAACCAACCTCAGGCCCACACTTGCGCTAAGAATTGTTTGTTTGTCTGGTCCATTGACTAATAAAGTGAAGTGGAGTAGAAAATACAATTAAATATAGTAAACAAATGTAATAAACACATTAATATTTTGTGTTTTATTCTGGAATAGGCTAATCTGTAGGTAACATGTACCTGGTATCTGTGAAAGGCACGGCCAGACCAACAGAATGGGAGACGACTGAGGGGACAATACAATTGTCAGACTGATGTGATGAAAGCCCAAGACTCTGAACAACCATGGTGTTATTGGTCACCTGCAGGTTTATATTGGTGGGATGTTTGTGGTTGCTCCCCTGCGGAAAATAACCTGGGAAAGATTGAAGGAAATAAGATAAAATTTGTGCAGTACTGGTCAAAGTAGATCTAAAGTTTTCCAATAAAGCTGAATGTTGACAGTGAAAGTCTTCCTTTTTGGCATTGCAGAACAGCAATTTACCTGTAGAATTAATTCAGGCATTGCCTTTCAATTGTCTTTATGGTTTATTATATTATCATGTTATATATATTATATTATGATTTATTATTTGCATGGATAGCATACATGACCACTACTACTGTTAGTAAAACTGTTACAGTAGCAGTGATCATGTGTGGAATGTAATCCTGAGGAACATGTAGAATTGATCCGAATCTTTTTTCTACCAGCTTCAAGAGCTATATGAATAACAGGAACTGTGCATACCATGCTTATCCTAGGACCATCCATAGCTTAAACACCAGACACTGGGCCTACATTATAGTGGCCATGAGCACACTGACTCTAACACACACACACATACACACCATACCAGTAACTACTTAATACAACAACATAACTCCCCATTTCAATATGTACACATTGATGTACCAGCACACCATCACCTACGTTATGACTTTGATACTGTAGCAATTTTCTTTGTAAAGGTAAACAAAACAGAGACTGGAGCATTGGTCTAACTCTGAGAACTTCACAGTACTGCAATATCCAAAGAACTTCATTAAAATTCTTCAGCAGTGACAAGGCTTAATGATTAAGGATGTAGAGCAAGTGGTAATATGAGTCAGAAAAAAAAATCCCCTAATTGCAAATTTTTCAGCATCGTGTTAATGTCTAACTTTCCTCCTTTATTTGCTCTGTTTCCTACAATCCTCTCATGAGTGGTGCAGCCAGTGGCTCGTGGAGAACTGCCATCTTAAAGACTTGCTATTTCTCAGTAAAACACAAAAACTGTTAAGTGTGCAGATAAGCTGACTGGCACAACACGGCTCTGGGCACTGTATGTATATTATGTGTGCATTCATACTTTAATGGTATGTTTACACACATTTACAGACAAATGAAACAATCTACTAATGTCGGCACTGAAAAGACAGTGAATACAAAAAACACTGTAAATATCACCACATATGTGAGAATTGTCCTTCATATATACAGAAATAAATATCTGTGGTATTCCTATAACAAACCACAAAGGCTTTCTGCTCTGTTAATTACTAATGAGCTTTTTCTCTGCGTTCTTCTGTCTCAGTGGCTCGTTTAAGCGCCAGCTTTCTGCTTGGTTACTTATAAAAAATATGAGAAAGAAAGAGAGGCTTGAGAGAGAGAAGACATGGTGTGGGCTGTTTGATGTCATTGAGGTGAAGTGAAGTATGAAGTTTGCTATGTAAATCAGCTTCGGTCTTATTTTGGCAGGAGAAGCCATGCAAGTATTTTTAAAAAGACTCCCTAAGTCTCCACTCTGGTAGAGATGTGCTGGTGATGTTTCAATTAATCAGTAAAGTGTAGCTCATGCAAAGCCAGCATGGGTCAGTTGCCTCTTTCAACCAGGCTGATTTTGTGTACAAATTGATATGGTTGGAAGAAGGGTCAGAAAAAGGTCATTTGTGTGAAATGACTCATAGTGTTTATCTGCGCTGAGTCTGTGTGTGTCTCAGAAGTGAACAAGCAAGATGAGTGGGTAATGTTTAACAGGAGAAAGGACACTTGTAGAATGACCTGCGCTTCCCAAACACCATCATGTTTCATGTTCCAGTTTACTGAGCTGAGAAATATGGTAATGCTGTCAGACAACAGTTGCTTTCCTCAAGATGCAGAGCCTTTGTCTGTAATACAGTTGCACCTTGAGTGTTATAAAAACTTCACCAGACCTTATAGCGGAAGCTGCGTTAGTCTGTACTGCTAAAGGGACCAACATCTTGCTGTTTAAAGCATATTTTTTATGATGGACATTAAAGCTATTTGTTGACAAATGCAAATGTGTGTTTAAGTCTTAAAGATATCACTCTTGTTATGTACAAGGAATTAGTTGCCACATTTAAACTGCATTTTGATGCATTTCTACATAAGTAAATGCATACTAACATGGATGAATGCATGAAAGCCAAAAATTGTATGCGTTTCCCCGTCCTCCCAGAAAAGAAATTTGGCACAATTTCTCACCTTTGCCACAACTCTCTAGACATTTTGCTCTGGTTCCCTGTTTCAAGCTGGACACAGAGGTCGCAGGTGGAAGAGATAGAGATGATTTCCACGTTTCCTGTTTCCAAGACGATTGTGGAACGCTGATGATGTCATGATTCTTGCCATTAGTCAGCACCTGTCTGCGGAGACTGAGGCTGGGAAGCTGGACTGCACCCCCAACTGCCTGAGACTGTACCTCCACAGCTGGGCCACAGGAGTGGCGGAAGCCGCTTGTGCAGGAGGGGTGATTCTGGCCCCTGGTGGGGGACAGCTGTTGACCGTTGAGTGCACCCAATGTATGGGGAACATTGGAGGGGGACACCATGAGGTTGCAACCTTTCCCGTTCATGTCTTCCACAGCCAGATTGATCAAAATAACATCCCTTCCTTGAGCTGACCACATGAAGAGAATGCATGCTTTTCACAAGTTGCAGAGTTTGGTGATGCAAAATATTATTTCCTTGTTGTGATTTAGACAATTTATTTACCTATAGGCTTTACAAATCAACCATATCAGGCTATGGGTTTTATACAAGCATGTGCATATCATAGGCCTATCAAAGTTATACGAGTTACAAGCAGTCAGTGACATACACTGGATGTATGAAACAACCTACACAGATTAATATTTACGATTAGATTTGATGTAGCAAATATTACAAAATCATGGTTTGTATAATGTAGGCTACTCGAGCCAAAAAGTTCGAAACTATTGTAAGATGTCCAGGGAACATACCTAAAGTCTTGTCTGAACTCTGTCACGATCCATCATCGCACTCTCGCAGTTTCCAAAGTTTACAGTCCCCACTCGTCGTGAACCCAAACACCTCTACTGATCCTGATTTTGTCAACGGCGCCTCTCACCGGTCTGCAGTGTTCAGTGTTGATACGCAACTTTGCTTGTTGCTATTCATTTTCAGAAGAGCACCACGCATACTGAGCGTAGTGGTTATCGTCTCTAGGGGCGGACATTGGTTACCCTTTAGCTTGCATTAAATTGTGGTGATGTCATTGTCTTTGGATCAGCCTTAGTTCAACACCTTGGAATTTTCAGGAAGAATATTTGGAATTTGAAGGCTGTAAATAAATTATTAAGGTTCAGGAGTGTAATGTGTAATCTGGGCGCGTGACTACTTTAGGCGCACTAACCTGGCGGAATGTTCTACTCTGAAACTAGAGTTAGCGTCTATTTTTGGTAGGCTAGTAATATTACGAACATAATGCGACTCATAAAACACGTATTGACGTATTCTAGTGATTTCTTCACTATTTAAAAAAGGACTATAAAAGTTATATGGCATATGCCAATTATCTCTCTCTTTGCTACTATGTCTTTTGTGATGATAAATTCAGCACGTCAGCCTGTATTTTTCTTGTGCAAATGTTTACTGTGTACCTGTGGTGTCTTTTGCCATCCGTCATTTTGTTCTTACAATTAGCTGTGGCTTACTCCTTTCAGGCTTTCCACCAGCAATCCTAGTGTTTGCACACGAAGTGCTGCACACCGTTGGCATGGCAACTTTAGTGTGTGTTCTAGGGTGACTTGTGAAGGTAAGAGAAAAGGTGGAGAAACAAAGGTGGAGAATTTCTACATGTGAGCTTTACAAGTTTTCACTTTATTTCTTCACATTTAGTTACCTCTTCAATATAGGCCACGTAGTTGCAGTTATACAGTAGTTACATTTTATATATTTGTATGGTATGGCAAATTTTGCGAAAGGCAGTAGTCCTGAGTATGATATCCATGCTGAGTGTGCAAGATTTTCAGAACGTCCACCACCCGTTTCACTTGCGCCCTTTTGAGACATCTAGATCTAAACCCACATCAACCGTAGCGGAAACCTAACTGCTGGTGAGAAAATTATTTTTCAGCATTAAGAGCCTTTGGCTACTTTGGCTCTGATATATATATATATATATATAAATAAACGATTTTTATATGATATATATAAACAAACGATTTAAGACATTAAGTGTATTAGCCTGAATAAGGAGTTTGCAACGGGCAAGTGCTTTTGCAAAGTCTAATGAGAATCTTTCTTTTTCAGTAAAGCAGAAATGACAAACAGTGGCCATTAGTGGGGAAAGAATGAGCTGGCTAGTATCTTTGACGCATTTATGATGGTTTAGTGACTTACCCTTAACCCTAGGTCACGAAGCCTTGTTTGAAACAACCAAGATCAAAGATGCTAACAGATTGGATGACTATCCTATATGAATTATACAGTTGTAGTCTAATGATAAAGATTATAAGATTTTTTTCAGATCTTTTGTTTTTGAATTGCTTTTCAGTAGTTTTAGACAATAGCCAGTAGAGGACACTGCTTCCATTCAAATGAAGAACTTTCAACATTCTCCCTCGTGCTCCTACTCATTGCATTCCCCTTTCCCTAATAACTCCTTTCCACCAGTAACTCAGTAATATAGTATATTCCCTGTCATGTATTACAGACATGCTTTTCACTATTGCTGTGCAAATAATGCACACATACATGTGTGTGTGTGCGAGAGAGAGAGAGATGAAGTATTGGAATATTGGTTTAGCATATGCGGTGGAAAGGCCAATACTTCATGCAGTAGCAGCAGATGAATGTACTTCTGAGCTCTCTCAGATTCTCAAAGAATGCATTTTCATACTTAATAGCTCTTGCAGCATGTCTAAAAGTAGCAAATCACCCCGGTCGTCCATTTCGACGTCAGCATTATAGACTGTTACTAATTCTTTTTAAAAGTCCTATTGCAGTATTCACTTCAAGCAACTCTGAGTGCTCACTTGCCACTATTAATCCTCCTCTCTGCTCTAATGACACTCAAACTCAACCTTTCAGGGCTGCCCATTTAGCTCCACTAGAGTGTTGTGAATAATCAGACTGATCCATTTCTTCCAACATTCATCTCCTTCTCTTTGTCTAGTGCTTTCAAATTCCTGCCCCTAAATCGTGCCACAGGATGTGATAATCTAATTAGGTAATTGATACCTGTCCTATATGTAGTGTATAGAATAGACTTACAAGGCTTACAAGCTGAAGGAGTTACGATTCTAGCCACACACAGAAAACAACAAAGTAACACACTGATCAATGCAACACACTGTAACACACTCCTCACCAGTCAATGCAGTGGTGTATTATATTACGGAGTGCCTTTTGCTGCCATCTGTCTGAGCAACATAGATTTCAAAGCCTACCCTTCAAGGAAGAAAAGGTTATCGTGATTACATTTTCAATCCACTCACCTATAGTGGGGAGGGGTGGGAGGTGGGCATGTTTTTTCTCTAAATAACAATTTTTTTTGGAGCTACCAAGTGTGATTGTTTTTTGAAGGCGTCATTACAGATAGAAAGTGGTAGAACAAAAAGGTACATGGAATGCGACAATGTAGCATTAGTCAGTGCTTGCGTGTGTTAACCTTGATTGTCGCAAACATGTCATATGAGTCACACAACATTTGTGAGTACAAATGCTTAAGTTGCACATCATGATCTGTGCTGTGGGCGAACAAATTATACTCAGATATCAGCCTATGATCTGCACTGAAAAGCAAGAGGAACTCGAAAAAAAATGTCACAGTTTGTTGATGATCCATATAGCTGCGGAGATAGTGGTCAGTGAGTGTCTGCAAGATCTTTTTCATCACAAACACTCAGGAGGATGCTGAAGAAGTACTGACGCTCAGAACATCACTAAATGCATCATATTAAAATGCAATGCTCTATGGTAATGCCATATAGGGTGAATATGGATTGGTGTGCTCGTAGAAAACATATGGTTGTCTGAAGTGTGTGTCCTTGAGGAGTCCCTCTAAAGCGCAGTCAGACACTTTGATGGGCATAATAATGCCCATATGTAAACGTCCAGTCTTTTCTTTCTCTGCAAACCCTCAGTCTGAGTCGCCAAAGCCCTCATAGTATTACTGTAGTATCACATTCAAACTCCCCTGCACCCTTATGCCTTGTGGAAACAATTCAAAGGCTGATGTATGAGATATTAAGCCCTAGTATTTCAATCTAGACAAACGATGAAGACTTATAGCAGTTGGAAGTAACGTACAGAAAAACCTCAAACAGAGAGCAGTTCCTTGATGCCGGTTGGCATGCTGTGTGTAAAATGTCACACAATAAGTAGCCATGATCCCACCAAAGCACTGTTTATTATCATCAGTAGGCCTGGTTCACAGGGAGATCTTTTCAATAGCTTATCTCTCATTACCAGGTAATGTCATGTAGTTCATGAGTGTCACAACATGTACACCAGCTGTTCACAGATGCTTCATTTTGGTAAAGCCAAAGATCAGCTTCCATTGTCTTTGGCAGTACGTTTGAATTTTGTAGTGTAATTAGAAAACTTAAAATATATGCATACATTTCCTTTGTAAGTGACCTTGAGTTTGTGAAAGGCGCTATATAAATGTAACCTATTATTATTATTATTATTATTATTATTATTATTATTATTATTATTATTATATACATAGGTAAATCCATTAAACAATAACCCTATATAATAATTCCATTATTATATATATATATATTTTACAGATTTACAGAATCTTTTAATATATTTAGTAAACTTAATGTCTATACATGTAGCATATTTACTGTACTTGCTATGTCCAGGAGTTGAAAACAAAGAAAAACTTTACAAGAAGAAACTTAATGGCTCTTCATTTCTGGGTTGAGTGACTTGAAACAATATAGCTGACACAACACCTCCTGTGTGGAAAATACCTGTGGGGTAAAAGGCTCCTGTTTCATTTTAGTAACTCTTAAGGGGTTGGCCTAAGGCATAGTAAGCCTCCAGTACTTCCTAGTTCATTATATTTTCCCTGAGCCACATATTACTTTGCTTCCTTATCCGATTGCAGTCTATCTTGCACCTTAAAATGACAGCGGCATCAGCTAAACTGATTAAATTCAGATCAGCCATCATAAGATCTAAATCTAAACATACCACTGTGACCTCTAGATATGCAGACAGAGAACTCTCTTCCTCGTCGCTTCCTTTCCTTACTTCTTCTCTTACTCTGTTTCCCCTGATATTTATTTGAGAGTTAAAAAGTGTAACATTAATTGTACTTTGATGAACAAAGAACTGTGACAAGACCTAGCATGTGCATTAATGTAAAGTCCACACTAGGCCTATATACCCATAGGTGGTGTCCACTGTCTCATTCCCGCAAACAGTGGCTACAACTGTCTAGGTGTGTTTCCAAACCACGGCATAGCCAACTGTTATCTGCCAGCCTCCAATCTTGTAAAGAGTCAAGCCACATTGGAGTAGCTGATTTAATGACAAACTTGTCTTCTCTCAGCATAGCCATAATGAACAAATTCATACCCCTCTGATCTCAGCGTGTTTCTCCGTATGATTCTGGGATGCAAACTGCACGATCAAAAACAGCCGTCTGTGGTACAGTACATCTCTACAGATAACGAATGCTTATGTAAGCTCCCTTTTTTGTGACTTCTCTTACACTCCTTCCAGTACTCAAAAAAAGAGTCTTAGAGATTTTCCAAGTTGTAAAAGGAAAGACTTAGGTCATTTCACTGCACCTGGTGCCCTGCACTAAGAGTGAACTGTAGCATAGGGGAACAGTAATTAGAATATAATGAGGGGGAGCTACTGTGCATGCGCTTGGCGGAGCTTCAGGGGATCACCACTTGAAAGGCCAGAATCATCTCCCTGTGAAGAGCAGAGAGCTGAAGAAGCAGTGGTTGCACATTCAAAGACTCTTTTTCTTCTCCAGACAGTAATGATTTACGTTCCACACTAGTGAAGCGCTCTCTCTCTCTCTCTTTCTCTCTGTCTCTTTCTCTTTCTCTCTGTTACCCACAAGTCCTTGCAAATTAGATGAATAACTGTATGAAGTAAACATCTGAGAATTCTTTTCTCTCTGTGTAACAAAATAAAAACCTTCGCTCTAGTCTAGGTGAAATTTATAAATTTTTTGGAGATATACCAAAAAACTTGGCCTCAACCTCATCAAACTGAATATTGCATCTTAAAAGCTTCAGGAACAGAGTATGTTTTTGCTGATAACTGGCTATAACTGTGTTCCCAGAGTGAATGCCAGGGTCAGCCATTAATGCCTGTTGAAGACAGAGCATTCACAGAGTCCCAATTTGAAGACATTGTTAGCCCCAAAATGCTTTCAGTCTACCCCATCTGTTACATAAGATGAGGACACTTACCTTTCTCTTCAAAAGGGAATGCAATCCCCAGTCTAGCACCGTTAGCTGAACTTAGCATAACCACTGGAAGTGGATGGGATCAGTTAGCCTATAGCTCCCTGGATCTACAGTGGGTGCTATATAGGCTAATGGGTCCCATCAATTTTCAATGATTATGCTTAGCTAAGGTGGTGGTGTTAAATAATGCTTTGAAGAGACTAGTATGTATGCTCTTATCTAAGTCTGTGGGAATATTCTGTTCATCAGCCAAAACGTTTTTGTATCCTTTTAACACAACTCTCTTAACTTTTAACACAATTATATCTGAACATGGGAGACAAAACAGCATGAAATAATGTGAATCTGCCTGTTGACATCCTGATGGCTCACTGAGCCCATCCACAAAAGGTAGAGCCAAAGTCAAGATGAGCAACCTGCTCCTAAATGAGTTCATCTCCATGCGTAAACAGAGATGAACAGCCTACTGAAAGATCCAGTGCTCTGGCACATGGACACAGGCCTACGGGAAGGGGAGCGAGAGGATAATTGCAGAGCCACTTCCAAAGTCATGAGAGTTGTTGCTGCTAGGTGTGCAGTTCGGCAGAGGTGCCATCCGTCACGCTAGGGGTGTGGATGGCTCTGCCACTGAAGCCACTGAAGGGGCGTCGTTAGCCCCCCGCTGGCAACCTCCTGGTCGGGCCCTCCCTGCATTCGTCTTCATTAAAGATCCCCCATGCCTGGGACCCGGGGACCAGATGGCCATTATCGAGCCCACCCTGTCCCCTGAGAGTCTACCTGGAGGACATAGTGCCATCACCTCGACCCCATCGCTGCACTTTTCGGGACAGGAGTACGGAAGAGATGAGGCCAAATGCCACCCGAATCCTGAGCCGAGCAAGCCTCTACATGACGGGTGGGTTTCTGAGTGCATTCTGAGACACTGCACTGCATGCAATGCATAATATTTCATGCAACATGCAATGGTATTATGCTAAATGAAAGATTTTAGTAAGTCTTCTGGTCGACACAGCAACTGATTGTGCAACTGCAGAAGAGTACCAAGAGCTATTGAGATGAGGTTTGTTGGAAGTTGAAATGTGGAAGGAACGTGGCTCTTGAACTAAAACATGAACTAAAAAAGCATTCTAAAAAGTTTCTTTTTTCAGACCTTCATGACAAAAAGATCTTGAAAACTTCTGTAGTCAGTCTGAGACTCAGACAGCTGCTGTGAGAAGAATGACTTGACAATGTCCTCCAAACTTTTACTCTCTCTGCTTGGTGCCCAGGGACTCACAGTGGACTGGCATTTTGCTGAGCAATCTATCTATTTGAAAGAGAGACCACCCTGTAGTTTCTGAGACAACTGACAGATTTGGTTCTATATCAGGAACAGGTGGCTCAACATGGAAGCATCAGGTACATATCAGAGTCAGATGCTATTTGGTTACTAGGCAATAACACGGACGGGTCAGTCAGTGTTTATCTCACTTGACTCTTGATTCAAATTTGTGTGATTCAAAGGTATTACTCAAGTACTGTCAATAGATTGACGGATTTTCTTGGACACTGGATTGATTTGATGATGAAATGAAGGATGCCCGTCAAGGTGAATCTTGTGGTGAGTTTTGGTGATCTTGATTACGGGCAAAGGAAACTGAGATTTGTGCATAGTTGTATGTTAGTCATGAGATAGGAAAAAAAACAGCGCACACCTCGTAAGAAGTATAACCTGTGAAATATGTGTATGAATATATCAGCTGTAACGTGGTTAGTGTTCTTGGGAAGACTTTTATACTAGGTTTTACACTAGGTTTGTGGATCTGTGTTGCATTGTGAGGCCAGAACTCAGAGCAACAGGGCAGCTGTGACACCTGTGTCAGTTCATGCCACTTCATTCTGTTGACCTGGGAGAGGAGAGTTGAAAGAAAGACCAGATTTTGGGGGCCTTTGAAGTTCAAAGTAAAAGCTAAGCCCTCGGAGGCTTTCCACACACACGAAGGCTTCTTGGAATGTCTACCAATTACCCTTACTGTGGTACGAATACAGGTGATTTTGATTTGCTAGCAAACGTCCTTCGAACTGATGGATATCTCTGGAACAACCAGGTAGAAAAGCAGACCATACACAAAAAGATGAAATGAAACCCATCATTTATTTGGATATACTTTGCTTTTAATAATCTTTTATGAGTGATTGCCAACATTTACTATTTGAGCTGTAAAATCAGTGGCCTAAACTATGGTACATTTGCATATTTATTACATTGCTTTCATTTCATATGTTTACAGGGACCATATCCACTTTACAGTAAAGGTTTCATTATCACATTGCCACAGAGTCTCATGGACCATAAATAATGGGTGTTTACATTAACTATTAAGAAGCACTTTGTAGAAGTGTTTGCAATTCTCCCCTCTGTTCGCGTACCTATTCTAATATGCTCTGGGTGACTCCGTAACCTGGAGCTAAAAGCTGACTGTTCTGAGGAAAACTCTAAATGCAATCACATTTTCTGACTGAGTAAGCAGCGAGATGGTTGCTGGAGGTCCTCGCTGTTGCTTGGGGAGGCTTTTCAAAAAAAAAAAAAAAAAAAAACCCTCGGGCTTACCTATGCAATTAACTTTTTTCCCCTCCCCTGAACAATTTTTATGTGGTGATGTGCTCCCCATGCACAATCCAAATGCTCTTTTCCCCTCGGATGTGAAACATACCATAATAACTCAAACTCCTGTCCCTGCTCTCTCTCTCTCTCTTTCTCCCCTGAGCTTCCCTCTTTCTTTGCTTATGTGGAAAATGAGTTCCCTTCTCGATCGGACTGATTAGCCGAGGAAAAATATGATTAGCGCACACAGTTTGTGACTAGGTGCTTGTGATTTACCTGAGGCATAGAGGTGTGTCTCTCTCTCTCTCTCTCTCTCTCTCTCTGTGTGTGTATGTGTGTGTGTGTGTGTGTGTGTGTGTGTGAAAATGAGCATAACAGAAAATTTATGGCATTGAGCAAAGCCCTTTAACATGCATTAAATTTCACATGCCAGGCTCTTTTGTCAAAATCTTGGGTTCATCTCCAGGAATCTTTATATAGAAAAAAGAGAATATTGAGTCTGAAATTGCCCTTGCTGTGATGTGTTTCAAAGGATTGAAGGAGAAAATTTGACACTGGAACTAGTGTAAACAGAAGCGATGCTCTGAGTGTATTCATTTTTCCAATTTAATCTAGCATGCAGCATAAATCATACATGCTTGTAGGTGCTTCTCTCTCTCTTACACACACACACACACACACACACACACACACACACACGGATGAACATGTTATAATCAGTGTTAAGTAGTGAAGCAGGTCTGTATAACTTCAGCCGTCACAGTCTAGGTTGTTAGTTTAATGAAGCTCCAACTGAATGGTGGAAGCGCAGTGGTGTAATTACAGCAGCATTAGATTAGACAGACTAGCACCTCCTCATCTACCTTTTCATGTTTTCTTTGCTATCAAGGAGTCCATTGAAGATGGCTGAGGGGGGTGGGGGGCATCAGTGTTCAGTGTTCATTTCACAGCCCTCAGAGTGCCCAGTATAGTGAGTTGGTGTTGTGCTGCATTCATGTAAGGCACTCTGGTTTCCTTCCTCTCAAAGAAACAGTGCTGATGTGTCTTGTGTGGTCAGGCAATGCTTCACAATGTGACACATGCAGGAAAAACACACTTCGGGAGAACCTCTTGAAAGAGACCAGATACGGTTACATGCGGTGATGAAATTTAAGACGTGGAAACTATAAACACAGCCAAGAGCCAGCACAGGGCCCCGAGCAGAGCAGCTCTGCCGTCTGATTCCTCCGTTGTCTTTTTTTTTTGTTTGTTTTGACGGGCGCGCGATGAGAGGGTGTCTGGGTGTTTTGAGATCTCTGTGGCTGTGGCTGCGGCTTGGTTTAGTGGCTTCTGAGGTCCCGGGCTAGAGTCTGGCTGCGAGGCAGACATTAGTCAGCCTGTCCCCGTCTACATGTGCAGACAGAAACCTTGATCGCAACGGAGCTTTTCTTGCGGTACTCAGCCTTAACGACAGATGGTGATTGATATCGCTGGTCTCTTTTCTTTTGTTCCTCCTTTCTCTGGCATTTTCATCTCTTGTTCTCTGGTTTTCAAACTCTATCTGCCTTTCTCTCTCTCTCTCTCTCCCTTTTTCTCTTTTTCTTTCTTTCTTTCTCTTTCTCTGTTCCACCCTTAGCTTACTCTGGTGCAGTGTGGGAAGAGGGGTGAAATCAAGGAAACATTACCCACTTCCTCTGCGCTTTCCACGGGGGAGCCCGTCGCAGCCATTTAAGTTTTATGAGGTGTTGACAGCCACTCTCCAGCGCAGACCTGGTTGATCACTCAGCGTCCCCTCTGGAGTCCTCAGGGACCCCGGGGCCCCGTGAACTGCCTGATTGGGGCTACCCTGCCTGAGGGTCTGGACCAGGGAGACACGGGATGGTGGGAGGTAGATGAGGTGGGTGAGAGGTTGAGGGTGGATGGGTGGTGGTGGTTGGGGTATCGGGGATGTGGATTGCCTCTGCGTCCAAACCTGATGGCAGACATCAATAACAATCACAACAACCTCCCTGACCTCAATTGATTGGGTTTATTACTGTTCCAGCACTATTTTTTTTCTACTTTACTTACTCTCTGAAATGCAGTGCTCAAGCAATAACTGTGAAAGAAATTCTATTGAGGATAAGCACCAAAAGCACAAAGGAGGCTCACACAGATGTCTGGGTATTCGCCGTGACCGGTGTAATAACTTCATAAAAGTGGGTGCGACGAAATAATTTGGACAGAGATAGCTGCGGTGCTTCAGTACAATAATACACTTTGGTTGGCCTAAGCGGCACGCCAGACTTTCTCTCTCACTGTGGTAAATCACCTCAGCAATGGGCGAGAGAGTGTTGACGCTGCCGACGCGGCCCGGGAGGATGCGGCAGCGGCACTGCCGACGCAGAGGTGATCAGCGCCGTGCTGATGACAAGAAAGGGATCTGTTTATCTTTAATCAATGTCATTCAGGGGTTCAATGAGCCTCATCCACCTAACGCAGAACATCCTGCCATTGTTTCCTGGACCCTTTTAATCTAATTGGACATTAAGTCCTTGTCATTATTTAGTTCGCAAAGAGTTATTTATAACCCTCATGGATGGCTTGTCTTTACCTTTTCATTACACCAAGCAATTTTACATCTCCAATCTAATTAAATGAAATGAATCAACGAGGATACTGATGGTTGGGAGAAAGACGACGTTTAATAAATCTTCGTTATGATGCCTTCCACACATCACACCTCTTCTTTGTTGTTTACCGGCTTTAATCAGAGAAAGCGAGGACACACACTGCCGTGCTTCGTCTGTCTAGTTATGAAGGGACATATTTAAGATCAAGCTGTGCAAGCAAGTGTCAGGTGACTTTATTGATGCCATTAAACTGTCTTTCATTTTACTTTTTTTGCTTATTAGAAGATAGATCTAAAAGATGATATCGACTGTGCTTGGTGAATTGCAAGCAGTTCCCACTTTGCAGCCTCATTGTGGGAATGTTTAAATGTCTTGCTGGTAAAGGTTGACTCTGTCCTTCATAGACGCACCTGTTTTGATTCTTCCAATGGCCATCACCTTTGTCTGGCTATTTGCATCGAGCTTTAATAAAATCCTGTGATTGACCAGAAAAATGTCAGCAGTAAGGTCCTCTGGCCATCACACCTGTCAGGTAACTAACATTGTTTCCAGTCTTACGGTGCCTATGTTTGTTAGCCAGGCTAGCGCTGCCTAGTGCCTCTGCTCAATATCACATTTTGCTACAGCACAGTCAGGGATCTCTCCATTAGCTTAGGTTTCCTCCAGCAAATTTCTGGCTGGGCAACCAGCAAACAGAGGCCTCTAGCACGCCCAATATTTTTAAAGTTCACAGAAAGTATCTGCCCACAAGGAAGAAAACATACAGCAGTAGAGGGATTCTAGGCGCTTTGCACAAAGGGAGACAATGTGAAAGTGTTGGGTACAAAAGGCTAAGGGTTTGTCCAAGTGTTGGTTGGAAGAGAGGTGAAAAGTGTGAACCACAGCTAGCTAGGATATGGTTAGTGGCATTTGTATGTGCAGAGAGCACTCTTCTGTTGGCACACACACCAAAAGGTGATGGTCCTCAGGCTTCCCCCGGCCCTAAGTGGGTCTCTAATCATCGTGTCATGCACAGAGAGCCGCCTGTGTGCCCACTTCATGGGTGTTTAAGCAAGCACTTTAAATGGAAATGCACTTGACATTTTAAGAGAAGA
Source organism: Tenualosa ilisha (assembly GCA_015244755.2). NCBI lineage: Eukaryota > Metazoa > Chordata > Actinopteri > Clupeiformes > Clupeidae > Tenualosa > Tenualosa ilisha. The sequence goes on along the minus strand of PYXC01002283.1, from coordinate 1,533,127 downwards.
TGTGATGATCAAGGTATTAGGGTGCAGCCAACTGCCTCTTGAATGCGCAAACCTCTCACCTCACCGTCTGCTTGACCATCTTTCAGTCTTTTTTTTTTTACTTTCTTTTTTACGCTCTCTCTCTCTCGCTCTCTCTCTTTTCTCTCTCTCTCTCTCTCACACACACACAGAAACACACACATTGTCCCTATTTGTCTTTGTCTTGTTTTGTCTCTCTTTCTCATTATGTTGTATCTGTGACTGTCTCTTTGTGTTACTCTCTTCTCTCTTCTCCCTCTCTGTTATGCCTTTCTCCTGATGTTCCCTCTCAAACCCCCCGATCTCCCCCATCCCCTCCCCCAGCAAAGAAGCACTCTGACTCAACACCCCCGTGCAGCTGACTGAAGCTGTTGCCTCTTGTGCAACCCATGAATGAGGTGTTTTGTAAAACTGAATCATGCACTGAATTGTCAGTTGGATGTGTGACTAACCCTGCTTTGGAGACACCCCCGCTTCCACCCCTCCCTCCCTCCAGAAGAATCTCCATCTGAATCAATTAGTCAAAGATTTTTTTATCTACATGAATGATGGGCATGACGTCTCTCTCTCTCTCTCAGGCTCCTTCTCTCTCACACACACTTTTTGCTTCTCTCTTACCCTTAGATATAGAAACACATACATTTTCCCTGTTGTTTTCTGCCTTGTTGCCTCAACCTCTTAACCAGAGCCCCTCTTGGGTAGAGGCCCTTATGACTACAATTATCTGTGCAAATTTCATTAGACAAATGTTTATGCAGACACACAGATGTGTGTATGTTTGTGTGTGTGTATGTGCGTGTGTGTGTGTGTTTGTTTGTTTGTCCGTGTACGTGTGTGTGTGTGCGTTTGTGAGTCTGTGAAATCATGTTTGAGAGTTTGTGTGTGTGTGTGTGTGTGTGTGTGTGTGTGTCTGTGTGTGGTCATTGAGGATGTGTGTGCCCATCACCCAGCTGGATGCCTTCAGCCTGCAAACTTAGCCATACTGACTCACTATGGCTGCCATCGGTTCTAAATAACAGGTGGTGAGGGCAGTGGAGGGAGACAGTCAGAGATGGAGGGAGAGAGAGAGTGAAAGAAAGAAAAAAGAGGGAGAGAGGTAGATAGATGTAGAGTGAAAGGGATGGATAGACAGGCAGACATGGAGAGAAGAAAATGGAACTAGAGAGGGCGAGATGGATAGAACAGGAATCAGAGAGGGACACTAACCGAGATAGATGGAGACAGACAAATGCATCGAATGGCAACTGGGAAAGACAGAACAAAACAAATGAGAGAAATGGGCCAACCGCCGACCCTTTTGGAATGCTGATCGCCCCCGCTACTTTGCATTCTAATGCGATTCTCTTAGGAATATGAAATCTTCTGCTTTGAGTGGCGAAGGGAATCACACCGGGCCCCAAAAAAATCACAGAGAGAGAGAGAGAGAGAGAATGAGAGATAGAGAGCAGCAGCTTTTCTTGTGGGATGTGAGTGAGTGCTTGCTCATTTACACCACGTTTGCACACCCTGTCTGTGGGGAGGGTGAATCTGCTGTGAATTAAGCACTGCGAAAGGTCAAGTGAATTTAATTATTAGCTCTAACAGCTGGGAGCTGTTCTTTTGCGCTTTCTTTGGTCTCTTCTTCCTTCCTGTTTGCCTTGCCTTCATTTCATTCTCACTCAAAAAAACGACATTATGCAACCCCTCATTTACACAAAATACCTCTTTGTGAAACTACGTAAAATCCATTTGGTGTTGTTTTATTGCAAAAAAATTTGGTGTTGTTTTATTGCAAAGAAAGACAAATGCACCTCCAAAACCTACTATTTTACTGTGTAGCAGTAATGGCTTTTAAATTGATGCTTTTAGGTATCAATGGTGCAACACTCTCATTCAGATGAAACATCTACAGTTTTTTAAGGATCTATTGTTAAACAACCCACCCATCTGAAAGTTAGAGGGATGCCAGATAAACAACACTAAGTGTCATTGACAACTACCAGGTGGACATTTATTTGTCTGGTTCTGTGAAACATCATTTTTTTTACATTGAAAATCCATAAGTGTTCTGTTCTAGTCTGGTCTAGTTCATGTTTCTTTAATGAGTTGTGCAGCCCCTTAAAATCCTCTTAAAAATCCCCAAAAGTCAGGACAAACGAGTAGAAAAAAAAGAAATTAGAGTCCATGAGAAACTATAAGAGCTTAAAGTTTATATTTTGGCAACTACAGTGACTTTTGTTCTGTTTGGGCGTATTTTTTAACATTTATCAAAGTACAGAAGTCTTCATAAATATTCCCCAAAGTTCTCAGAGTGATAAATGAACAAAAAAAAAAAGTTTGAAGAGCTTCTAATCATTCATTCAATGGTCCCCCCCAACACCCCCCAAACCTCCCCCCGCAGTATATCAAAATCTGCCACTAGTCTAGTCTCCACTCACTGCCATTGTTTCATCTCTTCATGGGAAATGGGCTGTATTATTAAACATGTTTCACTTCAAATTTTTCAATTACAGCTTCTGACATAAGAGGGAGAAGGAGAAAGTCATGCATGTCTTTGACTTGAGCATGAATATTGCATTAGACTTAGACAGTAATCACCGCTGATGAAGTGTCAAGCTCTTGTAGGCCTGAATGTCTCTGACCAGATGGCCAAATTTATGGCCTGCTTTATGCAAACGGAATTATGCAATTAAATTATGCAACACATTAGGTGTGGCACTGTAAATGATGTTGAAATTTCAGGCTCTGTTAGATTTTTAAATGAGATGCTACAGACTGAGAGATCACCTGAAGCATGCAACACATTTAATGGAAGACCAGTATGAGTGCTGGAGGGAAAAAAAGCCATTTTCATGGGCTTTAGCCCTTGACCTTATATCGTAAAAGCCATACCACGGTCATCATCATATCATCCGTCTGTTCAACCACGGTGGTTATAGATCACCTACATATTTGGTAAGGCTTTTAGAACAGTGATAAATATGCACTGCCCTTATTCTGACACCTGACTCAGTTAAAATACCACAAGCAGTCTTATGGGTCATTATTTCTGTTCTTAAGGTGTAATAAGGGACTAGCCCCTTGTCCAGAGCGTTTTATAGAGTAGACATATTCCAGTCTCTGAAATGCCACATCCCTTCAGAGTCGATGGATTGAGTGATGGGGATGATAGTTGTTTTTGATTAGAAGTGTCAGTGACAGTGTCAGAAACAGTGGAGAAGGCATCCATCTATACATACTTGGTTATGTCATTTACATGTTTCAGTATAACATCAACTAGCTTAACTTAAAAAAAAACTATTATTATAGATGCAGGGATGTAGTGGGGGTTGGACGCAGGTGTACGGAGTCCTCCCACGTCTTCGAACAGATCGTTTATGTATTTCTCACTGTTTAAAAATTAGGCATTCATTTATAACATTATATTAATAAAGAGTTGTTACCAGTGGTACCAATAAGTGCCCACATCAAGCAAACCCCTCCAATAAGCCCTCTATTGTCATAAACAAATGCAACTTCACATAGGATTACCATAATCATGCAGGGATACTATTGATCCCTGGAGGTGGTTTTGGAGGTGCATGTGTCTTTCTTTGCAGTTAAACTCGCTCACCCCCACCAAAAAAACCTCCAATACACCTCTGTATAGATGTAAAATAAATAGCAGTTTTAGATGCAATAAGTGCCCAGTTAGATAATTACTCTTATCTTAGCTGTAAGACTTCTGATGGATACAACATGACTAAGCAGGAAGTTCCTCTAAAAGCTGTTCTTTCTGAGTGGGGCTGGATGTGCCTTTAAGTGTAGGATAGAGGTGCTTTGGCATGGCTGAGGGCACAGCAAGAGCCGAGCGCTCACAAGGTGTGGAAATTCACGTCCTGCAGAGTGCCAGGATGCCATGGTGTTGGAGGTTGTCATGGAAACTGACGAGCGGTCTCCGTTTGGCGAGGATGAAGTCGCACGTCTGAACGAGTGGACGAAGAGGAAGGCAAAAAAATGGAAAGAAATTGCACAGTTATTGCTAAAGTGATGTGTTCTACTGGCAGCAAAAAGTGATGCTTGCTCTTTAATTGATTGATGTGCTGGAGTATCTTTGTGTGTGCATGATTCATGCAGAAGTATGTGTGTGCGTGCGTGTGTGTGTGTGTGTGTGGTGAACTCCAAGATTATTCATACCTGTAGTATGCATTTTCATTTGACCATAAACATGGGAAAATACAGTGTATGTACAATATGAATAAACAATGAATAAAGCCTATTTCTTGCATCAAAAAGAGGTCATATTTCATCAAAGCCTAGCATCATGTGTGTAACTATGGACTTTACTATATGTGTGTATGGCATGTTTATGTGTATGCTTATTTCTCAGTCAGTCTGCATATAGTTGTGTATGGCGGCGTGTGTGTTTGTGTTTCTGTCTGTGTCTGTGTTTGTGTGTGTATAAATATCTAGCTGGGAGTGCTGTGCAAAGTCAATTTGATGTTCACCAACACGTGGGTCCACTTCTTATCACCTGTGTAATCACCTGCGTAATCAGTAATCCCTGTACTGCACAATATCTGTTTGCTCAGGGCTTTGGTCCTTCTTTAATCAAAGCTGAAACTGTGGATAAACTCCCACTAATTGAAACGCGCTATATACGTGCCGTGCAGGTGTTCATCGGGGAAGGATGCTGCAGTGTTGCGTTTTAATTACCGCAGATTATGATCCTTGAAGGATTATTTATAAGGCTCAGACGGCAAGCTGTCGACAGACTCATCCTCGGCACACACTCGCAGGCTGGCCGTGATCCAGTTCTTTGTGCTTCCCTGGCTGTTGGACTGCTGCTGTTTGAATCTATAGTCACATTTTTACAATTAAGCAGGAGGCACACATCAGGATGACAGGCTTATTATGATCTCGTCCAAACACCCACACAGGAAGATTGGATACTTAGTGTATACTTGAGACAGGTATTCATAATGAACATAATCTGAGACACAATGTGAACGTGATTTGTTGTCATGTGGTGCTCAGATAGTCCTTTGTATTGTTGCATGTTTCTGTGGTGATGAAATGAAACGTTTCTGTGTTCTTGATTCGCTTGTTTGTCCAGATTTGCAAGTTTATCTCAGAAAACATTAATGTCAGTCATCACTTACATATAAAGGTATATTTTTACATTATATTTATCTTTAGATATTTTTTTTATAAATAAAAGTTTTAAGTAACCCGAGGTACTCCAGCATATATTGATTATCAGTATCCATTTACTTCTCACAAAAATCACACATTCAAGGTTCCCTACATTTCTTATGAGCAAATCTGTTAGCATATTCAGAATTATTGCATGATTTATTATTATTTTTCTTCTCTGAGGATAAACGTTGTTATTTATCAATATTTTCTCTATGTTCTTATAGTTTTGCAGACTTTAGCACTATTTTCATTTTTTATATTAAAACGTTGCCTGCTGTCTCAGGAGCATGGTTGTGGGTGGGTAAAAGGTCAAAGCAATTTATATTTGACACGTGGAGTTTGATCGCCCTGTCATTGCCTCAGGGTGTAGACTCCTCTGACATGCCCACACACACACACACACACACACACACAAACACATAGAGAGAGTATTTGCTATGACATCAGCACCATACTCATACACACAAACGCAAACACAAACACAGACACACACCGACTCCCACCCAGAAATTGGGTTGTTTGTCGTGGGTACCACACAAAGCCTGAGAATAGGTTTTTAATAAACTACTGACATCCAGTTTTTGAACAAACACCAGCTCACTTCTCCATACACAAGATACTCACTCCCTTCCACTGTATAGACTGATGGCCCCGAGTTATCAGTAAATATCTCCTGCATCAAACTGAATTGAAATGAAATGTTTTACAGTAAGATAGATGACATGACTGAAGCCTTTTGGAGAAAGAAATGAAAACACATACTGGAGTTGAGGGAGAGCAAACGAGAGACTGAAAGAAAAAAAAAAAAGGAAGACATGTTGGGTTGAGAAAGACTAGAACAGTCAGAAAAAGAAACAACGAAGACAATAAAGAGCAAGAAAGAGAAGTATACAACTTGAGTTTGAGTGTGTGTGTGTCTATTTTCTCTCTCTGTCTCTCTCTCTCTCTCTCTCTGTCTTTTTGTTTCTGTGTGTGTGTGTGTGTGTGTGTGTGCGTGTGTGTGTGTGTGTGTGCTTGTCAGTGTTGAGCGTGTATAATAAATGAAATCGTCAGGACGTGGCGTTATTTATGAGACACATCTGCCTTCCTGCCTGTCTGCCTGCTCTGTGTTGTGTAGTGGTGCATTGTGTGTGAGAGACTGTGGGGGTGGGGGGAGCAGAGGAGAGGGAGGGAGACACAGAGCCCTGGTCTGCTGCGGTCCACTGCCTCCATGAATACTCATCATGGTAGTCCCACAATGATTTACAACGTGGCCGCACCGCCCTGCTCCGCACCACGACACAGAGCCACTGCAACCTTTATCGAAGAGGAGATACAGCTGGACATCTTGTCATGGTTATGGTGTTGCGCCGTCCCTTGTGGACAAATGTGTTCATGTGTGCTTGTGTGTGTTCATGTGTGCGTGTATGTGTGTGTGCTTACAGGGAAGTGTTCATGGAGATGAATGTGTGAGATGGTGTCAGATTGACTCAAAGAGTCAGACGTGAGAGAGAGTGTATTGTGCATATTGGGTGACTTAAAAGAGTCTTGGGTGAACATGTGTGAAAAAGTGGAACAGGCAGAAAGAGAGAGTGACTCCTAACCAGACGATAAAATAAGTGTGAGGGGGGAAAAATAACATATATATGAAAACACACACACACACACACACAGACACACATTTATGTGTGTGTGTTTAGAGGAAGTGTTGAAATACAGTATTTTGTTACAGAGTCATGTTGTTAGGTGTGTAGCCATGAGACATGCAGTATTTAACAAATGGATACCTTAATTGAAATGTTGGTACTTAAACCAGACAGCGGTGCCAATAGGGTTGTGATAAGGATGCTAAACATTTAAGAGTTTAATTTATTTTCTTGCAGGAATTAAAGGAAGGACAGTAGAATGTCGTTCATTATATGATTACAATACTACAGTGAAATCATATAGCCTAGATGCAAACTTACACACTCCCTTTGGGTTTAATATGTGTCAGTGATATCGTGTCTTTGTTCCACTGAAGAACTCACCCTATTAGTTAGTAGACATCATTATTGCATTAGTTGGTAAACATCTCATGTCATAGGCTACCATACCTTTGGACACACAAATTAGTCAAAATTACATTTGCTTTTTAAATGTAGCAAGCTTGATCAGGATCTTAAAATGATGTTGGTAACATTGAGATCATTGTTAGGTTGGACTATTTAAAAATAAAAATAAATAAATAAATAAGGCCAAAACATGTATGTCCCAGCATTATTTCATGACTTATACATGTTCCCAATTAATTATACAACATGCACTATCTGCAGGGCCGGCCCTGATGAGGAATGGGTAAGTGTGAAAACAAGCCTCTCGCCACACAGCTCTTGTTGTTCCCCCTGGCACTTTTCCTGCATCCCATTGCTTGACTGACATCCTTGAGACCCTGTCTCAGACTAAGCCACCCTAACCATTCTCTGATTAAGGACTGACACTCACTCAGACACTTCAAAAGGGAACAGCTTTGATGTGTGCCCCATATTGTTCTTGCTTGGCTGACAGAGCCTTTTAGACATCTCCACATTAAGGTTTTTGACATATTTTAACATATTTTAAACATATTTTGTAGCTTGTAGCTGCTAGCTAGCCATAGGGCAGTGATGTACCACGGCTATCATTTGATAACTATACATTACACTTTAAATGGTTAGCTATTTACTGCTAAATAATTTATAACTGACAACAGCTAAATAACTTTAAACCTGTTCATATTAAATGTGAGAATACCAACGCTGTTTAGTTGAGAGTCATGGTGCTATGTGTTGCCTTCTAATCTGATGGCACGTTCTGGTTCCCTGGTCCTACCAAAGAGTTCCACCCATGAATCATTCATAAATTCATATTTCACCTTGCAAGGGCATATGACTGAACTATCCTCAGGTGCCAATCACCTGCTTATTGACAAATGACTTACAGTCCTCTACCTCTGATTATGGAAAATTGAGGCAGAGGTTGGTAAGTCATTTAAGATAAACAAGGGCAAGAAAGAAGTGTGAAAGAAGTGTGTAATTAAAACCGTCCAATTATGAATACACTAAAATATATATATTTGTATATATATATATATATATATATAATTATATAATTCCAAGTACATATCTAATGAAGTAGTAATATCCTAAAATGTCATTGCTGATATAGCCTTTAGCAAAGAGGATGCATATTAGCATCTTTTAGAAGATTAATGTATTGGTAACACTGTTGACATTACATAACACTACGTAGCCTATATACACAATTGTTTTGTCGCCTCACTATACTGTATATAGATGCTTCTGTGAGAGTGTTTGTATGTTGTGTGTGTGTGTGTGTGTGTGTGTGTGTGTGTGTGTGTGCGTTGGGGGAGGGTGCGACTAGAGCCACCTGAATGAAATTGACATTTGAGCCAGACCTCGGGGGGCTGTGAACCAGTGTGTGGTGTGCACAAGAGCTGACAGTTATAGATGAGCTCCCTACTCCGCCAGATAGCAAAAGTGCTCTTTGAGTGACACAGGAAAATAGACCGCATTCTTCCATCCTATGAATCATAATACAAAGTTTTCCATCCATTACCGCCACCAAAGTAGCTACAGTTTATTCACTTTCAACTGAAAGCGATTAAATATGAAACTTAAAGTGTTAGTGTAGTGCTAATGCTAGCTTAATGCCCTAATCCTAGCAGAATAAAAGATTTCTTCATGGGGTCTGTAAGAAGCATTTGAAAGAAGGATTTTGCATTGACCCACCCACACATAACCTTTTGTTGGCAAAAAAGAGATCTGAACAGCAGGGATCTAGAAAATAAATGAAGAGCCAAGGAAACTTCAGAACGTGCTTAGAAGACCCTAAACATAGTTTAGAGTTCTTTATTGTACCAGTTTTCATGGTGTGTGTGTGTGCGCGCATGCGTATGAGGATTTATGACGGCAGCTCCAACTATGTCACTTGTGAAGAGGCTGTGGTGTGTCTGTGAGCTAGACTATCTTATTTTGTTTTTGGCTCACAGAGGTGGACGTGACCAAATGTCTGTGTGTTTGTGTGAGTGTGTGTGTGTGTGTGTGTGTATTTGTGTGTGTGTGTGTGTGTGTGTGTTTGTGTGTCTGTGTGGCTGCTGGAGTCTCTGCCAGGACAACTCGTGTCACGGTTACAGCACGCTCCTTCTCCCAAAAGGCCACAGCACATTACTGTTCCTCCTGAAGGAGTACTTGGGTTAGTGGGGACCAGTTCACTCATAAGTATTAGGAAGTGAAGCACACTCAGCTGGTGTGAAAAAAAAACTTTCTCTCTATCCCTCTCTCTCCCTCTCTCATTGTCTATCTATCATTCAGTCTTTCTATTTTTATACTATCTGGCTTTCGCATACGCATCGCCACCATCCCCAGCAGTGACAGTGACGACAATGTCAACATCATCAACATAACAGCATAGCATAGCATAAACAAAAACAACATACATCATTAAACTTTCACAGAACCCACAGCTTTCCGCGCATAAACTCTCTCTCTCTCTGTCTCTCTCTCTCTCTCTCTCACTCTCTCTCTCTCACTCTCTCTCTCTGTCTCTCTCTCTCTCACACACACACACACGAGTAAACATGCTATAATCAGTATTTTATGTGTATATAGTCTTGATACATCCATTGTAAAAAATGTATACGTTTTTCTTGTTTTCACACATTCATCTTATCGTATCTAACTCAGAAATGTATTTCTATAATGCAGATGCGTGTTTGCTCTCCATCTGTTTCTACATTCCCCATCTCAGCATTCACACTATGAGGCGTGAGTGCACACACGCACACACAGACACACATATAAACACATGCACATACAGACACACACACAGACTGACAGACAGATTTCCTTACACACACCCTCACTCTCTTTCACACAGACACAAACACACACACGCTCGCAGAGGAGTTTCGAGTGGGTGGTGCTGACTTCATTAGTGCTGCCTGTCAGTGAAGGATGTGTCGATCAGAAATGAAGCGTTGCTGCTGTGATTAGCCAAAGCCAGAGAAATGCAGCCACCCTTCTCTGCCAGCATCCTCATAAGCCTTTCGAAAATTTATGACAGTCATTTTTATTAAGCTGCAGCTTTTACCAACCTCCGTTCAGGGTTTCTCAAAACTTTAAACGATACAATCTGTTTTCACTGGCCTGTAAATATGCAGGAATGAGCTCCTCCTTACACAGTCTACAACGTGTCAGTATGTTTTTGTTGACACTGTGTGAACTTAGAAGATATGTGTGAAGTTTTCAGTCATAGGCATAGCTAAAAGTGTATAGTGCTGAGCTACACTGCTTCTCTCCTGTGACTCACCCTCCCAAAGCATTGCTGCCTGATGATGTCTTTTTGAAAGCTAATGTAGCTTTCAAGTGGCTACATCTAGGATTTGCACTGCTTTGTCTTGCAAATAGCAATTACAGCGTCTATTGCATCATCCCATCTCTAAGCCTTGTCTTTTGCATCCAAGCAGAGATGTGCTTTCTTTGAGTTGACTACAGGGGTCATTAGGCTTTTGGCTGGTGGGGTAGTGTTTCCAGGACACACTTTAAACCTGCACACAGTGACATACTGTATGTTGCTGTTGGAATCTTGGGGGAGAACCTTAACCTCATGAAACCTTTTACCTTACCTTTACTTTACTTACCTGTGACATTGACAACCCATGTTTTAAGGCTCTTAATTGAATTTAGTGTTTCTTAATGACATTAAGCTGAGATATTTGCTGAAATGTTCCTGAAATTGTTCTAAATATCTGTGTGGTTGCTCACAAGTAGTGGTAGAGTAAGAAAGTATTTACAAAAGCAATAAAAAGGAAAAAGAAAACACACTTGTTTTGGACTTATTTCTACTTGACTGATATTACTAGACATCTGTCGCTATCATAACTAAACATCATCTGCTTTAGAAGAAACATCTGATTATTTTTCCAAATAAGGGAAAAAGGCCTGACTAAACTCTAATTTCCACAACTCTGGTTTTGTGCAAAAAAGTTTTTGTAGGATTGTCTTGAAATATTTTAGAGCTGTTTGGTGACAATTTATGGGTGAGATGAAGCTCAAAAAGCTAATGAAATAACATGTATCAAATGAGTCTGTTTGGAAAAGTGACAATACTATAGATCAGGAGCAATGAAAGATTTATTCCTCAGCAGGACCATCACCAAGCTAATATATCCGTGCTAATATGCTAATATGTCAAACTAGCCATTGCAGTCACAGACAGTAGTGCAGTTTATTGTGTTCCCATCAAACATGCAAATTAAACATGTGAGTAATGTTAACCAGGTGGCAGGGCAGAATCTCAGCCAGGGCATCTCTAACGAGTCTGACATTGCACCACACCATTGACAGCGCAGTGTAAAATCACAATCAAATCAATTTGTGTTTTTCATGTGAGTAATTGCATAGCCCACCTCACAGTCTGTTTGGGGGCAGCATTTCTCTCTCTCTCTCTGTCTCTCTCTCTTTTTTCTTCATGAAAATGGTGAGACAGTATCATCAATGAATGCCACCGTAAACACGGCCATAAAGCCCTAACCACATTTGATTCAGTTGATTTGGTGTGAAGCCCCATCTGGGGAATGGGGCAGACGGGACATGACAGAGAAAAAATGAGACGTTTGTTGCTTTGTTCACCGTCTGCATCGCATGGCCGCGCACCAGAGGAGACCCTAATTGTCAGGCCCGGTGTCTTTGACAAAGATCTAAAGTTGTTTTGCTGGCCCAGCCTTTGGAAGCACATTGCTGTGTCCACATCGTAATTGGAATACAAATTGTCCAAAGTTAGAGCGGGAATACCGGGACACTCATTAGAAATGAATGGGAATTACACAAATCACTGCACATGTCTCATCACAATATAGTTCAGATGCCACAAAAACCAATGACTGGATGTTTGTTATATAACACACAATTAACCTCCTTTCGAAAGGCCATGCTGGCCATTTAGGGGTATTGTGACTTGACCTGAAATGAATTTGAAGGTTTCCAGAGATCATACCGTCTCTTATCAGAGTCTGTATTCATTTTATGACAGTCTTCAAAGTGTGACATGAATGAACAGACAGAAAAATTGAAGACTTTGTCTGTTATGTCAGTTCCAGGAGGACCAGAATTACCTCAAGGTTCTGTGGTGACCTCAAAATATAATATTTGTGTGCTCCACCAAGACGGACATTTGTGACACCTCTGCCGTGAGTTCTGCAGCTTTCAGGGCAACTCTAGGTGCATTTCAGCCCAAAAAGCTTCATCAGTTTGCCATTATTGAACCTGTCAGAGTTGTCTGGCTGAAATGCTCAAGATGGGGGCTTTTGAAAGAGGGAGAAACAAAAGGCACCATGGGGTGACTCCACTGACTGGCAGTAGGTGACAGCCCGCACACCGAAGCCGCCAAAGTGGTCGCTGGAGGGTCCTACAGGGCAAAGCGTGGGGGCCTTGTCTGTCCCATAAATCAGAGCAGTCCATTAGGCTCTCAGAGTGTACTTCCCACCCTGCTAATTCCTCTGCTGGCAGTATTTCAATCCACTTACCCTGACACCTCCAGCACTTTTTAATCTCTATAATAGCACTGGCCGGGCAGTGAGAAAACCGCATTCGCACTTGCACTCATCCCTTGTGTTCATCACCCGTTCATGGAGCACCACTGACATGCCCACCCACGGATCACGACACCAATTAAAACAGACAATTTGCCAAAGATTTACGGTGGGGTGGGCTAGTGGTTCACAGGTTGTGACCTTTAGGTTTTCACCCCTAATGAGAAATTCTCCACACTTTTATGTCAATGCTCACAGGAGTTTAACATCCTGTTATGTCCGTTTCATTGTGGGAGACTTCATAGATAAAGCAGGAAAAGATGAGACATGGTACCTTCCTTGGCTATGTCACAAATTGACTGTAACACCTTTAAAAGAGTGAATCTTGAGCCCAGTTCAAACCCAAGATTTACAACAAGACGAGCTGCAAAGTTCTAAAAACCAGCTACTTCCTGAGATGTTTTGTCTAAAAACTGAAGCATTCACACCAATGCAACATCTTGCTCCGGGACCAGGGTTTCCATAGCAATGTCCAGATAAACTAGCAAGCTGGCTAGTTAGCAAGAAAAGTTGCCCCGTTTAGTTAAATGGCAAACTGTCCAAAAAATTCCGTTCATTTTTGTTTCTTATGAAACATATCCGTTATAACTGAAGTTGAGCAGACACTGCTGTTTCATTGAAAGGAGCTAATAAGCATTTCTCACCATTGGCCAAAACTCTGCCCTGACATCTCTGCTGGACATTTTGAGTGACATCACGTCATAAAAGCTGTGAGGTAAAAACATTCTAAAACCTTGAAACTGTGATTTGACATGTGGAATGTTTAGCGACGGCTTGAAACTGCTTGCAACCATAGCTTGCACAGGGTTCCCACGTGTCCTGGAAAACCTGAAATTTTAAAGGTGGCTTTTACAGTCATGGAAAACACCTGGAAATTGATTTCAATGTTAAAAAGTCCTGGAAAAAACTATATTGTCCTTGAAAATTATAATTTAGCCCCCCTCATTCAGATAGTATACAGTATACACCTTGGTTCTTATGTTGTACTGTATCCAGGAACCCTGTTTGATTTACACCGCCGCAACTCCTGTCTAACACATCTCATCTCAGCATGAATCTTCAGTCTCAATTGGCCTTTGAGGAGTAAAGATAGAGGTGGGAATGACAAAGGAGGTGAGTGCTCTGGTATAACTAGTTATTGCACCCATACCATATACGGGCCAGGTTCCCATCACTGCAGCCATACCATATATACGGGCCAGGTGCCCATCACTGCACCTATACCATATACGGGTCATACCATATACGGGCCAGGTGCCCATCACTGTGCCCTTACCATATACGGGCCAGGTGTCTATTACAGCGACAATACCATATATTGGCCCAGGGGACCCAGACTTGAATCCAACCTGTTTTTTTTTGTTTGTTTTTTCCCGATCCAACCCCCACCTCTTTCTTCCACTCATTTACTCTCCATCTCCAATGTCCTGTTTGAATCAAGGCAAAAAGCCCCAAATATATACTTTAAAAACAGACTATTACAAAGTAAAAAAAAAAAACAGGCCTCACACAGGCTGCCAAGAACTAGGAAATTAGCTGGCATGTATATCAGCGTGGCACTGATAGATTCACAGCAGGAAACCGAGTCATTTTTCACAATCTCTTTGATGGAGGCATTACAGCTGCAAACCCAATATAGAACAGGCTTTGATATCTTTCTCTGTGTGTGTGTGTGTGTGTGTGTGTGTGTGTGTCTGAGAGGGTAGAAGTTACTTCTCTAAAAAGTGAAGTGTCTACCCATAGAAGTGCTGAACAGTCACCAACGAATTTCTGTCAGTTTGTTTAATGCTGTAATCGCATTAGCACTGATCACTGATCAGATGTTTCACCTCCATTTGTGCACGTCTGCCACTACAGCAGACTACTACATCAGCATGACTGTATCTAGCGAGCGGATGTTTGATTGTCAGATGGTTTCCGATGCGAGGCCGTAACACAGCCCTGGTGTTTTATGGGATGTTTGTCTGCTCGTGCCAGCCACTCTCTCGGCTTGTACAGCATTTAATGTTGTTTGCTCTTTCTATTAGATCAGTGCATGTGGAAGTATTAAACATTCCTCCCCAGCATACATTTACATACTCAGCCAAAAGCTGACACAGCTGCTCATCATCTGTCAGTATCTACGGTGTTTTTAGTAAATGTTTGAAGGGGGAAAATTGAAAAACGTGTTAAATAAATTAGCAAAATGCTAAATTTGGCAAGGTGTCTTTACAAGGTTTTAGTACTGGTGTACATTGTGTATAGTCAAGAATAAACAGAAAAAGTGCATACACTGAGCATGAGAGGAAACAGACCACACACTCTGGATGGTGGTGTCCAATCTTTTGTTAACACAGAGGCCGAAGTGTCATTAATAAAAGATTTCACATTGGCATTGGTCTTGAGGTGTGTTTGTTTTTCTTTTTACACATTCACCATGATTTCTTTGAAGGCAAGGGCAGTGGTTGTTTTGGACATGTTGTGAATTGGCTGTACTGCAGTCCACAAGTTGTCATATTCACCCTAATGTAAGTTGGCATGAGGTAGAAATGCAGTACTTTGGTTCAAAGTCATCTACTGTACACATTCATACCCAATGTACAGCTAGGTGCCAACAAAACCAAGGTCAAAGCCATGGAGGTGTGTGTGTGTTTGTGTGTGTGTGTGTGTGTGTGTGTGTGTGTGTGTGTGTGTGTGTGTGTGTGTATCCTTTCACAGTCTACTGCTTGTCTCTCGTGGGGCCGAGCATCTAGTCATTTGAGAAATGAGAGCAAACGAGCCTAACAGCCAAGCGTATGCCCTCATAGACCATCCATTACACGCTCACATTACTCCCACAGCGGCAGAAGCTGTGGTGGAGAGCACAGCGTGGCCCCTTTTCTTTTTCCTTTTTTCCAGAAATGCTGATGGCTGAACATTTAGAGGGTACTCCGCCCATCCACTCACATTTCGGCTCAGCGTCTCGGAATACTCACTGTGCCACCGCACATACACCCAACCCACGCACCACCCCCACCCACATCCCCACCCCCGCTACCTCCACCACCTTCTCCGAGCTGCAGCTTGTTCCTCATTGTATGGATGGTGTGATGACAGCATTCTGTACGTTATATTAGAAAAAAAACAATCTTTGAATTGCCATCTTTATTCATTTTGATGCAACTGCATTAATTGTGTGCAATGGCCCAGTCAGTACAACCCTCGCTCACCTCTCTGGGGTGGGGGAGGGGGGTGTCTTTCATCTCTTTTGGCTTCAGTCCAGTAGTTTGGGGCGGGGTGGATGTGGTGGTCGTGGTGGGATCCATCAATATTTGTTCCATTTGTAAAATAAATTATGCTTGTAAAATGCACTAACCAGTACTAATAACTGCTGAAAAGAGCCCAGCGCTGACAAAGTAAATCAAACGTGTGTGTGTGTGCGTGTGTGTGTATGTGTATGTGTATGTGTATGTGTGTATTGGAGGGCTATGAGTAGGTGCAGTGTCTTAGGGGACAGCTGTGGGCTAAATGTTCCACATATTAGTTAGATGTCTTTGGAGAATAGAGCACTGGCGGTGCCGCATGCCCATGAATATGCAACCTGACGTTGGCATGACACGGAGATAATCACAAACGTTTCAGGAGCCACCTCCCACCGGACAGGCATATTCCTCTACAGAAAATCACTGCTAGGAACACACACACACACATATACCCCCCACCCCCACCCCCCACCCCCACCGCACCCTTTTAAAAAAAGCAGAAGCTGCCAACGTTCTCTTTTTTTTGACACCAGTCATTTTATGAGTTGAAGTGTTTACACACGTTGGGCGGTGGCAGTGTAGGAATATGTGATGGGCTGCTTCAACCGCAACCCCCCCCTGCAAGCCCACCCCCCAGCTCCCAAACTAGCCCTCCCCCCCCCCCCCCCCATAACATAGCCCCATCTGGAGGGACCCCCACACAGTTCCACTCTGTGGACCCCATTTCATTATCTCAACATGTTCCCCGTGACCTAGAGAGGGGAGAGGAATAAAAATGACAACTGATTTACCTCAAGATCAATTTGTATGTAAATCAGAGAGGAAGACGAGAGCAATAGACTGGCTTAACAATAGTCATTTCCAAATCGCTGGCTGTCAAGCCATGCTAGCACGGCAACCACTGAAGCGATCCCAATGGAGAGGTTAATGAAGCTGATTTAGATAAATTGACCCCCCCTCCCTTCCCAGTCAGGGGAGAACTTTCTTCTGTTGGTTCTAATTTTCAACACGGCTGGCTGATATCATTATAAATCAAATCTCACCATGCCTGCGTTCAGTACAATGATGTTTTATCTATACCGGTTCTGTAAAAGCCAGACCGAAAGGGAAACTTTGCTAAATTTGGGAAAAGAAAAATTTGATTTGGTATGAGGGTATTTTGATGAGCCTGACTTTACCTTTCTAAGCTCATTTTAATTTCTCTGTGAGATACTGTCTGAAAACTCTCAATGCACCAGTGTATACAAAACCCCCAAAACACGGGGACCCATCGGCAACCAGAGGCGATAACAACAACGCAGTGGTTGTAACAGTTGTAACAGCAAAGAAAATATTTGCTATCGAAAGAATGTGTGCATTTATTGCTAGCGAAAGAATTGCTATAGCTAAGAATTGCTAAGAATTTCTATCGAAAGAATGTGCACATTTATACAGACGAGGTAAATCTGATGTTTACTTACTAATGATGTGGTTTATGATTATTTTGCAAAGGTCAGGAGTGCAGTGGGAAGCAATGTTATACTTTGTCAAACAAATAAGAGCCCTTCATCACAATGTTGATATACTCACAGTCATTCACAAGACACCCTGGTGTGGTTACCCTTTTGTTGTATGACCAGCTCTTCCAAGAATATCTCCTGGCGTAAACTTTGAGAATGCACTTAATAATTTAATTTCTCTACATTGTGTTACACTATTGCACTTTCAACTTAAAACAGCGCAGATTCTATGTTAGCAATATGCACTCCTTGTTAGTTCATTGTGTTGTAGCTTGAATGTTATCCTCTTTTGTAAGTCGCTTTGGATAAAAGCGTCTGCTAAATGCCTAAATGTAAATGTAAATGACCACTGAGGACGTGTAAGACCATTTGGGAATATTCTGGAAATCAATTGGAATGAAACATAAATGTGAACTCAGTGTTAGAGAAGTTTCAGTCAGCGTCCTCAGGCCCCATGATGAGCTTTGTTTGCTGTCTGTCCAGCCATCATGTCCAAATCCCGGCCACTGATGCCCTTTCTTTCAATGCAAGCCCACTGAGGCATCAGATGACTGACACATTAGCTATTGCCACAGTGTTAAAATATAGCAGTGTTCCCGTGAGGTGACCTTTATGAGTGCACAACGCAATGATGTATGACTTCTCTGACTCAAAGTGTCCCTGCCAATTTCTCTCCTCTTTGATTCGTAATGAAGGCAGAGGGTCCTCCTTCTTTCGGGCTTGGCGCATCCACACAGGATACATCACTCGGCACTTGGAAAGCTGAGGATCTGGTTCAAGACACAGATGTTACAGTGCACTTGTCTCAGTCAGTTGGGGGGGGGGGGTCTGGAGCAGAATGGTAGTGGTTTATAATCTAATATCTAATAATCTAATATTGTTTTTGTTTTGTTTTGTTTTGTTGCGGTAAAAGCTCGTCACAAGCTAAAATTCCATTTCAGCTGTGTTGAGTATGAAGGGCTACATTGTTTGTGTTCCAGTAATTTCTGAGTCAATGATTGTTTTTTGTTTGTTTTTTTGTTTTTGTTGCAAATCTGCCTCCAATGATTATATGGTACATTTACTCATCAGCTGATCAGTTTTGTTTACACAAAGAGGATATCTGAAGGTCTGATATATAGGGAGTCTGATGGTGCTTGAAATATGTAATGATCTGAATGACTGGAAAAATACATGACTCAATCAATCTCCTCTCTCCTCTCCTCTCCTCTCCTCTTCTCATTGATTCTAGCCATTCAATGAGATGTGAGATAAATAGAGGTGCATGCATAGCCACTGAAAAGGTAAGGCAGTTAGGATGTCTGCAGCTCATGACCCATTTGTTTTGCTACTGAATGGGGCACACTAATAGCTCACTTTCACTTTAATTTTCCTTGTCCCATCCAGTTTGCATAGTGGACAGTTTGCTATTCAGTCTATGTTTTGATTTGATCATGCTTTTGTTCTATCAACATCACTAGGTTCAAATTATTTTTATTTAACTGTCTACTTTGCTAGTCACTCAATGGATCAAAACCAACTGACTGTATTTCTGTAAGTATATTGTGAGCTTGTCATAGACACTAAAAACAGATGTAGGCCTACAGCTTATGTACATTTTGATTAGATTCGATTCAACTTTATAGTCATTACACATGTATGAATACAGGGTAACCAAATACAGTAGAAGTTACCCAGGATGTCAGCAGACAGGTGGTTCTTCTTCAGTGTTGGTAAAATTGGTAGTGAAGTTACTCACAGTAAGGCTACACACACAAACAACTTTGCCAGATTTATAGTGCATACACGTAATAATCATGTTTCCCAAGAGAAAGTGGGAAAATATGCTGAAATGGTCAGATACATTGTGGATTGTGCTGATGATGATCTGTGAATGTCATTGATAGATTTCACCAGGAAATGGTCCAGTCTTTGAAGAAATTGTTAGCATGTTGGATGATCAAGCCGTGTAGTTCAAAAAAATAAATCAAGCTGTTCAGCCGGACCACAAATTTGACAAGAGCTGTGCTCAGGCATCTGCAGATTAACATGGACTCTTTGTCAGAAGCTAGATCAATGGATGAAAATGTTTTAATTTGGCCAAGCTCTCATTTCACCAGTACAGAATACCGCGGCAAGGGACTGGCATTTATTCAGTTGATTGACGTCCGACCTTGAAGGCTGATAGCTTTTGACAGGTGACAGTTTATCAATAACCATTTTATCCTCATTTGTCTATGCTAGGATCAATATTACTTTCAGGCTTTGATTAATGTTGGGTGTGTTTGGAGAGACAATAAGGAATCTGTTGAAATTCTATTCTGTTCATATCAGAGTTACATGGCTCACAGCTAACACCACCACCACACCGTGTGGCTGTCTGAAAATATTTAGACATATGATGAGAAAATAGACTTTTTATCTTTCCGAGATTTCCTTGTAGACCCGGATGCATGGATAATTTTCTTTTTTCCAGCCTTAGTGGTGAAATCCAATATGACTGTCTCTAATGTAGTTTTGATGGCCCAGGCGCTGTCATTTACAGTATTTGTGAGCCATAATGCACCAATTCCAGACAAATGCCATAAGCTCCCTGCTGTCAGCCATTGAGATCCCTCACTGATTATTGTATTTACTTGTTCTATTTCACTATTTCTCAAAGGTGGGAAATTTTATCAGGTCCATATGAGATTTTTCATGAGTTGATATTGGGATGACTGAGCCTAGACAGAGAGTGAGTGAGAGAGTAATAGAGAGAAGTGAGAAGGAGCAGAAGAGAAGCATGCACACACACACACTCGCACACACACACACTCGCACACACACACACACACACACTCGCGTGCGCGCACACACACACACACACACACACACACATACACACACACACTCGCACACACACACACACACACACACACACACACACACACACAGATATCTCCAAATTTGGAGTTGTGACTGCTTCTGTGGAAATTGCATCCATAAATCATGTCATGGACAGTTTAATTCTGTCTGCAAACCTAACTAGGCTAAACAGCCAGCAGCCAATCAGGAGCTCCCGTGGTCCTCTGACAGAGGCATACAACAGCTCTTTGTGTTATTAGACAGAGATATCATCTATGTCTGACAGAGCCAGCCAATATAACAATGCCAGCCTTACTTCTGTAAAATGGACCCTGATGAAACAGCAGATATTTTGTGTATTTTTGTGTTTGTGTGTGTGTGTGTGTGTGTATGTGTGTGTGAGAGATAGAGAGAGAGAGACACTGCATGGCCCTGATGTAGGTTTCCACACTCACTCACACACACACACACACACCACACACACACACACACACATACATACACACACACACACATACATACACACACACACACACACACACACACCACACACACACACACCACACACACACACACACACACATACATACACACACACACACACACACACACATCCAGAGGAGAGGAGAGCAGTGCAGTGCAGTGGCCATCCATCAAACAAGTGCCAGGGCTAATGACGCACGCCGTCCTCTTTGTCTGAGACAAATCGCAGCAAATGAACTAAGTCTAAAAAAATCTCTCTGATCTCATCAGCATTAAATATACATATCTCCTCATTTCTCATGGCCCTTGCAAGATCCATGGTATGAATCAGGCATGTATGTCTGCCCACATGTGACTGCTGAGAAACTGAGTGCCATGTTGTCTGTTGTGCAAAGACAGGGAGAGAGAGGGTGTGAACAGATATGTGTGTCTGTTTGTTAGCACCTGTTTCCTGAGTGTGAGTCAAAGTGTGAGTTAGAGAGAGAGAGTGTAAGTATCACTGCACAAGTGTGTGTCTGTTTGTTAGCAGCTGTGTGTATGTATGCGTCTCTGTGTGTAGCCATGCCTGTGTGTATGTGTGTGTGTGTGTGTGTGTGTGTGTGTGTGTTTGTTACATCTATGTCAGTGTAACAGATGGGAAGTGCACAGGTCTTGATCAGACTGCATGCTGTGGTGGATGAAGTAGAGACTGACTATACCTGTTACACCCCACCCCCAACCATAACTACCCCCACCGTGGAGGGGTCACTTTGGCAGGTGTGAAAAGGAGCAGCGGTGGGGGGGCTGGAACAGCATCAGACCCTTACCTCCATTCCAGCACAGTGATCTCAGTCATCCATCACCAAGCAGGAAAAAAACAGAAACCTTTTATCTGGACCCTAAAGTAGAATAACATTTGGTTGGGTGACAATGTAAAACATGTCTGCTAATCTAATACAGCTTAACGCAGGGAGGCAAATGCACAAAAGACTATACCAGGACACATAAGCTTAACAGTCTATGTCCTTACCAATCCATTAACCCAGTCATTGTGCGCCTCCCAGAGACTGCTGGGTTTAATTGGGAATGCAGAGATCGGAGGCCCAGCACATATTGCAGAC
Organism: Tenualosa ilisha; assembly: GCA_015244755.2. Classification (NCBI taxonomy): domain Eukaryota; kingdom Metazoa; phylum Chordata; class Actinopteri; order Clupeiformes; family Clupeidae; genus Tenualosa; species Tenualosa ilisha. The sequence continues at coordinate 1,511,217 of PYXC01002283.1, read as the reverse complement.
GAGAGAGAGAGAGAGAGAGAGAGGGGGAGAACAATCATGACCTGCTTCTCCTTTTTATCTCCTTCATAAATAACTCTGTTTTTAGATTCCAGTTGAGACAGGACAGTGCAAGGGTAGAAGGAATCGCTAGCAGATTGTTGGGTTTTTTTGTGAGAGCTTGTAGCCTCACAAACCCAGTTGGATGGTGTCAGTCATTGTAGGGGTGGGCTAACACCAGCATTATCAAGGTCAGTCTTGGGTCAGTCTTAAGTTTTTATGACTTGCAAATGTGTCAGTGCCCGAGAAAACCTAAATCAACAGATACAGCTTGAAGCCATCTACAGTAATGCAACAGTAATACAGTAAAGCCAGTAGTACCTTTTCTGCAAACCATGATGAATGAGAAATATGTAAGAGATATCTATCAATCTATCTGTCTGTCTGTCTGTCTGTCTGTCTGTCTATCTATCTATCTATCTATCTATCTATCTATCTATCTGTCTGTCTGTCTGTCTGTCTATCTATCTATCTATCTATCTATCTATCTATCTATCTATCTATCTATCTATCATTCTGTTTGGCTGGTCCATCAGTCTCTCTACCTATCTATTTTTAAAAATGGCACTTTCAGTTTTCCCACTGCCCTTGGGGATTGTCATGCTGTCTTTACCTGCTTGTGCAAATGCCCTGTGTGATTTGTACAGATGAGCCCAGGAGTAGTCCACAGAGTTTCTGCGGCTCTCGAGGGAAGAATGGACGAGTGATTTTTTCAGTCCATCTTCTCTTCACGGCTGAGACTAATGGATGTTCTGTGGAAAAGCCACGCTAGAGAAACCTCTTGAGGAGCAGCCAGCACATGTTATATGGAATGGTGGAAGTGTTTGGATAGATTTGAGCCATAACTAAGCTAGGCAACTACACCATGATTCTACCTAAATCAGGACAGAATGCTACCAAGCACCGGTGTGTTATCAGCTTTGGGAAGTGATAGTAAATGTCGGCCCTTCCAAAAAAATTAAAAAAGAAAAGTATCGTTGGCATTTAGATCGCATAAGCTTCTCGGAGCTTTATTACAATATCAGGAACCAAACTGCAACATAAGCTTCGGTAAATACAGTTAAGGTTACAGCAGAAAATAATCTCTGCAAGTGATTTATGTCCCCTCGCTATGTGATCAGTTACCTAGATACCTGTAGACACCTTTTTTATCTTCTGGAAGAGATTAGATATCTGTTCGAATAGGATTTGAGTGAAACGGTCTCAATAATGATTGAACACAAGTGTTTGTTTACGAGCATGACCTCGTGCAATGGGCCCCTTCGCACAGACAGGGACAAGGACACATGGCAAATTTGTCATGACCCGGAGATGGCCCAAGAACAAAGTAGAAGGTATGGCCAAGCAGTCAACTTGATTGATTATCAGCCAAACAACATTGCTCACGGGCCTCGTAACAAAGAGAGAGCGTTTATGCGGTAAGTGGCACTTGTGAACAAACGTGTAGTGCTTCGGCACTCTGAAGAATGTGCTCCCTAATGATAATTTGGACAATCAGCCCTAGGGGGTGGTGGTAGTTGGTGTCTGTATGTGTGTGTGTGTGTGTGTGTGTGTATGTGTGTGTGTGTTGAAGGGTTTAAGAGGGGTGTGTGTACAAAGGGGGATTTTGTGTGTTGTGGGAGGGAGGTGGCTTCATTTATGCAGGCAGACTCTTCCATCTTTCTCAAACGCAGTGATCTAATTATTGCATGTTAAATGGGCACGTGTTAAATGGTCCGTATAATGATGCGTTTCTAGCGATCTGCATTAAGTGCCCTGCGTGTCCTGCTGCGGGCACTGACACATAAATTGGCCCTCTCTTCCATTGCTCTTCACTTGTTTTTTTTTTATTCTCTCGACTCCACCCTCCCCCACACACACACAAACACACACACACACACACACACACACACACACACACACTTTCTCTCCCTTCTCTTTCTTTGTCTCTCTCAACCCACTAATGTTCTCTTTCTCTCTCCCTCTCTCTCTCTAACTTCCTTCCCTTGCTTTCTTTCTATCTCCCTCTTTCTGACTGCCTTGTCTCTCTTAACCCTCTTGCCCTAATGTTCTCTCTTTGTCTCTCTCTCTTTCTCTCTCTCTCTCTCTCTCTCTCTCCTCCTTCTCCCCTCTCCAAATTGAGCCCCACTCTGCCCCTCGTCCATCACAGCTTTTTGGGGTCCCCGAGCCACCACACTTAAAAAAGATGCCCCGGGTCTTTTAGGCAATTAATGGAGGCTACCTAGTGATTGATTTAGTCCTTAACATGCCACTCTCAGGGGCTCTCCACAGCAAAATGGGGGCTGTGGCTGCGAAATGAATTTTGAAAAATGTCAAGAAGATCACGCCTCTTTGGCAGAGTCTTTGTTCGGAAGCAGCCTTGTGGTGTTACCCCATCCTAATGAATCGAGGGAGGGGGGTGAGGGAGTGCGGTGTTGGCTGATGCCATTGGTGTGACAAATCGTGTTGGGCTGTCATGGATAAATGACTTCTGACTTCTCTTACAGTTGCAGACTTCCCGGGATTAGGCTTTTTGTGTGACGTGCATTCAGTGGCCACGGCATAACTGCAGAGTTAAATTAATGAACAGGTGTCCAGTGCTCCTAGTCTTTATTAAATATTGTGTGTGGGAGATAACTGATATGGGAGAGATAGACAAATAAACAGATTCTTCTTTTATTTCCATGGGGAATATATTATCACTTGCAAGTTGAGTAACTGGGTACTCAGGTTAGAAAATAAAGCAAACAGATTGTCACCACAGCTGGGAATAAAACTGAGGTGCATACAAATTCCTTGAACTGAGGTGAGTATTTATTGTGAACATGTCATCTCTGAACTGTTTCAGAGTTAGAGAGATTTGGAGTAAGCATTCAATTTCAATGGTAACTTTCTGTTCAGTTCACCTCTATATTTGCAGAGAAACTACCTCCTTGAAGTATTTGCGAGTGTTCTCAAACATTTGCTGAGAACTCAAGGCAAGTATAAAAGTGGTTCACCTATATCAATTTAAACAACCTCAGATTCTTAACGTGTTTCATCATTAAGCTTTCAAGCTGCTTCAAAAAAAAAAATTAAAAAAAAAATCCATGTATGGCTAAATGCCAGAACTAAGCAATTTAATAGGAATATAAAGTTTGTAAATTAGTTTTTTCCTACATTATATGTCCTTCATTTTCTCAGAGATATGCACAGGCATTCCATTCCTTTGGGAGGAGAAAAACGTAACAGTTGTTTTCAAACCAACTACTCAGCAGGTTTGTAACTTTTTGCCTATTTTAATTTAACAGCCTATGATACAGGAGTGCGCTTGTGCTAGCTGTTTTGCAAATAGCTTGAAACAGCCCCAAGCAAACACCAACTTTATAATTAGACACATTTTAAATGCACCTATTTGTCCTCCACCCAGAAAACCACTCTTAAAACTACACTGCATAGAGTGCCCAGACTGTCTTACAACCTCTGTTTGGTATGTAGCCTTTGCTTGGTATTTCAAAGCTAGCTTTCATGCTTATGTAGTGGATTTTCAGTTAGCTGTTTTTCCGTGTTTGATTACATTGTCAGTATAATTGTTTCTGTAAGGTACTCAGTGTATGTAAGGTTCGTGTTGTCGGGAGTTTTAATTGGAATCAGGGATGAGGAGAGCATCTGGTTCAGTTTCGGCTGAAGAGACCGCTCTGCTTTTGACCTTTCGCTGTGTGTTATCCGAAAGCCTCCTGTGCCTTGGCTGTGGTTTCATCGAGAACAGCCCATCCAGATCACCGGCACTGAATGCCACGTGCAGGACTCATATAGTTCTCTTTTATTGGGCCTTCCACAGAGCCCACTGCACTGTTTGGGTGGATGTTATTGGGGGATGTTATGGAGGTGCTGGGGCAATTATCTTGAGTGTCAAGTGGAACAGGAAAAGCTCCGGTAAAGAGCAGAGCATGTCCATCATCTCTCAGTGGGATGTCTCAGCTTTAAGTGCTGGAAGAGGTGCTCTCCTTTCCAAAACAAAGCCCCACCCCACTCCCTCTACAGACACACACACACACACACACACACACACACACACACACACACACACACGCAAATATGTACACACACACTTACGTGTATACACACACACACACACACACACACTTCACAATCCCCATTTTCCGAAGATGGATGCTGCATTAATCACAGCCGATTCCAGTCGCACTCTGTGGTGCAATGGTTCTGTTCTGCTCATGTGCTTCTCTATGGGGCCCGGGGGAACCTCTTAGTCCAAACCTCCGGCATGCGCGTGTGTGTGTGCGTGTGCGTATATCTGTGTGTGTGTGTGTGTGTGAGTGTGAGAGAGAGAGAGAGAGCTGTCTGGTTTGTGGAGTGCAGCAGATGGATTTTGCCAATGGAGGAGGAGAGAGGTGGACAGCAAAAGATAGCTCCTTGTTTTTCTGCATCTACCCAATTATGGATAAATAGCCTGAATGAGTGGATGAGGGGCTGGATTGACGGAGGCTAGAAGGGGAGGTCAGAGAAGTTGTTTCAAAGTCTGGTAACTATTTCTGAATAAGTTTCCACAATGAGTTTTTGCCTGACGATTGTTTAGCCTGCAGGGTATCCAGAGCGATTTCATTGTCTCCTGAGTTCTCCCTAAAAAACACACACAAGTTGTTTTCTTTCCTTTCAGGAGAGTTGCTGTCTTTCTTGTCACACCGAAAGGGTTTTAGTTGTTACAGTGGCTGTGTCCTTTCCGTATGCTGCATCGTCTGTTGAGAGGGTGGTGGTACTGGGCTGATGAAGTCTTTATGTGTCCGTGGCCACTTCACAATGCCACTGTCACCTCTGTCCCCCCACATAATTGATCAAAACTGACAGCCGATAACAAACAAAACACATTACCGGCTTTTCCCAGCAATGCCCCGTAGACAGTCATTAGACTATGCAGTTCAGAATCACCGCCACTAGGGGCAGCAAAGTCCAGCCTGTTTTTCTCAAAGTCTCTCCCTCTATCTGTCAGCATCTCAACTCAGTCTAGCAGGCATCTTTGGACTGCTACTCTCTGGATGAACAGCAGATGAGGTAAAATTTCTACATAAATAAATAAATACCACTTTTATATATATCCACTTTTAGAACAGCTTTTGTCTTCCACTTTCGCATTACGTCAGAACCCTCTCATGTAGTTCTCTTGTCTTCAGTGCAGTCACAGGATATACTCCCAGAAACTGCAGCGGGTGATTATCGCTCCAAATCATCTTGATTACTTTGATTAATTGCTGACGGTGGGAAAGAGTGAATCCGCTCTTTGTAGCAGTAATGAACATATCAGTCACCCATCTCATAGTCAGATTCCTTTTAATTAATTCTGACGCGTTCAGTCGAGATGGAGTGACAGAGAAATAAATCATTAGTGCAAAATTGCCTCAATGGGACCAGTGGTAGAAATCTGCCTTACTTTACAGTCTTCTATGAAAGCTTCCTTGAAACACTGACATAAAATGCTCCGGCAGCACATTTGCCATATGGCACACACAGACATGTAAGCGCTTGAGAAAAGAGGCATTGAGAGTCAGATCTATACATCAGCCTGGGATGTTGCTTAACATGCTCCTGAAAATTGCTTGCACTCACACAAAATCCAGGGATTTGTGTCAGAGGGAGTCATTTTTAGAGAATATCATCAATGTCATACATATCAACTAACAAGATTCACAACATCAGCATCTGTGTGTTTCTGAGCATTTGTACGCTTGAAGTGGAAGTCTGCATGTTTATATGCAAGTGTATGTATATGAGCGGATGTATTGTGGGTGTGTGTGTGTGGTGTGTGTGTGTGTGTGTGTGTGTGCGTGTGGATGTGTGTTTCTATGTATTTGTGCCTGTCTGAAAACATGTCACAAATAGATACATAGTTAACATTTGTGCATAATGATTTCTTTCATGTATGTATGGCTATATAGTAATGTAGTAGTATGTACTGTATATAGGCATGTATGTATGCATGTGCAGAATGCGTGTATGTACAAAAGATCTATCTATCTATCTATCTATCTATCTATCTCTCTCTCTCTCTCTCTCTCTCTCTCTCTCTCTCTCTATATATATATATATATATATATACACTAAGTACAATGCATTACGTTTGTGTAAACATAATGCATGTACTTCCCCTATTCCATACAGACTGATCTCAGTCCTGAGTGTGGTCATGAGCTACACAGTTTTTTTCCATCACTAACAAGCTTTTGTCTGACCATTAGCCTCATTTTTAGCACTTCAGCCTCACTTTCAACATTAAATACCATTAGCACACCATGGGTCTGTTGTAGCCATGCAGTTTACACATTTCTTGCTGTCTTCACACTATGTGCAGTCAATGGATGCATTTCTATAATGCTTACATTTTCTTTGCATACAGGACCACCCCATAATCAAAATTAGGTATCTTTTAGGTCTTATTTGCAATGCTTACACACACCGTACCAGAAATGGAACTCTAATGTCCAAAACCTTAGATACAGTCTAACCCTTAGTTCAGCAATAACAACACAATGATTGTATAGATGATCAATTTTAAAAGAACACGGAACAGACAATTAAAAAAAAGGAACAGAAAAGGAAAAATAGAGAAATCATCTCCAATTTCAATTGCAGTTGGAGTAGTTGACAGGTGTTGACAACAGACTGATGGTTTGTTTTTACTTGGAGTTTGGGAAAAAGTGATTACAGACTAGACAAAAGCATGGTAGCAGCTGGACAGAAATGTAGACCTATGCATCTGCAACAATTCCTGAAGAATTTCTATGGAACATTCCTTATCTAGTGTAAAATGACTGACTCATTTTTGCAGACATCTTGAAACAGAAGGTTTACATTAAGTAAATGGTACTAAATGGCGGGGTTTTGAAGTCAGTGTAGTCCATGAAGACGTGGATTTGAAATACATGAAAATGAATGTAGTTTCAAAGAAGCCATGACTTGTTCATTTTTTGAAAGTCAGTGTCCTATAACTGACTACATCTTCACTGTGTTAAGAAAACTAGTGTTTGGTAGAATTATTTGATTTTGAATCAGATTGTCTGTCTTTGGGTGGTGTTAGTGCATATAGAGAGAAGTTTTTTAGCATTCTGAAATGCAGACATAGTGTTTTGTTGACAAAATATGCTTTTTGATAAGAAAACTGCTTGGCTAATTGTGTGATGTAGGCGTTTTGCTGTGTTGAGAGTTTAGAAAAAGTATTTTAAGTTAAGAATGGGTTAATGCTTGTTAGTGATTGAAATAAACTGTACATGTTGCGCAGTTTGCTCACTGAGGGCCTTGTCTCATCAGACGGCCTCATTTTTGAACAAAGGCGAAGGCGGGAAGTCCTGAACAGGCCAAGTGATCGCATGGTGCCTCTGGCTGACTGGCAGGCCCAGCGTGTTGGAGGCTTGCGGGGAGTGTTTGTGTGTGTGTGTGTGTGTGTGTTTGTGTGTTTGTGTGTGTATACATGTGTGTGTGTGTGTGTTTGTGTGTGTGTATACACATGTGTGTGTGTGTGTGTGTGTGTTTGTCTGTGTGTCTGTGTGTGTGTGTGCGTCTGTGGGCCAGACCAGGCCTAGCCGCACCAGACTGTAGCTGTACACTTCACTGGCTCTGCCCGCCGCGAGCAGCTGACACACGCTGCTATTAAGATACATCAACAGTTGGAGCCAGGGAGATTGTGTGCTTGTTGTGTGTGTACATGTTTGTATGTGTGTGTGTTTGTTTGATAGCATGTATTTTGTTGTGTGTGTGTGTTTGTGTAGGTGTGTGTGAGGAAGGCGGAGAAACACAACAGAAAAATGAGACAATGCTCTTGCCTGTGCGTGTGTGTGTGGATGTGTGTTTATGTATGTAGACTGTAATGGGTGTGTGTGTGTAATGGGGCATAGGATTTTATGCATAGCTTGTATGCATGTGCTTGATTGAGACTACTTTTATTGTGTGTGTGTGTGTGTGTGTGTGTGCTTGCATGTGCGTGTGTGCTTGCGTGCGTGTGCATGTGTGTGTGTGTGTGGGGGGGGGGGGGGGCTGAAACGTTTCTGATTACTGAACCCTCTGTTCCAACCCTTCCAGCTTTGTCACCTGTTTCTTTGGGGGCCTGCCAGCCTCGCTACCCCATATTCTCCCCTCTTTCTCTCCTCCCTCTTCATCCACATTCATCACTCCATCCTGCTTTCTTGTCACTCTCTGTCTCTGGGCCTCCTCTACGGTCCGCTGATCTTGAGCGGACACACACACACACACACACACATACACACACACACACATACACACAGGCGCACACACACCCAAACCCACACTTGCTGGGATGTGGCGGTGCCACCATGCTGGAGCAGAATTGGGCCAAGGGGGTAGACAGCCGGTCCGGCAGCTCGGGTTCTGTCACCCTGCATGGATGCCATGCTGCTCAGGGCACTGCATCTGCCCCCTCTCGCCCTGCGGGCACCAACGGCGAGCTGGATGACGGGCATCGTTTTGGGCACAGTTTTTTTTTTCCCTGCCTAAGAGCAACTTGCGAGAGAAGATGGGACAGCGTTCAAGAATCATGCCTGTTTGGGTGCCAATTGCGACCAGAGCAATGTCACAGTTGCACTTTTACTATAATAATTAGTGGCATATCAAGGATAACAATAGATAGATTGATAGACAGATAGCTAAGATAAATAGATAGAAAGAAAGATTTCTTAGCCCCTACAGAAATCTGAAACACTGAGACAAAACACTTAAGAGCTATTCGAGATGACTGTTGATAAAATATGGTGCACTGGATGGGGTTTTATTTTCACTATGCCCAATTCAGTTAACATCGGATGCCGCCTCATTATTCGGTCTATGTTGTATCAAATTTACACTTTCTTTTTTTCTTCAGACAGCGATCGATGACCTGGAACAACAGGGATATGGACTGACTCACACTGAATTCCTCTTTAAGGTGTTCTGGTGCTCTCTATGATAACAGCCATTCTGTTTTCATCACGTAAAGCCTTTGTACCCATCTCTTCAGACTGGTTTGTCTACTTGAACCATTACTCAGAGTCTCCGTCTCTGTGTTATGACACTGACTGACAATCCACGAATGAGTCGTCATCCCTGTTTACCTGGTGCTGGGTCCCAGCATTTCCTTGAAAGTGTTTTCTAGAGATCTGTTTCCTGCTTTTTCGATATGGCCCAAACACACTGTTTATTCAACGCACTAAACCGTTTTGAGCTAAAATGTTTCACTGTTTGAAATGATGCAAAAGATTTTAAAGATTTGCCATCTTGCAAGCATGGTAAATTCGACAAGACCCTGGTTGAAGACAAGAAAGCCTTCATTCGCCCTGTAATGAAAGTGACTACAAAACTGGTAAATTAGCATAAAATACTAAATGTGATACACGCAGTAAATGTTCTGGCACATTATGATGGTATCGGTACAATATTGATGATAGTGTCAGCAGTTATTATGCATACTAGAATATGTAAAATTTTATCCATCCCAGGTTCAGTGCATGTTTGACTCCCTCAGTGCATCTGAAGGCTTGAAAGGATGCATCCTCTCCACCTGCTCTGTGGTTCTTTACAAAGCAGTTTATGAGGAGTGCTGAAGTGTCAAAGACTCTGTATACAGAGGCCTGATCACAGTAAGTGGTCCTCATTGTAGGCCTGTAAAATATGACGCCATTTCCCAGTAGGCCCATTCATAAATTACTTTGTGTCTAAACAACTGGTCCCCGCTGCATGCACAATGAAGCACAATGTAGACACATTTGAAATACAATCATGAGGCAGGAGCCCGTCAGACAAGCTCAGATTAAGGGGAGATGGGTGTTGCCGACAGAGAGGTGCCACAAATTATCACCAACATCAGCATAATTAAAAGTCATCAATCTATCTGACTGTAGCGTTAATGCTTGTCAGTCAAAACCCACGGCGATGGCTGATGTAAGTGGATTAATGTGACCAGGGGGTGGAATACTTTAAAGCAAGCTAACCTGTGATATTCCTGCACTCTGTACTGCCATGTTGTGTCTGCCTGGGTTGGGTATATGAAAATGTGTGCTGTAAAGAAAGAGCAAACGTCTCGGAGCTAATTTAGCTCGGCAAGAAACAAAAGCGGAGGTCTCTCAGGAAATGTTTTTGGGGAAAAAACAGATAGTGTACTCTAGACCTGAAGGTCAAAGGGGGGTTGGGGGGTATTGCACATATCACAGAAAAGAGCTGAAGAAACAAATGAGATTGACATGGGCTTTGGTGCTCCCTCTCCTTTTCTTCCTCTTTTCCTTTTCCTTTCTTTCTTTTTTTCCTTCTCTATCTGTTTCTCTCTCATATATATATATTGCATTTAATCTCTCTCACTCTTTCTTTCTATCTCTCTCTCGCTCTCTCACCTTACCTCATCCCCTCATCTTCTCTTCCCCCCTTCTCTCTCCCCACATCCTCTCTCTCTCTCTTTCACACCCATATACCATTGGGAGTATGTTAAAAAAAAGAAAACCTTTTTTTTCAGCTTCTTCTCTGTGAAGGTCACCTTTTACGACTCCCTGAGGTACCTGAGCCGTACCGCTAAAACAGAATCCATCACTTGGCATTGCCATGGTAATGGCTGCTTTTTTTTCTTCCTCCCTCTCTCCTCCTGTTGTCAGGCCGGCTCCAGACAGGTGTGCTTCCCTCACGGTGAGTAATTGACCTGATGCCAGAGGACCGCAGAGGTCATCCCAAACCAATGACAGAGAGGACGCCCCTCAGCTATGACTACCCACAATCCTTTGCTGGTGCAGACTGAGAGAATTTTTTTATTTCGCTTTAGTTCTATTTTAGTAGAAAGTGAAATCCAAAGCACTCTATCTTGACCAGTAATGACTGAAATTGAGGCTTTTTTGTGACCGAGGCATATCAGCATAGTATAGCTGAGAATAATATCCAGTCTCTTTCTCTTGGTATTGGAGATAACATCAGTGAAGACCTCTCCTGGACCACCAACACTGCATCACTGGTAAAGAAAGCACAGCAGCACCTCTACTTCCTTTGCAGACTCAAGCAAGCAAGAGCCTCCTCACCCATCATGGACACTTTCCACAGGGGCACCATTGAGAGCATCCCCACCAGCTGCATCACTGTGTGGGGTGGGAGCTGCACTGACTACAACAGGAAAACCCTGCAGCACATACTGAACACAGCTGGAAAGATCATTAGTGCCCCGCTCCCCTCCCTGCTAGATACATACAACACCCGCCTCACCTGAAAAAGTGACCATGATTGTGAGTGACGCCAGCCACCCCGCACAATATCTCTTCAGCCTCCTGCCCTCTGGGAGGAGATATAGGAACATGCATGTCCACTCCCCCAGACAGACAAACAGCTTTATCCACCAGGCTGTCAGGAAACTGAACTCTCTCCTCTCTCTGCCCTCCAAAAAACTCTGGGCTGCTGCTGCTTTAGTTTTTCTATGCAGCATTTTCTTTGTTGGCACTACTGCAACCCATCTATTGCACAATTACATTTTTGCACTACTACTTATATATATATTTTTAAAAACTTTGAATTTGAAGACAAAATTTGAAATTTGAATTTGAAGAAAAAATCTGCTGTTTTTTATATAGCATTTCTTTTTACACTGTTACAACACATCCTTTTGCACAGTTACACAGTTATCACATCATACAGGATTTGGTTTTGCTGCTTGTGACATTCTTTAGACGTATTAAAGTGTACCACTTCTCCACACACAATAACAAGTTGGAAGATGGAAGCCTGGCTAGTATTGTGAACATTATGGAAATTCCACAAAGAAATGGCCAAATGTTATTATTTCAACACAGCATGTAGTGTGCCACTGCAACTAGTGTTTTGCTAGTGTGGTACTACATATTTTACATTATGCTTTAACAAAAGAATGTATCGTGATGACAGTATGTTTGCGGTACATGCATTTTATGATGTAGAACGTAGTGTTTCTGGTTTGATACAGAAAGTAGTAGCCTACCTCTTCTGGGAAGTGAAGGTTTGCTCCGCCTTTTGAAGTTATTTAGAATATTTTGTCTTGTCATGGTTCCACTCTAGTGAGCAGGAATCCTGATGTAGAATGCATCTTGCCCAGTCTCGTCCTTCTCATGGTTCCACTCTAGCGTGCAGGAATCCTGATGTAGAATTCATCTTGCCCAGTCTCGTCCTTCTCATGGTTCCACTCTAGTGTGCAGGAATCCTGATGTAGAATGCATCTTGCCCAGTCTCGTCCTTCTCATGGTTCCACTCTGGTGTGCAGGAATCCTGATGTAGAATGCATCTTGCCCAGTCTCGTCCTTCTCATGGTTCCACTCTGGTGTGCAGGAATCCTGATGTAGAATGCGTCTTGCCCAGTCTCGTCCTTCTCATGGTTCCACTCTAGTGTGCAGGAATCCTGGACATAGAATGTGTCTCGTCCAATCAGCAATTGCTAAATAGTTATACTTGACCTAACTGTTGTATTCCGTATGTTATAGCATATTGCATTAAAGTGATTTGTTGTGACATGAAAACTCAATATAGGCATGATTTGCATCTGGTGCATACACTTCATGACCTGTATGTCAGGTTTATCAACTTACACTTTGCAATGTGGCTGGATTACATTTTAAGCAATAAGCTCTCTGTGTAATAGAGATGTGTGATAATTTGCACAGACATGATTATTAAAATGAGTATTTTTTTTCCTATAACTTTTTTTCCTGTAACTATATATATATATATATAACAACCAGGGCTGTTAACACGTTAACACAAGCATATACAGAACAATAATATATATATATATAATAATATATAATAAAAGTATATACATACATAGACATACATTTTTAACATGTTAACAACCCTGGTTGACATATTAGTTGACATCACGAGTTAAAATACATTAAATTGGAAACATAGGCTACCCTTGTCCCCATGCACAATGAAATGTATTTTAGAACAGTGTATTAAAATAATGCTTGAAATGTGTTGATGGAAATCTCACTATTTTCCCAAACACACTGAAATGTACTTGAAACACACTGAAATGATTAGGAACAAATTCATTCAAGTATATTTTTCAGTAATGTTCTGAATGTAGCTATAGAAAAAATATTTGAAATTTACTAGTAACACATCATAACACACACAAGAATGCGATAACACATGACTTGAATGAGACAAACAATCATAGTCGTCACAGTTTCCTGCAGTCTTACTGGAACCAAAAAATGCCTCTTCTGGGAAATTAAGGGTTGCTCCGCCTTTTAAAAGTACTTAAAACATCTTGACTTTTAGTTTCATTCTAGTGCACAGGAGTTCTGAATTAGAATAACATCCTTCAGCAATAGAAAAAAACATGGTAAATATTACTTTTGCATTTATGTCAGTATGTATGAAAGAAATGTACTCTTGTTGATTTTGAAAACACTACAGGAACACTATGTGACATTGTTTTGTGTGTGATTGTATTTACAGGACCCTCATGAAGTTCAGCGGAGAAAACAATTACTTTACCTCAATAATGGGAAATCAATCAAGAAAATCAACAGTCAAACCACCCAACTTGGAGCACTGCAAAGAACGACAATAACTTTTTCTCAAAAGGTGAGAAACAAACTCTGAAAATATCTTTACTAGTACTATAATTCAGAAGCAATCTCAAATGATATACAATGTATTCTAAAAAAAAAAAAAATTGTTTTAATAATTGTGTATAATGTTACTTGTTTTGAATATATGTGTAACAATAACATAGCCCACATTCTGTAAATTCATGACGTTGTTCAGGAGTTGATAATTGTTATTTTTGTGTCTGTCAGGAAAAAAATAAAAGTACTAAAGGCTTTGTTCAAAAGGATGTTTATGATGGAGAAGTGAAAAGCTATTATGTCGAGATTCATGAGGAGGAAGGGGGATCATCATCCAGCCGCGCACTTACCTACAAGTGAATTCGACACAGCAAAGCTTGTGAATTTGACAAGATGCTGTCAAATAAAAAAACCCTGCTATGCGGTAAAAATCATCTGCTTTACAGTGTTACTAAAGAATTTTTTTAAAAAGTAGGAAGGTGTTTCAAAAGGTGATAAACACATATTCTAATAATACCGTAAAAAACTATATTAAAAACAGTATGGCAGTTTATGAAATGAATGTACTGTAAAAGTGTGTCATGACAGGAGCTTTACAAAATGTTCAAGCTGTCAGTTATCATAGTACATGAAAGTATGAAATAAATGTTACAAAACGATAACAAATGCGTAGCCTAGTCACATGTTTCAAGCAACACTGTACCATTTTACTGTCATTAGCAAAAAATTACTTTTGAATGCCTTACAGTTTTTTTCAATCACTAACAACCTTTTATCCGATCATCAGCCTCATTTTCAAAACTCTAAATACAATTTGCACACCTTATGCCTTCTCTGGCCATACGGCTGACACATTTCTTGCTCTTTTCACACTATATGCAGTCAATGAATGCATTTCTATGATGCTTACATTTTCTTTACCTTCAGTGTCACCCCAACACCAGAATTAGGTATTGTGTCTTATTTGTAAATGCATACAGACAGCGTGCCAGAAATGGGAGTCTATTGTCCAAAACATTAAATGCAGTACAGAACCCTTAGGTTGGCAATAACAGCAGCCCAACAGTTACACAGATGATAATTTTTGAATTATAGTAACACTGAACAGATAATTGAAAAAAAAAAACAAAAACAAAGGAAACACAGAAAAATTGGTGAGGAATGGGCGGGATAAAGTGCATATAGCTAGAAGTGAGAAATGGGAGCTAAAGTGCATTGCACTGAGTGCCTTTAGGTAGCTCAGGTTACCACACCTGTGGGGATATCCACAAACAACCTGATGAGCACGAGTGTTTTATTGCTTTTATACAACACTTGCATTGCCAAATAACAAAGTTTTAAGACACCGGATTGTATTTTCTACCTTTTGGTTTTCATTTCTGTTCGATTATCTTCCGCTCTCCAAAAAACTCTAAGCTTAGTCTTCTGTTCCCAAGCAACGCAACAGTTAATCCATGGCTTGGAAGTTCAGAGTGAGTGGCTATATTGTGCTTGTGCACACACCTGCTTGCTTGTCGGTATGTCAGATACCAAGCTCCATATTTACCCTACTCCATTAAGATGTTTTTTTTTTCTCAAGAGAAGTGCAAAATGTGATGTTATGAAAATCGCGGATCTCTCACTTTGAATGAATGGAATGTTCACATCAGTCAACTCAATGGCAAATGTGGAGTAATTATTAGCTGTGAAGAGTCCCCCATGGTACATCATGGGATATCCTCACTCCTAGTGACGTGTAAAATGCGCTTTGTCCAATCTGAAATTGCTAAATAACTTGACCGAACCTGAACCTGACCAAACTGTTGTATAATTTAAGAAATTTCATGTTCTTTAAACATATTTAAGTGTGCCCCTTCTCCACACATAATAACAAGTTAGATGGAAGCCTGGCTAGTATCAACAACATTATAGAATATACCACAATGAAAAGGCCAACTGTTAATATTTTAACCGAGCATGTAGTGTGCCACTCCAACTTGTGTTTTCGTACATGCATGAGACATGGAAAGGTTAATGACATGACTGGCAACAGTGTACATTCTGCATCAGGTCAATTCAGAACCATGAATCTGCCTTAACAAGCACACACTCCAATGTAAATACACACATACACACACACACACACATACACACACAAATAACTTTTCCGAGCATTATGAGAGAGTCAATGACATAACAATTTGCAGTCATACAACATATTTTACATTATGCTTTAACAAAAGAACTTATCGTGATCTCTGCGGTACATGCAGTTTATGATGCAGAATGTAGTGTTTCTGGTTTGATACAGAAAGTAGAAGTCTACTTCTTCTGGGAAGTGAAGGTTTGCTCCACCTTTTGAAGTTATTTAGAATATTTTGTCTTCTCACAGTTTCACTCTAGTGTGCAAGAATCCTGAATTGGATTGCACCTGCCTTGCTCAGGGTTGTGGAGCAAGAAAGGGAAAAGTGACAATAAGCAGAAATATAGATTCATCAGAGATAATAGTATAGGTCAGGTTATGTGTCAGGTCATCTACTTCTCATCCAGTCATATTTAATGCATAAAACATCTGCTTTGCTCTACCAGTAACCTGCTATGAAACAGTCACTGACAACTCATTGGTCAGGTCACAACCAACAACTAGGCCCACTATTATTTACTGTTTAGGACTTCCATTGGAATGGGGGGGGGCTATGTCCACAGTTTTTGTGTTCATAATCAGTGTGTAGTGTGTACTGGTCAAAGTCAAACACTCATTATCTTGTTTCTCATCTTTAGCAGAATCATGAGCAGCATATAACAAATTCTTACTATTTATCAGTTTTTAACCATAAACTTGCTTCTCGCAAAGCTTTTTCTGGGTCAAAATGTATCGGGAGAAAGCTTTTCGCAAGCCTTTAATCTTTCAGATTTCAGGCTTTCAGAGAAAGACTAGAAAAGAGTCTTCCAAAAAAACCCTAAACTTGTACTTATGACTTACTGTTGTCACAACATTCAGAAAAATGTTAGTTTTAATCCATCCTTCAGCCTGACACGGTGAATTGTAAATAAACGGATGTCTCACATTCATTGCCTTGCATTTAATATCCTCTGCAGTACATTACAGGTAATCATAAATCATATATTGTACATTCAGCCAGCTTCTCATTGAACCCCTGTGGGGATCAAAGCAACATCTTGCATGAGGAGTGTCATTAATTAAAACATTACGCCCATCATGACATTTTGGTGCACTTGACATAATTGGGCCAGACAGAGATCTGGCCCTAATGAATTGTGCCTGAGACGTGTCGCAGTAGAAAAATACTTAATTGTCCTGTGATGTATGAATCAATTTGTCCAATGTGGGCCTGTGATCGGTAAATGCTGCATATGCTTGCCCTTGGTCACACACACACACACACACACACACACACACACACACACAATTACCTCTCTCTCTCTCCCTCTCTCTCATTGAATTTCCACCAATCACCAATTCACCAATTCTAATCAATTGGCCAGGGCTTGTAGCACGTAACATGCAGTGTTCTGAATCAGAATTTCTTTTAAAAATACCTCACAAGACCTCTGTAAGGGTTTCTAAATGAAACTGAAAAGCAATAAGAGTGCAGATTGTCCAGCTCATTGGCACATTATCAGTTAGACAGCAATCATTTCAGAAACCACCTAAATGTAGACTGAATATGGAACTGAACAACAGTGAAATAACAACAACTGAGACAAATAATTTGTGCTGCCTGGCAGGATCCCGTGACATAAGACAAGGCTTCAGAGCAGTATAATGAGAGTGGCAGCCCAGTTAGCCGTGGCTGAGGTATTTCAATTTTCTGATTTATTATCAGTCTCTATTGGCATATCTAGAGCGACTCACAGCACAGCACGGCTGGATCATCATCTCCTGTTATTAGTTGTCTTGCCAAAAACATCATATTGACACCTTGCTAAAATAATTGCCTAAGTAATTTTTTTTCAGGTTTTTCAAGAATTGCAAAAAAAATGAACTAAAACACGTTTTTTGATGATTTGGGCGAAAACTGCATTTTAGGACTTAGGTGATTATTTTAGCAAGGTGACGATATTAAAATTACACCTCTGTCTACTTGCAATCTTGTAGGATGACACTGTAAATAGAACTCAAGAAAAATAACATGAAGAAAAAAAGATAACATGAAGAAAAAAACACTTGATATTTCCAGATAAAAAATAAATGCCATAATAAAAACTATCACAGCCATGCATCCCGTAATCATCAGTCATAATCTACACATAGTGAGATCATATGGAAATAAGACTGGGCAGAAATGCTGTTTCAGACTTGGTTGTAATCTAAACTCTCCTGCATGGTGTCTCTAACAACTCAAGCCAGCAATGCCAGGTCCTGCCAGTGGCTCTCTGTTTACTGTGTACTAGTTTAATTGTCATTGGACTGACTCATAGACTGCTGACCTAATTCTTTATCTGTTGGACCACATCCTTCTTCTTTGATTACTGTCTGGTCTAGCAACACCCCCCCCCCCCCCCCCACACACACACACATTGTTTCCTACCATCCTGAACACATACCATCTGCACATTGCTGTCCCTCTGTGTCAGTCAAAGTAATGTAGGTCAGCATTAGGGTTGGCGATTGGCTGTATGCAAACACATGCCAGCTTTGCAGGTGATAAGGTGTAAGACTAACTGATAAAAGAAACTTGACTAATCAGCTTTAAGGCGCCGAGAGGTTTTTGCGAACTAAGCAGATCATCTTAGCGCCCTATAAAGGTCCTTCCAGAGGCTCAGCGGCAGGAAACGCGATTAGAGTTCTTTCAAACCTTCTAATCTTCGTTAAGTATCTCACCGTCACACAGGACTCTAAATCAAATAAAAGAATTAGTGAGTTTCTACACGGCATGAAGACTGACAATATGACAAAAAAAATAAAATTAATGATTTATTTAAATAATATATATTTTTAAAGTGTTGAAATGAGAAAAAATAGATCTGTGCCATTTATGAAGTTTTAAATTCTTTCCATTAGGAGAGTTTTTCTGTGGTTTTCAATGGGCAGAGCCCTTAGCAATGACAATCTCATGGTTGGATCAGTGTGCTGTGTTTGTTGTTCCCTTGTTTGCTTGGAGCATCTCCCCGGCAAATGTGATGTGACACACACGACTGGATCCCACAGCGAGTGTGTGTGCGTGCGTCCTCATCTGTGTTTGTGTGTGTGAATGTCTGGGTATGTGTGTGTGTGAGCATGTGTGTGTGTTTGTGTGCGTGCATGTGAATGTGTCTGTGTGTGTGTGTGTGTGTGTGTGTTTGTGTGCATGTGAATGTGTCTGTGTGTGTGTGTGAGTGTGTATATGTGTGTGTGTTAGGAGTGGGGGGACTCCGCGTGGGGGTGCAGGCGGGGATGGAGGCTGCCATCAGGACACGGTGTCTTGGCGGCCTGCCCCTCTGCAGAGACACCAGCTGTAGCTCAGATACCGCTCACACCGCTCCACACTCCTCCTCGTGGCTTAGGAGGAGCTGGCCTCATGTTTGCTTTCCTCAGACGGCCGTGATCCTCCTAAAGACGGTCGTGGACTCACTTGGTCTCATTTGCAGGAGAGCAAGAGAGAGAGAGAGGCAGGGAGAAGAAGAGAGAGGGAGAAAGAGAGCGAGAAGTAGAGAGAGAGAGAGAAGGAGAGAGAGAGAAAAATGAGGCCCAATCTGGCACCCAGCTCAACAAACGGGCCTCTCCGTCTGGGCCTGGCCCGTTGGAGCTTCGTCAGGTTTGGTCACAAAAGCCTGTTAGCGGATTTGAGTCCAGCGGGCCACTCTAGGGGATTCTGGGTGAGAACTAGGGAAGGAGGAGCTCCTGTCAGCTCCAATCCAGTACTCTCCACCGATGACTCCTGCCAAGGGTCGAGAGACAATCTGGGAAGGAACGCAACGAAAGATGCTGGAGAATAAAGGAGGGAGGAAGAGAAATTAGAATCACAGAGAAGTAAAAGAGTTGAACAGTTGGTCAGCAAAGAGTTTGTGATGAATCATTTTATCTGTGGAAAGATAATGATGTTATGTCAACATTAATGATGATGTTGAAGTGTGTAATAAGACATGTACTACATGTTTATAAATATGATGTTATTAACTTTTTATAGTATTATCAGTCTAAGTAGATCTCAGTTGATGTTTTTTCACAGATCATGTGTGTTTGTTGTGTATGTGTGTGTGTGTGTGTGTGTGTGCGTGTATGTGCTTGTGTGTGCGTGCGGACTAGTAAATGGACTGTGCTGCAAAATATATTTCTAAATAACTTGACCCTTAAATACCAGGAGGGCCATTACAGGTAATTTTCTTGCTCTAGGGCTTCACTTTGGGAAAGGGCCGCAACCTAAACTTCACCAGGAGAACGTACCACAAGGCACATAGAGTAATGTGTGTGTATTTGTGTGTGTGTGTGTGTGTATGTATATGTGTGTGTGTGTGTGTGTATGTTTCTGTGTGTAGTTTGTGTGCGTGTGTGTTTATGTGCGTAGTTCTTTATTATTTTAACAACATAAAATGTTGCTTGCTTTAGTGCTTTGCAGGGTAAGTGTGTGCCATTACAACACTCTGTTTCCAGGGATACCAAGCACATTCAAAGACAAAAAAAACCCATGATGACCATCAGATTTTTAGCCTCCCTCCCTCACCACATAGTCCCTACAATGTTTGTGTTTTCGCATTGCACATGCAAGTGCAATTAGAGAAGATAGGCAGTAATGTCTGTCTTTCTACAGTTAGCCTTTTTTAACTGTGAAATGGATTCTCTGCCAGTCTCGCAGTCTGGAACCTGTGGAAAGACAGGACGAGAAAGAAAATAATGTTGGAGTGACTGAGGCACAGCAAGTGCTTTTCTGGGTTGTTTTGACAAAAAGACGTGTATACAAAACATGTCTTTCTAATGGAATGTGTTTATCTTCCGTTGGCTCCCACTCCTCTCTGCTTGAGTGGTCCAGGCGATATTGGATTAGTTGTGTCTCTCTATGTATGTGTATGTGTATGTGTGTGTGTGTGTGTCTGTGTGTGTGTGTGTTGTTTGTATGTATGTGTGTGGAGGTTTGTGTTATGTACCACTACAAAATTGTGCATTGGTGTGTGTGTGTGTGTGTGTACGTGTGTATGGAAGAGAGAAAGAGAGAGATTTGTGTGATTTCATTGTCTGCCTGTTTGTTTTCCTCTGTGTATGTCCAGGTTTTTTGGATATATATTTCCTTGCATTTGTGTGTAGTGTGGCTTGGAGTGTGAGCAACGCCCTAGAGCACATGCAAGTGCATGTTTACCACATTTAGCAGGTGTGTTATTCTGTGCATGACGGCATCTGACACATCAGTGTGTGAAGCCAAACCTGTGAGTGTATGTGTGCGTGTATGTGTATGTGTGTGTGTGGGTGGGGGGTGTGTGTGTGTCAGGGAAAGAATGCCTGTGTAAAGGAGCTGTGTGCTAGAACTCTCTCCTGCCCTTGATATTAGCCCCAATAATGGCCCAGATCATTTTCTGACTCCCCACAGCTGCATTCCCATCTGCCTCAGCGCTCTGGAGATGGGCTCTAATTGATAAACACAACAAACACATTAACTATTCCACAGGCGAGCCTCACATCTCCCCCATTTACATTCAAACACCACACAACACACAGCTTTCAACAGCTGCCTCCAAGTTTAGGATGATACATAGCTCTCTTTCCCACTCTTGACACACTCTCTCTCTCTCTCTTCTATCTATCTTCTATCTATCTATCTATCTATCTATCTATCTATCTATCTATCTATCTATCTATCCATCTATCTGTCTATCTATCTATCTGTCTGTCTATCTGCTTTAAAATGTCTGTGCCTATACTGCATTGTGGAGTATGAGATGATGCACAAGACCCAGTTTACATCATGTAGTTCATCAAAGAGAAAGGACAACCTTGTCCATGGCATGATCATTCTTCTTATATATTATTACTGTTATCTTGTCTGTTATACTGTCATTTTACTCCAGCTTCTCCAGGCCAAGACCTGCTAACTGTGGTGTTTAAGGTATGTAATAATCTACTTAGATGCAGTGTTTGAATGAATCAGAAATCAGACAGTAAGTCAGTGCTAATGTATTGTTTACAGTAATAAACCAAGAAGCATCTGTGAAATACACATTCCGTTTCCAAGGATACAGTTCTTGAGTGAAGTGTGCCATAACGATGCCCCATCTGTTGTGACGACTTTTTTGCACACTCGCCCAAGTCTCATCACTCCCTTTCTCTCTCTCTCTCTCTCTCTCTCTCAAACCCTCTTTCTCTCTTCTCTCCTTCATTGCCCTAAAGCTGCTTTCCTCTGCTCATTACTGACCCAGGCAGGCAGCGGTTACTGCGTCTCTCTGTGCCGCCGTCACATGTGTGACACATCAGAGAACCATAAATCACTGTCTCTTCAGGCCAGAATTCCCATCACTACTGGAGTCGCTCCCAGGTATCGAACGCACCCCCCACTCATCCCTCATCGTCTGGAAGACCACACATTATTCAAAGGAGCTCATCTTATTGCCCAATTACACTCCATGTGGCACACATTGTGTACATTGCAATTCTGCAACACATTTACAGTGATCGTCAACAGGAGGGCAAACCCATCCGATGTTGCTAATGCAAACACTGCATCGTATTATGTTATATGAGTTAGTTAGCGTAGTTTTGACCAACATCAGCAAGTCATTTACAACCCGGTGTTTGTGATCTGTGTATGTGTTTAGACTAGGCTATGCTGAATATCTGTCTGTTAATTGATACCCTCCTGCTGTGTCCCATTTCACTGGCTCAATAAATGAGAGCGCGGAATGGGGAGTGCATTAGTCTAATGTAAGTGTGGCTGTTTTCAGTTTCATCTCATGGGAAGATGGGAGATAGCTGTGTGAAAATGCGCAGTAGCGATGACGAAGGCTTTAACACATGCCGTTCGCATATTTACATTCCTCTTCAGAAGAGGCTCTTCAGTCGCTGAATGCTTTGGCTCACAGATTGCAGTGGGTTCAGCCCGCAGACGAAAAAAGTAACCTTTGATGGTTTATGTTCACACAGATAGGGCATGGCTTTATGACACGTATAAACTTCTTTTCAGTCAAGTATCAACCATCAAAAATGGTTTCAAAAAAATCTCTTTTTTTCTGAGATATTTCCTATCTTGCTGCGGTTTGATCATCATGAAGTGCTCCTGTCATAAGGCAGCTTCACATGAATAATGATCTTTGGGCTCGTCTGAGATGACAGGATGTTTACGGAGTGTTGGGCCAAAAAGCTTACATGACACTTCCAAAAACTGAGTCCCGGGGGTAGGGGGGGTGGGGGTGGATTGGCTGGGCGAGGCAGGGTAGGGAAATTGTCAATCTGCATTGTGTCAGCATTTGGGCATTGGATCAAATTAAACAACCGTTGTTTATCAGCGTTTGCCACCAAAAATGGACTTCACTGAAGTACTTTAAAACAATGAAAAAAAAGAACACAGAAACAAAACAAAACAAAAGCTTGACATTTATAAACGAATGCCTTTCACATGTTTGTTCTACTGATGAAAAATGCACCTAAAAATAAATCTTTTTTTTTTGTCTTTCTTGCATGTAAAAAGCTTGTTTTGTTCATTCCAGGCTCCTGTGGCTGTGAAGGGAAGTTGGTGTACAGTGGAAGACAGGTGGGTTTTTCAAGCTCCAGTGATCATGCGAAAGGTGTGTGTGTGTGTGTGTGTGTGTGATTTTCCCAGTGTGTGACTTTATCCCCCCCGATCAGTCCTTTCACAACATCCAGTGCCAACTCTCTCTGGTCAAGAGAAATCAAGCTAGGTGGAATGCAAACCTGACCTTGATTAAGAAACATTTACGCTTTCTATTATAAATCTGTGTGTGTGTGTGTCTGCGTGTGTATGTGTGTGTATGTGTGTGTGTGTGTGCTCGTGTATGTGTGTATGCGCACGTACTCTATGTACATTTGTGTTAGAGAGAAATAGAAAGAGAGAAAGAAAATGCCTTTCAATGTATTACAAATGTGAATACACGTGTGTGTGTGTGTGTGTGTGTGTGTGTGTGTGTGTGTGTTAGTGCTCACCTATGTCTTTAAGCAATTCTTGAGCATCATCACAATAGTGGTCAGCAAGTGTATGTTTCCATTGATCACACCTGCAACCCGTCTGCTCGTGTCGAGCAGAGCAGAGCCTACTCCTCTCTCCTCTCTCCTCGAACTCTTATTTTATTCTGGGCCTGGTCATTATCCTGGCCATCTGGTGCACACACACACACACACACACACACACACTGAAACCCCCAGAATCAGCTCCTGTAGTTCTTTCTGCTGATCTTTTGTTATCAGTCTGCCATTGGCGCCACTCCAGCGGGAGAGAACTCAGGACTCATCACTCTTCTTGGCTTGTAGTCGTGGGGGGAAAATCAGCCATGTGGCTTCGGATGTGGCCTGGACTACCATGATAGAATAGCCACACACACACCAACGCTGTTGTCAGTTTGCTGTTGTGTGTGTGTTTGTGTGTGTGTGTGTGCGAGAGAGAGAGAGAGAGTGAGAGCATTGTTTAGTGGCACTTTTTCAACACACAGAAAGTGATGGAGTGGGGAGTTTGTTTATGTCTTCAGAAAAGTTCGGCTTGTCCTCAGAGTTGGCTCAAGTGGTTGGAGCGTTTTGTTTTTTTTCTCTGTCACTGAGTTGATTGCTGTGGTTTAATTACTCTTTTGGAATGAAAGCACACTGATGAGTTTTTGGTTTGGGATGTAACTCTGGAGTTTCATTTAATCCAGAACATCAGTTTTGCTGTGGAGTGATTCTGAAATCACCAAATTCACTGCAGTACTGTGCTGAAAAGCTTTGATGTAAACGAACATTTGTGTGCGTGTGATGACAGTCTGTCAGGCTGTTGGAGCAAAAAACATGCCTCCTGATATTCCAATCCTCCAAGATGTCAATAATAAAGGTTATTCGTGTAAAATTGTATGCAGCTGTATATTTTCAGTTGTCAGTGTGAACTTTTGATTCATTGACAACAATATAAAACTAGGATAAACCTCAATTAATTTAGCACAATATTTTATGAAACACAAGTAAACATTTGCATGAAACTCATATTGCTGAACTATTTCACACCAAATGAATATGTTGATTTCGAGCTGACTGAGACTCAAGCACAATCAATATGCATGAGAATACAATAAAGACTTATACCCCATTCTATGCTTCCTCCTCTCTTATTTTCTCCATATCATCCCTTCTTTCTTTCCTTCCATCTCTTGTTCTCTCTATCTCCCCTCCCAACCTTCCCTCCCTTTGTCTCACATCCCTGATTTCTTTGGGGACCCTAATCTGCTTGGTGTGTGTGTGTGTGTGTGTATGTGTGTGTGTGTGTGTGTGTGTGTGTGTGTGTGTGTGTGTGACAACCTGCCATCCCTCTGCCTGTAGCTGGTTCGGTGTGTTTTCCCTGCACGGCTGCAGTACCACTGCCACAGCCGCACAATCAATAGTCACCCTCCAGGGCTGTGCTGGCGAGATCAAAGATCCCCGTCATCGTTCCTGACAAAGTCGCTTTCTCTCTCCAAACTGTTTGCGCTCGCGCACTAAATCCTGGACGTTTTTTTTTTTTCTCACACCGAAACTTTTTGAAGTGTCTGGCAATTTCTGGGCACACTGTCGCAGCACGATGCCCGCCCCCACCTCCCCTCCTGCTCTCAACACACGCAAAAACACACACACACACACACACACACACACACACACACACACACACACACCATGCTTGATTTGATTTCAGCCTGAATCATTTCATCTTGTGGGGGACAAGACCTCACTCTTGTTTAGTGTTATCATACGGCCAGCAAATGGCTTGTTGTCATACTTTAATCATGGTCCATTTGGGTGTGTATTGAAATGGCTTTGGCCAGTGAGGTGTGTCAATTGCTAATCTCCCGCTGTTCTTTCAGGGGCTCCAGTGGCTATAGCTCTTTGCTTGAACTGTTTTTAGCTTTTCTCTCCAGGCAACGTTGGCAGGTATATATAAAAAAAAAAAAAAAAAAAAACCCACAGTGCTGCCTTGGCGACACCAATAGCTCTGGAAGTAATAGCCTGTTAGCAAGCTTTATAAATTATCTCAGAAGAGGCACATATGCAGCAAAGGCAAAATGATAATGAAACCCTTCGAGGTGTGTTTGGGTGTGTGTGTGTGTGTGTGTGTGTGTTGGGATGGTGGAAGAGTCCTCGGCAACATTACAATAATTAATGACCAGCTCGCAAATTCTCGGTCCGACCACTCCCGAAACCCGCCAGTTTGCCCTTGTACCGATGCGCCACTCTACTGCAGCTGACCTAATTATGGCCTGTCTAAGCTCGATATGCGCTTAGTAAGACTATTATGGAGTATCCCATTTCCCATCGTGAAATTTCCATCGCATTAAAGCATTTCACTTTTTTTTTAAAAGCCTCTATAAATATGCCAACGAGCGCCCTTTACTGAAAGAGAGAGGTTGGTGGTGAGCTTTAAGAAGTGCATCCCGACACAAGACAGAGCAGCGTGTGTCATCATAAACTTGGCCAGAGAGCATGCCTGTCAAAACTAAACTAGCATGTAGCAGTGAAGATGCTTGGAAGGTGGCTTCTGTAAGTTGAAGGATAGTGGCGGGGGGGGGGTAACTCTGTGAAGTGTCACCATGTAGGGCTCTTGTTGTGCCACCACACACTACACTGCACAGTGCTGCGCATTGTCGCTTCCCAACGGGAGCCGTTGTGACATGTCGAAGGCTGGTGGTTGGTGCTACAACTCCCGAGCGGGTGTCATGGAGAGCCTTTTCGATGGCCCTGGCAGGGCTCCGGATGGGAACCAGCATTGCCTCACTGGGAGCCAAGCTTCCTCTGATTAAATGAAATGGTGAATTATGAATGCAAAGGGCCCCGAGTTTGGAAGAGCTCTTTTTGTATAATGATGTGGTGGTCGGATGTCTATTATCAACTAATGCCTTTGGTCTGCCCTTTTTTTTTTTTTTCTGAAGCGGAGCATGTGGAATGACACAGAGTTTTAAATGAGTTCCAACACTTTTTTTTATCCGACTGCTTCTGAAAAAGGGCTCGCCAGATAGAGATTAGGGTTCAGCAAATTAGTTTTGAGGGTTTGACCGGGATGTCAAATTGCTGTGTGGTAATTGAGAAGATGACCGGTCGAACAGTTTGGCAGAAGGTTTGCCTAATTCATGATGGAAAAATTTTCTAATCATAACCTCATTTGGCAAGGCTTTAGCTATTATTGCCTCATGTAAATATCCCGTCTTTCAATGTTACACAAGCAGCAAGTGAATATGCTGTGTTAACGGAGAAATTCGATGTGTAGCCCATTTGTTCCAGGTCACTGAGTGCTGTCGGTAGGAAAAAGAACACAAAAATTTGATACAACATGGCCGAATCGTGAACCAGCCAGCTATGGATTTATTCACACCGGATTTCTCCTTTACATGACACTTTACTTAACACTTGACTCTCCACTTAAAGGAGATTCTCCAAACATTGTTAGTTGTGGTGTGGAATGATAAATGTGTAGCGAGTGCTTTTCTTCCATTTTTGGAGTGCCAGTTGGTTGGCAACTCAGCTGTGATTTAAGAACAAGAGAGAAAAAAAAGTGAGTTCAACTGTAGTCCTCCAGATGGCAGTCCAACTATTTTCACCTCTTTCACTCAAACATGGTTTTCTGTATGAGTATCAAGTGAATTTACATTTAGTCATTGAAAAACCCATCCCTCCTCTCAAAGCCTTTATCATCATCAGATCACTAAAGCGTCGTCTGGCCACCACAGCCTTGACTGTCGCGACACTCTTAAGGATCTTCAGAGCCACAGTTGTACTTTGCCCCGAGGCTAGAGCTGCCTACTCAAGTGAACCGTTTCTCTCTTGCTCTCTCTCTCTCTCTCTCTCTCTCTCTCTCTTTCTTCTTCTGTTGCCTTTGTGGTGGCCCAGTTAATCAGATCCCATTATGAATGAGCCACTTTCAGTGTATCAAATTCAACCCAGCTCCCTCCCATGGAACAGGTCTTTGTTCACGGAGGAATGGAAGTAATGCAGAGAAAGAGTGTGTGTGTGTGTGTGTATGTGTGTGTCTGTGTGTGTGTGTGTGTTGAGGTGAGATGTTTTTTGGGTGTTGGGGTGAGATGTATGTATGTATAATACACTAAATATGTGTGTGTGTATATGTGTGTGACAGTTGGGGTGTACGTGTGTATATGCATGTGTGGGCGCATACGTGTGTGTGTGTGTTGAGGTGAGATGTTTTGTGTGTGTTGTGGTGAGGTGTATGTGTATATTATACACTAAATACGTGTGTATGTACGTGTGTGCTGGTGTATATGTGTGTGATGGTTGGGGTGTACGTGTGTATATGCATGTGTGTGCGCATACATGTGTATATGCATGTGTGTGTGCATACGTGTGTGTGTGTGTGTGTGTGTGTGTATGTATATAGGGTGCACTTCCCATCTCTGCTGCCCCCTATAGCCACACCTGCTTCCAATTTTGACCCAAATATAACCCAGCTGCCCCTGCGCTACCCCCCATCCTGTTGAAAGAGGTTAATGTGCAGGACCAGGGCCCATGATGAAAAGACTGGCCCGAGTGAAGTCCACGCTAAAATATGGGCCTGGCCAGCGGGCCCGGAAAGAACCTGCCGGGCCACGAGGAAGTGCCCTCCTGTCACATCTGTGGCCATGTGGAGCCAGACGAGTGCTAATCAAATCCCTCTGGGCCATAATCTCCTCATGCTTAACCGGCCCCGCACTATAAAGAGGTGATTTAAAACCCCTCCTATGATCCTATCTAGGTGCTCAAGGTGCATTTATGTCTACAGAACAAAACAGAGCAAACAAACCCCCTCTCCTCCACCACACACACACACACAGGCGTGCACACACACACACACACACACACACACACACACACACACTCCAAAATCCTCCTTGGCCAAAAGCAACTAGCTTCCAGAGTGGCACGCCTAAGTGACGTATTTTGTGTTTGTTACAGGGGCGAGGCTGCATGGCTCCCACTCAACCTAGTTTCCATCTGCATTAATGGGTCGTTAACGGCTCTCTTTACGAGGCGCTGCTCATGTAAATGGTAGAATGTGTGAGAGAGTGAATGACTTGCCTCATTGTTTTCTTAATGTCCATTGCTTGGGAAAAATAAAAAATAAATAATAAAGAAACACACACACACACACACACACACACACACACACACACAACCAGTAATGGAGACATGCGATGCGCCATCTGTTAAATTAGAATGGTGTGGTCTCATCAACTTTTTCGCAATCTGCCACTTCTCCAAGATGTTTTTTTTTTTTTTTTGAAAAGTGGTCTTCACCACAGGGCAAGTGCTGTAATTGATAGCAATGCTGCAAGCCTTTGTTAAGACAGACCACATGTGCATATGCTTCTAATCAACCTTGGATATGAGGGACTTTTTTTCCTGAAATTTATCTATATGCAACTTGATCCGGAAGATATTACAGTGTCACCAGATTGCAGTGGAAAAGCCACCTATGTTTATTTTTCTTCTCTTGTCAGTATGAGGTCACTCCTTTTTCTCGAATTCATTGTTATTCTTATTCACCATTGATTTGTGCATTTCAAACAGTGGGAGGCCTACTATATAGAAAGTGTATACACAGTCTTTGTTTGTTTGGCCTGTGTTTTCCGCGCCTTTGAAAAATCCTTCTCTCCGCCTGCCTCGAGTTGATGTTTCATATCTGACTGCAGGGTGAGCTCGGGCAGAGAGCTGCTTCATTCTGCATGCAGGCAAAAACAGCCTGGGCACTGGGCAAACGAGCGAGCGGGCGAACGAGCAAGCGAGCGCTGGCTGACTAATGAAGGAAGGAGCGTTAGGCAAAGAAAGCGTGCCGGACACGTACACACAGACTGACAGCGCATCCAGACTTGCTTATTATGTTTGCTCAGAGATTGGACGGAACAAGGTGGTGGGGAGAAGAGTGTGTGTGTGTGTGTGTGTGTGTGTGTGTGTGTGAAGGTGGGGATGTGGGGGTGTTTGTGTGTGTGGTGGGCGGGGGGTATACAAAAGCAGATGCATAAAACAACAGCACAAAAAGAGGAGAACAATCCAAGGGGAATGGATGAATGGGTGAACGGGTGCAGAGGATGACGGAAGTGGTGCTGGTTTGAGACAGCAAAGTCAGGAGTTTTCTTGAAGAGGCTCGGACATGCTTGGGTACCTTCACAAACCCCAGCACACACACACCATCAACATCTTACCATCTTAGATCTGCCCCCCCCCCCATTTCTCCCTCTCCTAGACAGGGTGCCTCCTCTCTCCTGGGCATCCACCGTGCAGGAAGAGCCTAGTCTTGCCCCTATGCTCACTAAGACCCAGTGGATTTCAAATTCAACCTGATAATTGACTGGAGGGGGCTCAGGAGGTCTCCGTCTCCCCTGACCAATCCCGCGGCGGCTAGGACACGCATCACCGGCTCATGGTTGCCACAGACACGAGAGCCACAGGAGTGGGGTTTTTCTCTTTTCTTTTTTTTGCTCACGCTATGGCGCTAGTCTCTCTCCCCTCGTCCGAGAAGTTCTAATTGCTCAATGGCTGAGTTCTATTACGCCAGCCTCTGTACCTGTTGTTGCCCTGGGGGCCCTGATGCTCCTGGCGGATTTGAAATTCATGCTCTGTCTGCGTCGTCAATCACACTGACAGCTTTTTTGGGGTGTGGAAGGTGGAGGGTAGGCTAGAGGAGTTGTTGATGGTGTGTGTGTGTGTGTGTGTTGAAGAGTGTGTGGGGTGTGTGTGAAGATGGAGGAGGGGGGTAGTTGTGCAGCTGTGAAGCTGGCAGCATCAGAGCTGGTGGAGCTGGCAGGAATATTGCTTACATTACAGTTAATTCCTCAAAGATGGGCACAAACATGAGAGTGAGGAACAGACAGAGAGAAAGAGAGAGGGAGAGAGAGAGAGAGAGAAAGTGAGAGATGTGAGATTTATCATTAAAAGTATTCAAAAATATGTTCTGGAAATATGAATCCATGAATAATGTATCCCTCACCTGTACAGTATATGCGTCCAATCTTACACACACACACACACACACACACACTCAGACTTAAACACACACACACACACACACACACACACACACATATTAACACACACACGCACAGAGGATGTAACATTTCCAGAAGTCCTGCCCTTCCTGAACATGAACCTAATTGATTTATACTGCTTATTTTCCACTGCTGTTCTCAGAAAGTGTGAAAACCGTCCAAGTGGATATGGATTTTATTGCCACCCAATAGCAACCTCTCTTGCCAAGCTGGGTTGAATTTGTTTTGCTGTAAATGTTTAAATTGGCCTTTCAGCCCTTATTCCATGTTTGTGTTAATATTGTTATGTGTGTGTGTGTGTGATAGAGAGAGAGAGAGAGAGTGAGTGTGTGCATGCTCGCATGTGTGTACGGTTGCTGCTGTATATCTCAGGACAGACACACACACACACACACATGTGCACACATGCACACACATGCACGATCACTTCTTCCTGCTAAACACAGAACAGTTGCCCCACCCAGCCCTTCAGCTGTGTCGTCTCCAGAGCCACCAGAAGCCCTTTGATGTTGGCGCGCACTGACCCCAAATCTGGCCTGATAGTCATGCACTCCTACCAGGCACTCAGAGAGGACAGGGCTTACAGGAAACACACACCTCACTTCCACAGCTGTAGAGTACAACAACACAGCACAGCACAACACACAACACAACACAACACAACACAACACAACACAGCACAGCACAGCACAGCACAGCACAGCACAGCACAGCACAGAACAGCACAGGAAAGCACAGCACAACACACAACACAGCACAGCACAACACAAAAAACAACACAACACAACACACAACACAGCACAGCACAGCACAGCACAGCACAGCACAGCATAACACACAACACAGCACAGCACAACACAACACAACACAGCACAGCACAGCACAGCACACAACACAGCACAGCACAACACAGCACAGCATAACACACAACACAGCACAGCACAACACAACAGAGCACAACACAACACACAACACAACACAACAACACAACACAACACACAACATAGCACAGCATAACACACAACACAGCACAGCACAACACAGCACAGCATAACACACAACACAGCACAGCACAACACAACACAACACAACACAACACAACAACACAGCACAGCACAGCATAGCACAGCACAGCACAGCACAACACAACACAACACAACAACACAGCCCAGCACAGCACAACACAACACAACAACACAGCTCAGCACAGCATAGCACAACACAACACAATGAAACACAACAAAACACAAACACAAACACAACACGACACAAATACAAGCACAAGCACAAGCACAAGCACAAGCACAAACACAAACACAACACACACTCACCGGTGAGGAGAATATGTCTCAACCTCCATGTCTCACTCCTCACCAAGCCAAATTCTTGCTGGAGACACAACTGGCTACACTCTGACCACTGTACAGGAGTACTTTGAGCTATCGATCCTCCTAATGGATGCTAAAAGAGTGTTTTATTTTTCCCCTGACTTTGACTGCTGTTCTACCACTGTGGCATTGTGATGGCACAATTGTAGCATCTACTGTCTTAGCAACCTTGTCCAATTATGTCGTACCAGGTCGATGTCTTTAAGGTTTTGGAGAAGACTCATCATGTACTGTCATAGTACCGGATAATAACAGTGATGATGTGTACAGCACCAAATCAACCAGGAAGCAGCCGAACCCCTCTTGTTTTTACACCTGCTGTTGTGAAAAGAGATTAGCATAGCCCTAACGCCTACCACCACCACCACCACCACCACCACAACCATCCCCACCACCACCACCACTCCCAATAACTAAACCTCTCTATTGTCAACTTAAGTGATTGCGCACAAAGTCCTTCTCCAGGTGTTGCCTAGGGATAGGGACCCACCACGGGGAGAAATGCCCCTGCTCAGGCAGCTTGGATTACCTCCCTGAAATCCCACATGTGACATCCCGAGCACGCCGCTACCGCGCAAACAAAGCGTAGAGAGCACCTGCAGGTTGGAGCTTGCATTCGCCCACAAACCCCCAAAGCCTCCCTCCTACAGACAGGCTCCAGTAGTTGAAATACACTACAATTACTGTTAAGCAAATTCCTGCTACTGTTTTATTTTCTTTGATAGGCAGCACGGCAATTTACCTAAGTATAATGAACAGCAGGAATGTGTGTGTGTGTGTGCAATAATGTGTGTGTAGGTGTGTTTATGCATGTGTGTGTGTGTGTGCGCACGAAAGTCAAAGTGTGTGCATATACGTGTTTATGTGTTCATGCCATTGACATCAGACAATTGGCATTTACTTAAACTTTGAAACAGCGCATTACATCCAAATCCCTCTTATTGAAGCTGCTGAACTGTGCTTAGACTGTGCATTCTTGAATCAGTTTGCCTGCAAGTGATCCAGGGCCCCCACACACGGAAAGCCAGATGAACAACCCAAAGCTGTGGTTGCACTCAGAGATTCTTTTGCATGTGTGTGTGTGTGTGTGTGTGTGTGTATGTGTGTGTGTATGTGTATGTGTATGTGTATGTGTATGTGTATGTGTGTGTATATGAAAGCCTTAGAGACACTGGGAATGAGTTGCACATGTTGACTGAAAAGTGACTATGTCTCATTTCAAGTGTTTACGTCAAATCAACCAAAAGCGAAAGAGAAAAAGAGAGAAAGAAAGAGAGGAGAAGAATAAAGAAGAGAAATAACAAGAGCCTGTTTATCACATCTCTTTTTTTAAGCCCTTTCTTCCTGGCCACTGCAGCGAGGGAAAAAAGGAAGCTAAGAGCACTTTTTTTTTTTTAGATGATAATGGTGCTGCAAAATCACAAAAGTGGGAGAATTATAACAAACTGGATAATATGCTTCTCTTTAATGAAAGCCCAGAAAGATAACCACTAGCTTCACAGCCGAGTGCAACACGCCTCTCAGCCATCTCTCCACTGTTCTTTCACTTCTCCCGTTTTCCCGTTTTTTTCTGTTATTCCGACAAGAGAGGATTTGTTTCAAAAGAACCATATGCTGCGCCTAAACTCTGTAGCCCCGACATCCAAAAACCTGAGCACCTAAGTGCCAGTGGGTTTTTTTGTTGTTGTTTTTTTTCCATTGCTTTCCCTGCTCATCCAACAACCTACTTGTTCCAGACCCACCCATTAATTTTCCACGCTGAGAAGCCCAAGCACAATGCTAAAAAAGGTTTGAGAGTTAAGAAGGTAAGCAGGAGCCTAATGGTCTCGGCAAAAGCCTGGGACCTATAATTATAGTGAGGTGAGCAGATGTCGACAGAAAAGGATTTTTTTCCGCAACAGTAATAAATGTGGTTTTGAATTTAACACCTCTGGGTACGGAATCCTATCTAAATGACCCTGAGGCCTAGGGCTTTTAAAGGAGCGGGCTACAGCAGTAGAAGTGTCCTAATCCTCCCCCAACATGCACACACACACACACACACACACACACACATACACATGCACACACACAGACCCACACACTCCTTCTCCTCCTTCTACTCCCTTCTTCCCCTCTCCTCCCTTCCTCCCTTCCTTGCACCTCTCCTCCTTCTCCTCCTCCACCTCTTAGCCCCCTGGCCTAGGTTGAGCTCTTCTGTTTTGAGGAGGATCGGATGTCCGCACTTAAGTGTAGCAACAATGTAAATGAAACAGAGAAGAACAATATTTGCATTGTACCTACAAGATGCCTTCTCTTCCCAAGCCCTCTGCCTTTTGTGTGTGTGTGTGTGTGTGTGTGTGTGTGTTTGTCTGCCTTGCATCAGAGGTGAGAGAAGATGAGCTCCAGGGTGGGGTGTAGTAGTGGGTTTATAAGGAACTGGAAAAGCGCATTGCTCGTGAGCAGAGATGGAGGGTTGTGGGTCGGGGGGGGTCGGGGGGGTCGGGGGGGTCGGGGTGGTGGGTGCCTCTCCTAAAGGGATTGGGCTGCTCCCACTCTGTGAGCGGGAGCCTTTCATGGCGTCACGGAAAACAAATAACGGGTAAAATTACCCAATTTTTTTTCCTTTTTTTTTTTTTTTCAAATGTGGTTTATTTGTAGGCCTCCTGTACTCTCTCTCTCTCTCCCTCTGTAAACGAATGGCAATAATTTATTCTATATTTCTTATTCTTATTATAAGTAGGTCATACTTGATAGGCAGTGAAAAATCCTCTCTCTTTCTCTCACTCTCTTTCTCTCTTTTGCTCTCTCTCCCCTCTCTTTACCCCCTTTTTCTCTCTGATGATCTCTCTCTCTCTCTCTCTCCCTCTCCATGACTATATATACGCAGTTATAATTACATGCCCAGAGTAGCTGGATTTGGAGCCTTGGTGTTTTCTATTTGCGGTCGACATCTTGAGAGTGTCATTGTTCAAGGAGTGATGAAAGTGCCACGGTGTGTTTGAAAATGGCGGCGAAGGAATCATTCTCTCTCTTGCTCTGGGCTCTGACTCTGAAGTGCCATCACTCCCCAGTTCAGTAGCACTCTGCATGGCTGATCAGGAATCAGTCTAAGGTTCAGAGTTCAGTCTGAGCTAAATGGACACACAGGTACTCAGACAGGGGTCAGATCATGGCTTCCTGCTAACCTGCAGCAATGATCGTTAATTAGCATATCACACACTACATTATACACACATAGAAATAGGGAGAGAGAAGCTGGCAGTTCACTGGGCGAGAGAGACAGAAAGAGAAGAGAGAAAGAGAGAAAGAGAGAGACTGAAGGCTTTATCATGTTGGAACAGCCTAATATCAGAGAGAGGGCAAGAGAGTATGTATGTGTATGTGTGTGTGTGTGTGTGTGTGTGTGTGTGTGTGTGTGTGTGTGAGGCAGAGAGAGAAAGAAAGAGAGAGAGAAGGTGTGTGTGTGAGAGAGAGAGAATGAGAGAGAGAGTGAGAGAGATACTAAAGGCTATATCACTGTAGAGCAGTCAAATGTCAGAGGGTACAGGCTGCACAGCGCTGCCAGCCTCTCCAGTGTGATGAAACACCTCCAGTCCCATGTCTTCACTGGACATGTGTCTCCCCCTAATATATATAATTGCCCTAATATCAGAGAGAGGGCAAGAGAGTATGTATGTGTATGTGTGTGTGTGTGTGTGTGTGTGTGTGTGTGTGAGGCAGAGAGAGAAAGAAAGAGAGAGAGAAGGTGTGTGTGTGAGAGAGAGAGAATGAGAGAGAGAGTGAGAGAGATACTAAAGGCTATATCACTGTAGAGCAGTCAAATGTCAGAGGGTACAGGCTGCACAGCGCTGCCAGCCTCTCCAGTGTGATGAAACACCTCCAGTCCCATGTCTTCACTGGACATGTGTCTCCCCCAATTCCAGCAGACAGACTGACAGACCCTCCGCTGACGAGGACGTCGCTCTGCGTGACAGGAGATGTGCCACCTGACCCGAGCTTTGCCACGTTGCAGTCAGGTCGGCCAACATCACAGAGGTCAAGGTCTGGTTCAGCAGTGATATGTCCCCAGACTTCTCTACACATGGGATTCAATTTGAGGTTAAAGCAGATAAGTGTGTTTGTGTGTGTTTGTGTGTGTGTGTGTGTGTGTGTGTGGAAACAGCCATTAGCCAGAATGGATTTGACTACTTTTAGTCAAACACAGGCCAGGCCAAGAGCACGATAATGGTTTCTTGCTCTTCTGTCTCTTGTGTATGTTTGCGTTTGTGTTTGCTTGTTTGTTTGTGTTTGTGTGTATTTGTGTGTAAGTGTGTGTGAATACAGGCCAGGCCAAATGGGTTTGACCATTTTTAGCCAAACAAGGAGCAAGCCAGCAATCATGATCACGCTTGTTTCTCTCTCTTTCTCTCTCTCTCTCTCTCTCTCTCTCTCTGTATGATTGTGTGTAAGTGTGTGAGTGTGTGTGTGTGTGTGTGTGGGGGGGGGGGTATGTGTGTTTACCAGACTCAAAGGTCATGCCAAACAAAGAAAGGTACAAGACAGAAGATTTTCCAGACAAAAAGTACATTGTACATTGTGCTTAACATTGTTTTTAGTTGGGAAGCTGTGGTTGATAGAAAGACCACAGCAATAACGATAAGAACTATAGAAAATTATGTAGTTGCATGCAATTTCTATCTAATCTGACATCACAGCAGCTTCCATCTCTCTCAGTTATCTGGCACTGCAGGGGTAGTGTCACCAGTGGCTCCTCCATCTCACCCCCCCCACCCCTTTGGTTCACCAAGGGGTGAGAAGGGGGCTGAGAGACAGAGAGGGGGGGGCCCCCTGCTTGCTCCTCCGTAACCTCAGGCTGCCGCAGTGCAGGGGTCCCCCCAAATCTCCCGCCCCGAATCAGCCACCGAACCCCCCGAACACTGCTGATCCACCCCAAACTCAGCGGGGGCATCCTTGGGACCCCGACTGTGGCCCTTCCCTACCCTTCCCCGCCTCGGAGGAGCGCAATCTGGAGATATCGGAGAACAAAAGCGGAATTAGCAGCCTCTTTTGTTTTTCACTCTCCCCCCTCCTTGCCCACTCCCCTCTCACTGAAACAGGGGTGCAGCATTTGGTGTCTGAGTTCTCCACCTTGGGCAACAGTCTGTTTGACACCCTTGTTCTGAGGCTACATTTGAGACAATCACAGGGCTGCTATGGTGAGATTAGCACCATGGGATTTGTATGCTTTGGTTCCGGCTGAATAGCACAGCTAGCCCATGGCTGTGCATGCATGTACTTGCATGTTTGGCATAAGTAGGTTTCCAGGACAGAATTGTTTTTGCTTTTCTGTATGTTTTTTTTTTTCCCCCAATCCACTCCATGTTCGTTTATATTTCATCTATGGATGTGAAGGCCTGCTTGAGTCAATCCTGATTGGATGATTCAATTGGGATGATGGGATGTGATTCAGCGGTAGCTGCTGGGAAGCGAGAATGAGGAAGTCGTTTTAAAAGGGCTGTAAGTGTATGAGAAGTCATTACAGGGCATAGATATTGCGCTGGTGTGAGTTCACCAGTTTTACAGGTTTTTATTAACTTCGTTCTGCGCAGTACTCTACTCCCACTGAGTGAGCAGAGCCAGAGAGAGAGACAAAGGGAGAGAGAGAGAGAGAGAGATAGAGAGAAAGACAATTACGGGAGGAGATGATATTTAAATTTCATGTTTGTTGCTTGGTTTGCATATTGCTCCCCTCCAGCTAGACTCAATTAATGAGATAAACAGGTAATTCCTTGCATGAGAAGTGGTTATCGTGCTATCACACATGGGTAATTTCATTCCTCCCTCTTTTTCTCTCTCTCTCTCTTTCTCTCTCTCCCTCTCTCCCTCCCTCCCTGTCTTCAGGTCTCTCCACCACCACCCCCCCACCCCACCCCCCCTGCATCCCCTTACATGACCTTAGCGTCTGCGCTAGCAGTAATTGGATTAATGTTGACCCACACCATGGCAAAGACAGCCCATTTGAAAGCATATGCTTGCATTGTAACACAATGAGGAGTTAATGGTATCCACCTTGTGCGGGAAGGGTAACCATGGCCCCATTTCCTTTATAGTGTTTGTGCATCTCAGTAGTGCTTCTCGTCCTTCAAACGTCTGGAAAAGCCTTGGGAAAGCATGAAAAATCACTTTGAAAATGTCACTTGGATTTTGACTTATTCCTTTCAATTACAAATAATGAAGTACACTGTGATATTCATTTCAATATATATTTTTTTGTTCTTAAAGTGCACTGCTTTTACAAACCAACCCCCAAATGCAACAGACAGATGCACATGTTTACAAAAGAAGAAGGCACCATTAAATTTGCACAGTTATATTCTTTGTACAAAACTTGGGTTGGCAGCTATTTTATGGACTTGACAAAACACAAACAACCGAAACCCTTCACTGTTTATTTCCTGAACTAAATGGGAGATAAACATTTTAGATGCTTATGTTGCAGTGATGAATAAGAAATTCTAATTCAATTAGAGGAGCAGTATAATTTTCACCTGCTTGCAAAAATAATATATTATTTAATTGAAGCAACAGTAAACTTAAGTAAACAAACAAACAAAAACAGTCCTGCACAACACTTATAGAGATCAGTTAGAGAGATACGGTTGATGTAGTCAGTCACGTCAGTTGGTTTTACCATAAGTCATAGAAAATAATCAGTCTCACTGAAAAAATTTA
The DNA here is from genome assembly GCA_015244755.2 of Tenualosa ilisha. Taxonomy (NCBI): domain Eukaryota; kingdom Metazoa; phylum Chordata; class Actinopteri; order Clupeiformes; family Clupeidae; genus Tenualosa; species Tenualosa ilisha. The sequence goes on along the minus strand of PYXC01002283.1, from coordinate 1,472,465 downwards.
AACATACTTTGTAGTCATGTTTACCAGTTTAAGTAACCTGATAACCCATGTTGCTGAATACTGGGCAGACAAGGTCATATTTCTACATATTAGCCACAGGGTGACCAACAGAGGAAACACACAGAAACAAGAAATGTCCAGACAGCCAGTCCTGTGTTGACATTATGCCCATTAATCACCTACCCACTGCAGTCTGAAACGCTAGATGTACAAAAACCTTTTTCCCTTGTCTGGTTTGCAACTCTTTTTTTCCCCTCCAAACCCGCTCAAACACGAAAAGGTTCAAGTTCCCCAAAGAAAGGATGAAAGGCTCCTGGGAAAGGTGAGACCTTTACTGTCACTACCTATTATAAAGAGGCTCTTCTCCTGCGGACATGGAGGAATTTGAGTCTTTTGTCTGAAACACTGAACCAGAGCGAATAATAGATTTGAGCTCAGGGACAACCCAGAGACAATGTAAGTTGTCTGGCATGTCTGATTGGCATAATTCTCTATTGAGAAGGAAATCATCTAGTCTCTCAGTGTACAGCCCCCCCTCAGAAAAAGAACAGACAAATAATGATTTATGAATTGAATTAATTCATAAAATTGTGTAAGACTGATGTTAATATTGACATCGGCCTTACAAAATCTTGGTGGTCACAATGTTTAAACCACAATATGTATATGTAACCCAAAAATGTAATGGATTTTCATTTGAAAACAGTTCTCCCCCAAAATGACTGTGTTTACCCATTCTTCTGAGTTGAGCTGAGTTACAGAATTGTGTAATGCAACGGCAAAGGGGTTTCACACCCTAATGGGGACAAAAGCCAACAGACAATCAGGCACTCTTCCACCACCACTGTTCCCATCTTTGATTGCAATCAGTAGACCTGCTCTCTCATCTCCTACTCCTCCTCCTCCTCCATTCCTTCCCTCCTCTTCTCCCTCTTTCTACTGCTCCCATATCCTCTCCTCCTCTTCCTCCTCCTTCTCTTTTTCCTCCTTCTTTTCCTCCTCCTACTCTCACCCCTCCTCGTCTTCCCGCTCCTTCTTTTATTCCTCCTCTTTTTTCTCCTACTTTTCTCCATCCTCCTTCCCTCATGCTCCTTCTCTTCTTCCTTCTCCTTCTTCCCTCTCCTTGTTCTCATGGTCTTTCTCCTCCCCCACCTGCTGCTCTCCCTCCTCCTCCTGCTCCCTTTCTTCTCCCTTCTCCTTCTCCTCCTCTTCTTCCTCTTGTCCCTTCTCTTTCCCCTCTTGCTCCTTCTCTTCTCCCTCCTCCTTCTGCTTTTGCTCCCTCTCTTCATCCTACTCCTTCTCCTCCTCCTCCTCCTCATGTTCTCCATCCTCCTACACCTCTTGCTCCTCCCCCTGCTGTTAGCTCCAGCACTGAGTTCCTCCATCTTTGTCTCCTTCCTTGTCATCCTCCCTCCAGGATCTTGGTCTTCTGTTTCTTCATTCACCCTCAAGTGCTTCAGTGCTCCTCTCAGCGCTGCTGAGTGTCAGTCAACTAGTCAGTCAATGTCTCCAGTCCTATAATGTCACCATGTGGGGGCCGTTCATGTAATGACCCGCTGATTGACGCTCCTGTTATTGATCACACACACACACTCATACACACACACGCCCACCCCATCCTTTTAAATCATCAATACCTTTTAAAGCCCCACTTAAGGTTAAGGACACATGTGACCTGGGTAATGTGACCGTCACCAATGCATTTAAAAGCACTGATTGACACACACCACACACACTGTCTCTCTCTCTCAAACACACAGAGCATTAGTTGGTTCCTGCTGTTTTACTGCAGGGCAGAGTGTCACCAGATACCATCACATCACACAAAGACACAGAAATCATACACACACACACACGTCCACACACACACACACGCACACACACACACACACACACACACACACACCACCCTACTCTCTCTGTGTCAGTTCACAGAAACAGGGACGGTTTATTTTGACTGGAGCATCCAGTGACAATTAGGTTTTAATAGAGGGGTAAACAAGGGCAGTCATTGTGTGTCCTCATTTTGGCACATGTGACTCTGTGTTTGCCTCCATTTCTCTAGCTCCCTCTGAAGCTAAATGTGCATCTACGGGTCTGAATAAAGTATTGCTTTTCAGAGAGTGGATAAATGAAGCGCTCTCTCAAAAGAAACAGGAAAAAGATAAGCCTCTTCCACAACAAAAATGGTGTCCAAATCTTAGATCTTAAATCCTAACAGCATTGTTGATGTAAACAAAAGCACCATAAGGCGTCCATTTTGGATCCAAATGTCAGTCTTGGCTCAGTAATACCTTTTTTACTTGACAGTCATTTAATGAGAGCCACACTGTGGATTCATGACTTTGTCACAAAATTAAAGTCATTTAGTTAATAGTGTGCGTAATACACCTTTAAAAACTTACTGCACTGGCTGGCTGGCATCTCTTTATAACGAACCTGGCTAATTATATACCGCTCCATCTGTCAACTGCTTGCTTGAAATGGCTCTGTGCTTATAGTAGCCTAGACTACGTTGATCAGCCGCATGCAAGGTACTAGACATACAGACCATCAACACATGTATACACTCACACACTCACACACACACACACACACACACACTCACACATACACAGACACACACACAAACAGACACATACATAGATTCACACACACACGCACACACACACACACACACACACACACACACACACACACACACACACACACCTACACCATCCAATGGTGCAGACTGTCCTTGACACACTTCCTGAAGGTGGACATGCTGACCCCGTCAGCTGGTGTGGTCCACCTCCCAGGAGAGCCACAAACACCCAGCGTCCCGACTGCATCTATCTTTACGGCCCCCTGTGCCCATGAGCAACCCACCCCCCTTCCCATGCCTTGGCCTCTCCCCCGGCACTTCCTTCCCTAGGTTTGATTAATGCATGTTTACTTCGGTAGGTCAGACCATTTCCATGTGAAGAGGGGGGTTGGGGACACATTGTTAAGGTAAAACTCAATTATTCGGGGCCTCTTAGCGTGGTGAGTATAAAGAGAGTGGTAAAAATGGTTGTTTCGCTTCATCAATCATAGTTATTAGAAAATAAATGTTGACGACATATGGCTGTGCCATGCCACTTGGGGTCATATTTGTGAAGAATGATGGGGCCTTTTCCTTCTGATGTATGTGTGTGTTTGTATGTGTGTGTATCTGTCTCTGTGGTTACACTGTATTTGTGTGTGTGCTTGAAGAAATGTCATGTCTACAACTTGAGGGTATATTTGATATTTAACAATGCATTGTGTGTGTGTCTGTCTGTGTGTGTGTGTGTGTGTGTGTGTGTGTGTCTGTGTGTGTGTGTGTGTGTATGTGTGTTTACAGATTTTTGTGTTCTCAGGATAAGTGGAGCTTGACTTTCTTTTGAGTTTGTGTATGAGAGTGTTCGTGTGTGTGTGTGTGTGCTTTTGTGCAAATATGCATGTAGGTTCTGCCTGTGAGATTTCAAGCGCTCGCTTAGATGCCCCTTGGAAGAGTCTGCCCACTGTCTTCGAGTGGGAGTTTGGGTCCCTGTGGCAGGTTCGGAGCAACGGAGCGAGTACCAGGTGGGTGGCGCTGATAGAGGAATAAATAGTAGCTTTCATGTCCTTAAGAGGGTCAAAGACTGAAACAAAGCGCTCTACCCGCAAACAGTCTTCAGTTGATGGCCCATCATTTTGGTGTGTTTGTGTGGGGATGAATATGCAAACTTTGCAAGTATTCTCTGTGGTCTTAGTCATATGCAGCACATGTATTTAACCTCCCACCTCCAGGTTGTGTATGTGTGTGTTTTTGTGTGCTTGAATATGTGTGTGTGTGTATGTGTGTGTTTGTGTGTGTGTGTGTGTGTGTGTGTCTTTGTGTGCATCTCTATGTGTGTCTGTGTGTGTGTTCATCGCACTTGTGCCTATTTGCATAATGCTATATTTATGAATTCAAGAGAAACTTCAGTTTGGTGAGAGTGTTATTTCCTGTTTTGAAGAAGCAAGGACTCTTTAACACAGGCTTAGCACTGTCAGTAAAATTTCCATTTATATAAATGCATCTGTCTCTTTCTTCATCTTCCTCCTTCTTTTCTTCTTTTTTTTTCGGATGAAAGCTTCATCCCTGTGCTTTCTTCACTTTGGCTGCTGAGCATCCCATTCCAGTCGTGGTGTCACGGTCCCCCACTGAGTTGTGTTCATTAAGTTTCTGCATAGCCCGCCACAGCCAGCAAGCCTTTAAGGTGATCGCCAAGCTCCCAGAGTGCGCAGACTCACATTGCAAAAAAAAAAAAAAAAAACTGCTCCTGAAGTAAATATTTGTGGAGAGAATTATAAATGCATTTTCTCCAATCTGGGTCCCACAGAAAAACATCTGGTGCTGTTTTCAAAAGTGTCCTGCCTCTGGTTGACTGAATATGAAAATAACAGATTTTTTAATTTTTAGGGCACCTTCTCTTGGCGGGTTCATCCATTGTTATTGTTATGCTTGTGATCATTTGCAATTAGCCTTTTTGGTTTTTGGTTGTTAAGTGGCTCATAAAGTTTTGTCTCCTTGTTTTCCAAAGCAGTTTGTTGATTTTTTTTAAAAGATATATTTATATATTTTGCGTTTCCTTTGGTTCTTCAGGGTCCAAAATTAATCAATTCCTCCTTATGCCATAAAACAAGGCTTTAATTGAAAACATCATTTTTTCCAAAGGTCTGGCTTTGTAGCTGTGGTCTTGCTTTTGAGAGAAGGATGAGGAAAGGGAGAGAGATGGAGAGAGAGAGCGAGTGAGTGATGAAGAGAGGAAGAGAGCTGACCTGCTCTATGGAGCACTTAGCAGTGTGGCAGGGCTTTGATCCTACAGCTGCAACTGCCTGAGGTGGACAAGCTCTGTGACATTTCACAGGTGACAGACGCACAGACGCACACACACACACGCACACACACACACACACACACACACACACACACACAAACATGCACACATAAATAGATAGAGAGAGAGAATTTAGAATTTTTAACCTATAGTTCATTGTGTGTATTCACAGTGTAAATTTAGAGAGAGAGAGAGAGATCCATACAAACACACACACACAGACACAGATGCACACACATGTGCTATGCGCCGTGCTTGTGTGTGAGTGAGTCAGAGACACTCCTCCCTTGGCCTTGAGAACCTTTTTTTTAAACTCTAACAACTCGACCAGTTAATGACTCACCTAGAGTGGGCAAACAAACAGGACTTTTGAAACATTCTACTCATGGCCAGATGGGACCATGTCTCAGAATGTGTCCCCATAGTGCCTGGGTACTACTTGAAGTGTGGCCTAATTTTAATGTTAGTATTATATTTAGAGAAGAGTTTCTAAATTGCACTAGCATACTTGAAGTGTGGCTTAATTTTAGCATTAGCATAATACTTACAACAAGAACTTGTAAACAGTGTGTGTGCTGAATGGTCATTAAAAGGAGAATCTATTTGCAAAAGAGCAACCTGACAGCCATGTCAGAATAAAGAAAGTACTCAGTGCTGAGTATACAGTGCTCCTCATTTAGATTTCCCTTAGGTCTTTCTAACCTTCTTTATGTCCACTGGAGAATGTTGTCAGAAACGTTGTATGAACGATGTGGTCCCGTCGTGTGTTGTGCACTTGTGTGAACTCTATGCTTCTCAGCATGTCGCAGCTCATCTCGTCGTGAATCGGCCTGAAGATATCCGGATGTGTCCCTCAGTAGAAGCAGGACCATGCATGGAAAGCAGCACTTAGTCTTTTTTGCATGTGCATCGACTTTTTTCCCTGAGTCAGATTGGCTCCAGATGTCTCGACCCTCACTGTTTCCCGCTCATATGCTGCTGATGCTGATGTAGTCATGTGGTGCTGGTCACATCTGCGGCAGTGCAAAGTAGGCCAGGCGGATGCCAAGCGATGCTAATTTCATTGTACCCACTTATCATGTTGGACTCCGTGGAAGGGGGTGGGGTGGGGGGTTGGGTTGGTTGGCGTGTGTTGGAGAGGGAGGGTATAGTTAGATAGAGGTGAGGTGGACAACTCACACACACACACACACACACGCACACGTCCTCCGCCACCTGTTATGGCAGGATGACTCAAGGGGGAATGATAAGCAGGTAAATCGATAATTTGACTTTCAGCCATGTGATTTTTTTCACTGGTTTTTCTCCCTTTTTTTGTCATGCAGAAAAAAAAATGACGGTAATGGAGGGAGACTGTAAATAACTTGGAGGGTTTCTTGACAAATGAATCCATTAACATTTCCCGGTGTCGTCTGGTGGGTGGATATGCCGTTTATGGGGCAGAGAGGTGTGTGTGTGTGTGTGTGTGTGTGTGTGTAGGGGGGGGTTGCCTGTAAATCCGGTAGGCTGTCTGCAGGAACGCACCTACCCATGATGCAGCATTTTATCTCCTCCAGCCGAATGGCATCTTTATCTGCCGAAATTAAGTTTTGATTCCTTGCCACATATGGTGCCACAAATCACTTTAACGCTCATATCAAGAGCGGCACTAAAACATGCCTGGGGCGGCACAAAGTGCTTTTCGTTCCATCGCATGGCCCCTGTTGTTTCCGTCCGCCATCTCTCTCCCCTACCGCCACCATCACGCTTGTTCTCACAGCGTGCTCTGTGAAGTGATCTATCGGCCCCCCAACTAACTCAAGGGAAGAATGGGAACCCTCTAAAAAGGGAGCAACCCAAAGGTTTATGGGTGGAATAAATTGCCTGTTTAAGTCGGAAGTTGAAGGCGGTGCGTTCTAAAATAAGTTACTCTGACTTCAGCTGCACTTGGTGGTTGCGAGGCGTATCTCATCTCTTATCCGGACAGATTTGGGAGGGGAAGATTGATGTCGATGGGGCGCAAAACTGACACTGTTCACTGAGTAACTGTCAGGTTTCACAAAAACAGGAGAGTGATCAGATTGAGGAATTGTGGGCCTTGAGTGATTTGTGAATGGGTTTGCTTATGTGTATGTGTGTGTGTGTGTGTGTGTGTGTGTGTGTGTGTGTGTGAGAGAGAGAGAGAGAGAGAAAGTGAGAGTGAGGGTGGTATAAAATACTGCAGGATCATTTATGCACTTAAGTCTGGCTGAAGTGGATGGATTTCTTTGACAGGGTTGTTTCTAACACCCATTGCAATCTTAGTCGTAATGCTGTTTCACCCTATGGAAGGCTAACAAAATTGTGACATGTTAGCAACAGTTGTTTCTAGAAATCCATCCCAGTTCTGTGTAGTAGCTAACTTCCATCGTTATCTTGAGTCAGTGGAAGAACTGCCAGAATCGTGATGTTTGCAATGACACTGTCTAGAAACGTATCCCTGACTGAGTATTAACAACCACCCTCACCTGCTCCTCCACCTCCTCCCATAATTGACATCTGCGTTCTCCTCTCTCTTAATGAAGCACTAATTTCATTCCCACCCCTCCTCTGCATGTCTGCCTAATTACCAAATGGCACAATCAAAGAAAGCACGTGGAAAACCTAATCTCCTCTTTATTCATGCGCGATCATCGTCTTGTCGACTCTTTACAGTGGTGCAAAGTTTGTTTATTTTTTCGCGGAGACCCAGGGGATTCTGCCACTGATTGCCACAGTGATGAGAGACAGAGACGGTCCTTGTGTGTTGGAGTTTTTCCTTTCTTTTCTTTTTTTTTCCAAAGGAGAATGCTGGCAAGCACAGCAGGAAGCACAATACTATGAGAGACTCTCAGCTTTCAGCAAAGGTGTCCTAGATTCAAACGGCTGACCTTTGCCCTGGTTTCTTCTTCCCAACTATTTTTAAAAGGTACAATCGAAGTGAACAGCACTCTCTTTGGTGAAGCCTCTTGATGTTGAAATCACAAGGTATTTTATGTACAGTTCCTTGGGTGTCGCTGCAGTCGCCTCTGGCCTGTGATAACGGGTGAACTGATGAGGAAAGATGGTGAAGATCACTCAGAACATACACACATTCTCTCTCTCTCTCTCTCTCTCTCTCTCTCTCACACACACACACACACACACTTACTTATTAGGCACACGTCTCTGAAATTAGTTGATGGTTGAAAAAACTATATGTTGTTTGTTAACTTCAGTTAATACAGCAGGTCTGTGAAAAGTCACTTGGAGGAGAATGGGCTCAGATTTTAAAAAGGGGTACAAGGACTTAACACTGTCAACTTTATTTACTTACCATATGTGCTTTTTATTAACTTTATTTATTTTTTTAAAGGGTAGGTTTGTTTTTTTACACGTAAAGTCTTATTGTTTATGATGAAATGCAATGGTTAAGATTGAAACTTTGATACAGAATGGCTGCATAGGTGCACTGCTGCAATCTTTCCTAAAATACAGTAAACTTTCACAGAAATTCACAGAGTGATCAGTAATGATCACTGATACGCTGACACAAAAATCAAAAAATCTAAAATCATGTATTTCATCATAAACAATCCGAAAGCAAGGCTTTAAGTGTAAAAAAAACAAGTAGGCTACAACATAATACATGTTAATACTTTAAGATTCTTTTCTCATTAGGACTCACATCTATGCCAAAATTATCTGAGCACCAATTATCTGAACGGTTATATTTTGAATAGGCGCCTATCAAGAAAACAAAACTGTTACCCAACCAAATGCCATGAACAGGAAAACACAGGGAACTCTTGCCTAACCTAATGTCACGCTACAGCCAGTAGAAACAAGACCACCTGTTACCATGACAAAATGTGAATAGGAGAATATATTTTGAAACAAATCTGTCCCTTAGCAATTTCAAACTGATTTTCAGAGATGCTTAGATGAAAACAAAACCTTGAAGATTTGGTTGTTTTCAATTTACGTTTCTCTTTAACAGCCAAAGTATAAATGAAATGAAAGTTCATTGATAGCCATTGATAGTCCATTGATAGACGTAATTATTTTTATTCAAATGTAAACAAGGCTATTATTTCACAAATGTGTTCATACAGGAAGGTCACAAGACGGCCTTCTCGAAAGGCCTTTAGGCATTAACAACAAAGTGGCAGGGGCTCAAGCCCCCCAAAACACACGCTAGCCGGTAACACAGTGTCGCTCTGACACAATACACTCATTCACCTCATTCTCCAGGCAAGTAACCTATCTTTGGCATGCTTCTCCAAACTGCCCTTTATGAGCTCGAAGGGCACGAAGGTTCACCAGTGCGGCGGGTCTGAAGAAATCTGGGCGTAATCTTCAGATTATGCTTCATTGATAGGCCCCTGTGTGCTGATCCTCTGAGGGGATTTATTCTCTCTCTAATACCAGTAATTGTGTTGACTTGGAGGGGTACTTAGCCACACTGTGTGTGTGTGTGTGTGTGTGTGTGTGTAGGTGGGAGGGTGTTTGGGTTAGGGAGAGAAGGAGAACACTTGGGGTGCTCTCTTGTCTTGTTTCATAGACATCAAGATTGGAGACCAGAGACCAACCCCTGAGGGTTGAGCTGCTTAAAGGCCGTCTTAGCCCTCTAAACATGGCCACCCTGTTGTAATGTGTGGATTCAGTGGCTTAACATCAAGGCAAAAAAAAATATTCGTTTAGATAGACAGAAATGGAGAGTCAAGGCCATCGGTGAACCAGATTTTTTTGTATAGCACTGTATAGTTTCCAGTTGAAGTACACATAAGTAGTTCTCGGAACACACACGCCTCATACCCTTTAAGCTTTACGTCGTTATCATAAGTTAACATATCTGTATTTTTATATACACACACTGACATTTGTATATGTGGCTTTAAGGAGATCACAGTGCCTGATAAAAGGCTCTGAAACTCAGAGTGGCTCTGATAAACACGACTCACTAATTGACTAGGGATGTAGACGGTACCAAAATAGGATAAATAAAGAAAAAAATGTAAATAGGTTTGAAGATAGTGTTTCTTTCTTTACTGCGCTAATGAGAATAACAGATATATTTACAGATGTGGTCTTTAGAAGGAACATTTTGACTGAAGAACTTCTAGTCAAGTTATTTTGGTGGATGTGGTCAACATAACAGAGGATAACAGAAGATGATGACATAGACTTTTCAGCTGGTTCGTTCAATATGTCTCTCTAGGGAGACATGCCGAGATTTTGATGCAGTCTAGCGCTTCAGTTGGAGACATCTCAAACAGATAACACTGGGCCATTATTCAGTAATTCACTGCTGATGTGCAGCGATTTGGACATGCCTCCTGTGTGTTTAGAAATAACTAACTGCATAGCAGAAAATACTGACCACAGTTAAATGATCCTTACACACAGTGCCTTTTGAAATTCAGCAAGTCAGAAAACTCGGAAACACATTTCACATTTGTTGATTTAAAGCAGACATCAGCTTGCTGGATTTTCTTTGAATCGCTTGTTTGACTAATGGCTAGTTTAGACGCCATCATCTCTCACCACCACCGCCAGTCTCATATCGGAGCAAAGAAGGGAGGGATAAAAAGCAATTTCCTGCGTCTCGTTATTCAAATGGAAATGCCAGTGTGATGTCAGTATCTCATCAAAATCGCTGTTCAATCAACAGCAAAAGCAGACAAAATAATGAGTTTCTTCAGCTCCTATACTTTTCAACCACACTGAAGGACTATTTTTACGCCATTCGAATTCTTAGGTGCACTGATTCCTCCCTGGATCACTGGGTGACAACTTTGACAACAAGGTGGTAGAGAGTGTGTGCATGGTATCCCATAGGAGCGACATGCCTTTAGAGGAAGAGTTTGCGCACATTCACACACATACACACAAACACTTACACACACACACAGTAGAGGGCGGTGAGCCAGAACCCAGGCAGGCAGATCAGGGGACCCTGCCCTGTTAGCGTAGTGTCCATATGGCGGCAGTCATGGCTCCTCCTAGCGCAGGATATTGTGTCAGCATGTGTCCTTGTCTGTGGTCAACAGAAGCGATGGGGGGCATCATTCATCCAGATTCCCTTCCACTGCCTCTCTCTCTCCCTCTAGTTTTCTCTTTCTTTCTTCCTCTCTCTCTCTCATTCTCTCTCTCTTTCTTTCGCCCCCCCCCCCCCCCCAACACCACCACCCCCACCCCCAATTCACTGCAGACCTCTCCGCTTTGGGATTTGCTTTGATTGAAGCTGACAGAATTTAGATTTGAGATTACTGATGGCATATTGTGCACGCCACACAATTGTTGTCTGTTGGAGATGGACTGATGAAATACTAGAGGTCTTTACAGATTGTCTTTGTGAGCTGCATGTGGTTTGTCTCCTCAAACATATTTAGAGGAAAGAAGACAATCATGGTAGCTATAGCTCCTGATGCAGTTCTTAATCTCGACATGGGGCTCTGAGGCCCAGCATAATGTAGGCTACTATACTTCAAGATGGCACTGTAATGGAACATTTTGGTCCCCATGGTAACAAACCATAGGATTCCTGACTGCAGTCCAAAATATCACATAGCCCACATCACTGGCACAACAACTAGGCTATGTAGCCTATTTATGTTTATATTTTCAGAAACACATTTCCCCATGTGTGTCATTGTCAGAAGTGTTTTAAGAAATGTTTTCTTCATTCTGAAATGGTTCTGTAAAGACAGAATATTTCTGAGATAGAACTAGGCTCCTTTGCATCTGAGTTAAAAGAAAAGTAGCCTAGCTAACTGAAACTGGAGAAAACTCCCAGTCTTGCCCTATTTTCCTGCACTATCACTATTGATTAAGTTATGTGTCCAGGACATGTCTCTTGTAATTACCATGACCAAGTTAACATCAGGGTTGCCCTACAACAAGACCAAATGCAGTTTCCTGATTAGATTCCAAAGGGCTGAAAAGATTTGTTTGCTTTATGAATGAGGCATAGTCTTATCGTGACATTAATTAATCATCAGATTAAAACATGTTTTTTAAGACCAAGTATTTTGACATATTTTTTAGAACAGAACTTTTAGCCAGTGTTATTTTCCTCTGTCCAAATTAAATGTTTCTCACTTCGAAACCTATAATTTCTTTAGATTTATGCATCATATGGATTCATAGGCCATTTAAGAAATGACAAGAACATCAGAGTCATTGAATTAGAACACACATGACATGGTGAATTCCATGTGAATTTCATTAAAAGCCAACACATTAGTATTGCAATAGCCTATTTAGGCTGTCCTTATTTCATAGAATCATAAAACCCCATCAATAACAAGTAATCGATAACTGGTAGGCTAGTGAGTAGCCAGCCATTCCGTCATCCAGACCTGGTTTTGTGGTCGCCGCAAAATACAGGACTCGGTTGTATTTGGATTGGTCGGGGAAGCATGGCATCGCAAAGCATTTCTCAGTCAGTCTGATAGAACGCTACGCGCGATCTGGAAGCTGGGTTTTCTCATAGCCTTTAGAACGGGTAGCCTAACTGGGAGGCGAAAACATAAAACAGCTGAAGCACAAACTGAACATGAACTTCAAATCTGAGAGCTAGCGGTTTGTTCAGCCAGGTGACTGTGAGAATTACAAGTGACAAACGATTTTCAGAGGGACTCTTTTCTACTCATACCTTGATGCACTAACGTTAGGGCTGCGGTGGATATTCTTTCACTGCTTGTTTTCCTTAAGTGACTGCTGAATTTGTCTCCAAGACACGTGTGCGGACATCAGCATTGGAGCACTTTTAATTTTTTTATTCAGACTCTCAAGTTCGGGTTTATTCGCTGCGAGGCGCTGTCAACGGACGGACTGGACGCGGCAGTTGGAAGAAGACAGTCGTGTTGTTGCGGAGTTCGACTCTTCGTAGGATGGGGAAAAGTGTGAAGACTATGAAAAGTATCTTTGGACTCGCGGGATTCGTATTGGAAATGATCGCCATACCTGTGATTTTGCTTACGGTCCTGGTGAACACAGGAATCGCCCAAGGTAAGATTCCAAGACACCTCATCCAGGCTACCTGCAGTAGATTTCGCTTGGGCAAAGCGAGGTGACTGCTTCTGCGGTAGTGGCTTGTCAACGAGAATGTGATGGTTGCTTTTCATTTGGTGTTTGAAATATGGTTCTCCAGTCAAATGCAACTGGACAAATTGCCTATATTTGAAAGTATATTTATTTCTTGTTATTTTGTCATTGTCGATGTGAAGATAGTAAAGACCCAAGACAAAAGGCTTTGGCGAATGCATCCAGAGCCTCTCACAAGTATATTGCGGATCGATAGAAACATTTAACATTAACCCACTGTGTGATCGTTATTTTTTTCTTTTTCCGTATTTTATTTTTGTGGAATTATACAAAGACTTTTTGGTCTTGTAATCAGGTGCTCAGTGAAACAATTTAGAAGTTTCGCATCAGCGCACTGCTCCGCTGTTCACCGCCTGCTCTCTGCCTCGGCTGCGCATTTCCAATTGACGCGTTTGAGTAACTTGTTTAAGAGATCAGCATTTTTAAACTGTTTTAGTTTACTATGAAAAAGCACATAATTAGGCATGTAAATTATGCGTTTCGGTTTATTTTGAGATGGATTAGATTTATATATTATGGTCACGTTGTTTTAGTTCCATAGAGGTTTGGCATTATATTTTTTTTTCTGCGTTGTTGATCACCCAACCTCCATGTTATTAAATACACGAAACAAATTACATCGACTCTTACAATAACACTGTCCCTTTGTATAGAGACGACTGCTAAAGCTTGAGGGCATGAGGCTACGAAAACCTGGTCCTTGTGTATGCGCAGATTGTCCGATTGCTGGTCTGAGTAGCTTGTGTAGACTAACTTTTTTGTCCAGTTTTCAAAATAAAGAAATTGCGCACTTTTCCAGAACTCTCAGAGAGAGGGGGAGAGAGAAAGAGACAGAGAGAGAAAAGGGGTAATTACAGTGTAATTTTGTAAATCAATACCCTTTGTTACAAATGTCAGACAGCTTGCTTTGACTCTGAATGCCTCTAATAGCCTCATGTTCAATATTTATTTTTCCAGTGATTGTGTATTTTCGGTCGTTGTTCTTAAATGACAGCGTTGGCCATCAGGGTGGCTATATGTTAAAACTAATGCATGGCACGCGCTTGTATCTATGCTGGTTGTCTGGTGGTGAGCAGTGTTGGGAGAGGGACAGGCAGTGGATTTGAGTTGGATGGACGCTGTCCTTGTATTCGCTGGGAAAGCACAGGGAAGCTGTGGGAATCATCTGCCAACCAAGCAGGCTGTTCAAAAATACGAACAGCAGGCATATTTCCTTTCCAGCTGGGTCTGTTTTCCTTTCAAACCGAACACGCATAGTCTTTTCATAGCAAGAAACGCAGGTTTACTTGAATTTCATCTTGTCATTCAGATTCACATTTTCAGGATCACGAGCTTTATTCTCAACAAGACCACAAAACATACGGTCACTGCCAGAGAGCACTGGTTGTTGATCATAACCCTTATCTTGTCAGAATATCTCAGTTGGGCTGATACCATAAAACTCTTCCATTTAAGCCAAATATGCTTGTGGCTGATTATTTTGTTAATTTGGAGGGGCATACACTTTGATGTGTTCATTTTTAATTACAGTTTTTGCCAAACATTTTCACACTTGTCTCAATACAATGTCCACCCTTTCAAAACGTTCATACAGTGTGCTTCACCATCACACATCTGAGCACCCCAGGTAACATTTGCTGCAAAATGTACTACAGCCACCAAAACTCTTCATACTTCACCCAAATCACTAATGCCACTGTAACTATAGCACATGCTGTCACTCAAACATGACAACAATGCCAGTCAATGTGCCGTCAATAGAAAAACAGAAACGACTTGAAACAAAACACGTAAAATATAGCTTTTCTTATACAGTTTGACATAGATCAACCTATATAACACATAAGTTATGTGCAGTGTATATGATGTTATATATATTCTGAGTGAACTTTGCAATACCCAGCTATCTAAGAGGCACTTTTATGTATTGGTGTACCTCTGGCAATAGATGAAAATGGCATATACGGTGATTGAATAAATGTTTCTCGGTATCTGTGTAAACTGAGGGAATATGCAAATGCAAATCACAGTAGAAAAGTGTCTGTTTCCTAAATTGCATACAGGTATACTGCTTACTGTAATACAGAAAACATGGGAAGTGCCACTGTGAGACTCCTTTGTATCAACAGAATTTGAGTGTTCGATTTGAGTTAACTCACTCTATGACATGGTTTACTATTATGATGGCTCTGTAATGTTAAACCAGTACAGTAGTAAAATGTTCACATATTTTTTTGATATATAAAAAAAAATCCTGCAATGGTACACACCAGACTTTCTACAAGTTGTATCCTGTCGTCTAGGAGAACGTCAGTATGCCATTTCGATGGTTTTGCTAAATTTTGAAATTTACAGTGTTCTGTAAGTGTAGTGTAGTGGAACAGAAAATACAGTGTGTATACTAGTGTACCATGTTACCTGGTCTCCTATTCTTGCATGTCGTGCTGCGACAGTGGTCAGTACATGGATATTACATCACCTCTCATATAATGTCTCACTACAAAAATCATACATGTAAATAGGACTACAATACAGTACATAGGGCAAATATGTAAATAGAGTTGGATGTAGATTGATTGAATATATTGTATTTTTTTTCTTTTAGGTTTTGACTTCACAGTTATCTGTTTTGACAAGAGAATCTAAATGTCTGCAAAACTTGCTGTAGTTATACACTATTTGTTGGAGGTGACCATTAACTTGTTCAGATGAAGTGGTGATTGAATGTGTTTGTGCTAAAGCAAGCCAAAAGCAACCCCTGTTTGGCTTCCACAATCTATGGTTGTTGTTGAGTGTTGAAAAAGTAGACATTGCATTGAGACAACTGTGAAAATGATTGGCAAAAACTGTAAAAAGTGCAATGGGTGTTTAACTAAATACATCCTTTTCATTTATTCATGACATTGTGGCCCATTTTCTGTGGCACAATACTGATCTGGGTCATGGCTGATGCTTTCCTCATCACCTTCATGAGTTACGACTGCGTGAGCGTGAATCAGCTCTTGCACAGGCACCAACAAGACCATCATGTGAGCAGGAGCATACCACCTCCGCAGTTTATGCTCCATCGGGACACACACACACACACACACACACACACACAAACACACACACACCCCTCATTCCTGGCACACTTACACACATACACACACACACACACACACACACACACACGCACGCTCACACACACAGCTCCCACCCCTCCCTCTCTCCTTTCTTCCCATGACACTACTGCATATTTAATGAGGAAATGAGGGATGGGGTAAAAAAAAAGAAAGACAGACAAGAGAAATACAACCCAGCGCTGGTTTCTGAAGGGCACCGGGGGATGACATAATCCTCCCTTCCATTCCAGAACTCCACGGAGGCTCCTCGTCACAGGCGGTAATGGCAACATGAACCAGGTCGTTCCGTGTCCATTAAGAAGTCGATATTCAGAGGGTGGGGGGGTGGGGGGGGGGACAACATTGTTGGCGACTAATTAATGGGCCTTAGTTTTTCCTCTTGTTTTTTGCTCTTGGTGGATCTCCCTTTCCGCCTCATCGTTAGGGACAAGCGCGGTGCTTAAAACACTTCCTGGCGCCGCCAGCACCCATCACATGGAAGACTATCACGTGGAAGATGTGTTTCTTTTTCTTTCTCTTTCATTCTCCCAGAAGGAAAGGAAAGAGGGGATAAGGAGAGAAGGACAGAGTAAGTGGACAAAAAGAGAAATGAAGAGAGCAGAGGGAAGAAAGGATGGATGATGGAAGAGAGAGGAAGAGAGGACGGGGGGAGAGGTGTAGGAGAGGGGGTGTGAGATGAGGAGTGAAGCAGGAATGAGAGACGGTGATAAAGCAGTTATTGTTTAGCATGGAGATGGTGATGATTGATTTGTGTTGTGGTGTGTGTGTGTGTGTGTACAGTATGTACATGTGGCAGCAAGCATGTGTATATGCGTGTGAGAGGAGAGTGAGTGTGGTGTGTGTGTGTGTGTGTGTGCAAGCATTCATGTACGTGTGTGTGTGTGTGTGTACAGTATGTGCATGTGCAGCAGGATGTGCATATCGTGTGTGTGTGTGTGTGTGTGTGAGTGTGCATGTGCAAGCATTCATGTGCGTGTGTGTGTGTGTGTATGTGTGTTCATGGGGAGCTGTTCATGGGGAGAGCTGGCAGAGGTGACACGTGGAGGCCGAGGGAGACAAGTGGATGAGGAGCGTTGCGGCGCCTCGCCCGGTGAACCCTGGACAATGGCAGGGCAGACACGGGCCTTGTCAGCCTCATTGAGTAGCAGATGGGCGTGTGGATTTGTGGGCAGAGGAGAGGGCCGTCTGTCTGTTTGAATATGCAGATCCCTTTGTTGAGTAAAGACAGGGGGATGCCAGGGAAAGTGGAGAGAGAGAGAGAGAGAGAGAGACAGACACCTTTTATTTATTTTTTTTCTTTTTGGAGGGGGGTAGTTCTTTCCTTCTGGATTTTTTAAAGAATTATTTTGCCTTACTGTCAACCAAAGCCATCGAAAAACCAAGCAAAGAGGTTTTCAATGGAAATAATGGCCTTAGTAGTTTAGATTCAGAGAGAGAGAGAGGGAGGGAGAGAGAGAGAGAGAGAGAAAGGAAATATGGGGAGTGGTAGAGAGACAGAAAAATGGAGAGCAGGAGAGAGAGTGAGAGAGAGAGAAAGAGAAACAAAGCCGTCCTGTTTGTCTACTTGCTCATAATGACTGTAGAAGGATAAGCGGAGCAAAAACTCTGGGCGCCCACAGAGTCAGGCTGTAAGATTAGTTCACTTTTTCCACCTCCTTCCCTCCCCTCTGCATTTTCAGTCCTTCTCTCCTCTCTCCCATTCGCTCTTTCTCTCTGTATCTTTCTCTGTCTTTCTCTCTGTCACTCTTTTTATCGCTTTCTGTGACTTCATGTCCTTCTGCCTCACTTTTGCAGTGTCTTTCTCTCTGCAACCCCCCCCTCCCCTGTCTTCTTCATGTGTCCTCTTAGCTTTATTTACTGAGTCAGAGACTAATGGATGTGTGCGAAAATATTTTCCTTATTCAAACCACTGACCAGCGACAGCTTTAGAGAATTGTTTAAAGTGAAAGTAAAGCAGGAAAAAGCCTCTTGCATATCTCCAAACACAAACGCCTGCGTGCGCACACACACACACACACTCACACGACACACACACTCACAGAGATGCTGACTGTGTCCAACAACATACACTGTTTTCTCAAAGGCAATGTAATGTATCACTTCACGACCACTTCAGTCCACACACACACACACACACACACACACACACACACACACACACACACAGAACATACACATTCACACACACACAGTCCCCCCTCCCAAACATATACCATTTTCACACATGCTGTATAAAGTGTCTTCTTAGACGTGGCCGTGTAAGAAATCTGTGTAAGTGAGAATGCTATTACTCCCATCATTACTGTAAACGTTTCCCTTGCTGGTCTCGCTGCCAGGTCCCTGGGGTGCTGCTAAAGTTTCAGCCATCGCGGTCGTCCTGCGAATGCGCTTGTGGGCGCACAAAGGCCCACATTGTGCTAGGTGAGGCGGGGGGTGCTGTCGAAATGACCTAGTGCTTAAATGTGTCGGTAATTCCCCCGAGGGCGAGCGCGAGCTGGGCCACTTCTACAGAGGACTTTTCTTTCTTCTTCTTTTTTTGATGTTGTTAGTCTCAGCAGAAGGAGAGGAGTGTGTGTGTTTGTATGCGTGCGTGTTTGTGCGTTTGTGTGTGTGTGTGTGTGTGTGTAAGTGTGTGTGCATTTGCATGCTGTTGTCTATATGTGTTCATGGGCAGGTGGAAAGAAAAGGTCAGACTTAGCTGCTGTGTCATCAGTGTTCTGTGCACCACACTTCCATGTCCCCTTAAACCCTTCCACAACGAACACACACACACTCACACACTTACACACACACACACAGGTATGAAGGTCTCACGCAACCTTGCCTTTTCCCCATCTAGTGTCACTTTTCCACTTTTAGACTTTGTTGAGTTGTTGGGTTGTTGTTTTTTTGTTCTTCAGTAATGACTCTCCAGCAAAGTGCCTCGCTGAGGTTGCTGCTTTAACCCCCTACCGGTGCCTGACGTCACTCTCTCCTCTCTCTTGCTGTGTTTTTAAGATGCTCTGGTTGGGGCTTTCACACACCAATAGAGTGTTAGCTCAGTCACTCAACACACACACACACACACATGCACAAACACATACACACAGACCCACATACACCCCTCCACACACACACATACACACACACACACACACACACTCACACACGCACAGACCCACATACTCCTCCCCCCACACACACACATACACTCACACACACAAGCCATCACGGACACTCTCCACTCATGAGTAAGGCTCAGGACAAAATAAAATGGGATAGAGCGAAGAGAGGGCCAGAAAAAGAGGAGAGAGAGAGAAAAAATGGAGAGAGAGAGAGTAGTTGGGAGAGGAGTGTTAAGAGGAGAGGTATCATAGCTATAGCGGTTGCCTTTCCTTTCCCCTCTGCAAAATGACAGAAAGGTGAATGAGATTGAGGGAGAAAAAAAGGACAGAAAGCAAATGAGAGAGAGAGAGAGAGAGAGAGAGAGGCAAAGAGAGAGGCAAAGAGAGAGAGAGAGAGGTGAGAGAAGGGCTGAGTGCAATTAATCACCCACTGTCACTCCGTGGAGCGTCAGGATCGGGGGCTGGGTGCTATTAGCAGTCCATTAGCGGAACCCTGCACAAGTAGCAGCACTTGAGCGCCAGGGCCCTGATCTGGAGAGGCTGACCCGGCTACCCGAGAGCCTGTCAGGGGAGCCAGGGCCACGAGGAGCCCCCCACCCCCATAATGATCCAGCCATTTACATTCATTTCACACTGTGCTGTGCTGCTCCGCTCCAGAAGGGGAGATGAGAGGGTAGAGGCAGTCTGGGTGGCTTGGAAAGTGTGCTGGTATTTTTGTGTGTGTGTGTGTGTTAGGTTTGTATGTGTGCACGTTCATGCATATGTGTGTTTGTGTGTATGTGTGTGTGTGTCTGTGCTGTGTGAAAATGTAACTGCATGGTTCGCAGGCATCTTTGCATTGTATTCATGATCGTGTGTGTGTGTGTGCGTGTGTGTGTATTTGTGTGTGTGTGTGTGTGTGCGTGTGTGTGCGCACGCGTGTATTTGTCTTTGTCTTTCAAGGCCTGTCTCTCTGGGTGGATGCTCATCTGTCTAGTGCGATGTCAAGGGCAATCTGCGAAGGTGATCTCCTCCGTCTCACTGTCTCATTGCCCCCCCCCACACAACACACACACACCCCACCCGCCTCCTCTCTCAGCCTGGCTGTCTGAGTGCCCTGGAACATGGCATGTGACTGGCTGGCAGAACCTCTCATCAACCTCGAGAGAGCCGCGCGCGTCACAGGGCACTCGGACCAGACGGGCACGCCTGAGCGCCTCTCTGCGAGGATCCTTTAGACCCAATTACCCTGGAGGAGGCTAGGCTAATGCCATGCAGGGCCCTTAGTCGTGGTGTGGAGAGCTCCTGACTCAGATCAGGAAACAAGTGGTGAGGAGGGAGAGAAGGAGAGAGAGAGAGAGAGAGAGAGAGAGAGAGAGAGAGAGGATAGTTATAGCCAGTCAAGAGGTCCTCTTTCAGCGCCAGTGTGCTGAGGGGATAACATCTCCTGTGCTGCCAGCGTAATAGGTGCTCATTTGGGCATTTTTGGTTTTCTCTGCTCTTTTTGTCTCTTTCAAAACCACTGTGTGATCATAATGTGTGTGTGTGTGTGTGTGTGTGTGTGTGTGTGTGTGTGTGTGTGTATGTGTGTCACTGAGCTTGGATTTCTCTCAGAGATCAAGATGGTATTTATACACACTTACTATATACCACCCTTGTCACTCATGTCTCCCTCTTCTCCCTCTCTCTGCTCTCACAGGGAAAAAGCGTTTGACATTATTCAGTTGCAGTCTTAATTATAGTTGGACTTTACTTCTTCTCAGTATTCACAGCATTGTTGAAACCATGTTGTCAGGTATCCGCTGACCCTGGATCAGTTCCCACTTGGCTCAGGTTTTTTTTTTTTTTGTGAGACCCCTGCTGTATCCTTGGCCAGAATGTATGTCAGCAGGAGGTAACAATGTAAAAGCTAACCGGACTAGTGAGTTGGAGAGCCATTGTCCTTCGCCCTGGGGTGGGGTGGGGGGTGAGGGTGGGGTTCTTTTCTACCAGGCAGCTCCAGCAAGCATCTCTCAGGGCTAATAGAACAGCAAGCGACAGAAGGGGGGACTTTAGAATATTCTATGCGTGGCACACACTGCACCCGCTATAAAAAGCGTAGCAACGGAGAGGCGGTGGAGGAGAGGAGAGAGAGGGTGCAGGAAGTGGTGTGCAGATAGTAGCAGAGGCTTTTATGTTTTCTAATGGTGTCCTTTTTGTGTGTTTTTTTGAACACTCTCTCTCAGCTCTTCTTGTTGTGTGGCCTTGTTTACGGACTGTCTTTGCTGAGTGGCAGAAGATAGAGTTTATAGCTCTTTCATACAGAATGCATAGTCGATCAGTGAGTGCTTGTTTAAGATGCATACCATAGCATGTGAACTGTGCTACAGTCCTGCTGTATCTGAGAGAGGGGGAGTTTATAATTTATGAGAACGAGTTTTGTGTTGTTATAATCATTAATTTTCGTTGTATTAATGTAGGATATTGATCTGTTATCGTTTTGCCGGGCTCATCTTGAGATTGCAGATCACAGCGACAATGATTAATCGTGTTTTGTTTGCAAATCATCCGTTCTGTGTCTGTCTGCAGTCCTGAGTCGTGACCGATCAGGGCCAAAAAATAAATGTGTGTGTCTCTGCAGCCCTGTCGCGTACAGAGGAGGAAGGAGGGAAGTGTAATCACTTCTAAGAGAGAAACCAAAGACTTTGAAAGCTGTTCTTTTCTAGAACCTTCTTCAAGATCACCTCTTCTTACTTTTCTATCTCTTTTCTCTTTTTGTCTCTGTTTTCCTTTGTTCCTTTCTCCTCCTCCACCAACCCAATCTTCCCTCCATCTCTCCCTCACTCCATCCCCCTATCCCTCCCTCTCCCTCCTTCTCTCTCTCTCTGTTATTCCTTAACTGTGTGAACAGCAGATGAAAGCATAGCACAGATAAATGTTTGTCATGTCCTGTTTTTATAGGGCTTAAATAAGAACATACATGTCCCCCTGCTGGTCGGGGGGTCCGGCGGAGAAGAAACAGGACTCTGGTTTGCATTAAAGTTCCACAGTGATAAGAGGACATTGTTAGGACCCATGTTCCTTCGTTAGGGCCCCCTGCTCCCCATATCTGCACCCCCACCCCCCCACACACACATACTCTAGGAGATCTCTAAACTCTGCTGTGCTGTTGGTAGGGGTGGAGGTGGTGGTGGGTCGCATTTTATAAAAAGTCCAGTTAGTTTTGTGTTCGGGCATTAGTTAAGCCAGCCCCGGGGGCTTGTTTTGAGAAGGAGGGCTGCACAAAGTTAGGATCCTGCAGCGCAACAAAAGGAGACAGCACACTGTGCCTGTCTTTGACCATAAGAAGGGCACATCTGGCTTTTGGTCAAAGAAGCCATGTTTAAGAGGTAGCCAATTAACTTACAGGAACATAGCAAGACCTGCATGATGTAGCTCAGCTCCTTTTACATGGGAAAAGCAATATGTGTTTTTTTCCCGCTTCTGAGTTATCTTTTGAAAACGTAACGCAAATTCCTATTTTTGGGGGTTCTGGGAGACGTCAGTTAACAGCAGAATGGAGATAGAGGCCTTGGCTTGTCTGACAGCACGCTCCGAGACCAGGCATGTTCTATCTCTGTCTTAAAAAGCAGACCAGAAGGCTATGGGAGATGAGAGATGAAGCAAGATAAAGATGAATGAATAGGCGCTATTCATCATCGGGAAATCAATCTTTTTCTTTTTCTGCCCCTTTTCATATTCCGGTGCTTTGTTGTATCCGCACGTCTGTTCCCGAATACACATTTGGGAGAGCGCGCAGGAACCGCTGTGTTATGAGCGTGTGGTAACTGCGTGTCAGAATGTCAGTTTCGTTGTGTTGCTTGGAATCGACTTAGGGAGCTGAGAGGAGATATTAAAGAATTGCCTGCTCAGATTTATAAAGTGATACAGTGTCTGAAATGTATTTTTTTTACTAAAGAAATAATAATAAAAAAAAAACCTCAAGAGCCATTTTATCACACTGAGATAATGCCACAGCCTTTTCAAACCTCACGTCTTAATCTCTTTGATGTTAAACAAAGAAATTAGTCTTTGTACAAAGCTGGGTCTCTCGTGCGGGGATGGATGGGACTGGCTTGTTCAACTCAGAGAAACATGGTTTTATTATGTTTTATTTCACCGGCCATCTTGCCCTGAAAAAAAAAAATCCCTGACCCCCTTTTTTTCCTTCTCGCTACCTCAGCTTTTGCCTATGCGAGCACATATGTACAGTAATTGTAATTCTTAAATGACTTTTGCTACTCGCCTGCTGTCATGGGTCGGCACGTTTTAACGAAGTCAGCACGTTGCGGCATGCCGTTGCATCTCCCCCACCGTAGTCTCAGGGGCCTCTGCATGCATCTAGGAGCCTAAGTGGGGCACACACTCGTGGGGGCTAATTTTGTTGGGAGCCCTGGTTCGGCAGCGAGGCAGAACCGTCCGACTTAATGAAGGCTTCATCTTTTTTCTTCGGTGTCACCAGGAGACGTGGTTTAGAGCTTAGCGTGGATATCCCAGGCTCTGCTGTAAAAGCCACCAAGAATTTAGCACCGAAGGCGGAAGGGCCGGCCGGCAAGCAGACGTGGTGGGAGTGAACGCCGAACGTATAGCAGGAGTTAAAACCCCATTAATCACACGGACCCCGTAATAAAGTTATGTGGGCCAACAGGGCCCTTAAAGTACCAGACTTCTCTTAAAGCAAACCCCTCATGTTGTCTTAAGGTCAGTCGAGAAAAAAAAAAAAAACATGGTGAAAAAGTTTGAGTTTTTTTTTTTTCTTTCTTTCTTTGACTTTTGGCGGTAGGGAACAGAATAACAAAGATGGGATGATAGTGTGGAAACTAAGAGCTGGATTGGGTGGGGGATGGGGTGGTGGGGGGGGCCAAGAGGCAACCAGGACAGCAAGAGAGAGAGAGTTCCATCCCAGAGGAACCTTAGCTGGCCTCCCTCTGCTCCGATTCCATAGGGAAGATCCGAACAGAGCAAAGGAGGCGGATAAATAATGAATTCTGTTCTGGTGTGATCAGAACTTAATGGAAGGCGCAGAACAGTTAGCCAGCAAAGTGGCGAGTCAGCACTGTGTCGTGTCCGTGAGGGGACAGTGGGACTAAGTGAAAGAGAGCGAGAGAGAGAGAGAAGAGAGAAGGAGGAAGTCTATTTTTATTGACAGTGGTACAGAGTGCTCGGAACAGAACTGATGGGGCTTGGTTGAAAGCCACCTTTCTGATCACCAGGGCAATGCTTTCCACCTCAGCCTGCAAAACAAAATGGCCCTGCTAGCCCAGGGCCTTTAGCCTCTCCGTACATATTAGAATTCACTGATGCTTTGCTTCTTGCACAAATGCTGTTTTCACCATGGAATAGTTATAATTTTTCACCGAAACAGATCGGGGGTCTGTTTTCTCATTTTGGTTGCCAAAAGAAATGCAACTTTGTCTTAGTCAAGGGGTCAACAGAGTAGACCCAGTGTTTAGTCCAGCTCTGCCCCAAATCAGAACCAGGCCTCTGATGTAAGGCGATATACCATTATGCTGCGCATTAAACATTCTCCCTACATTTTGGGCCCGGAAAGTAATGATTCAGCGCTGGCATATGAAACGTATGGATTCCTGACGAGCTGTAAGCCGATCCACCTGGCATTACGTCGAGGCCCTGGCCTACCCTTGGCCTTTGTTTAAAAAGAAGGGAACACGAGTTTTCACCTTTTCATATTCACAAGCACAAACTGTGAAAAAATCTGCAGTGGTAGAAACAGAGTCGTCAGATGTAAATTATGATGCTCTTTCCCAGTATTCCCCCTGTCAGTGGTCCACGCTTGTAAATTCTTCCCTACACACTGCGTGCACACACACACACACACACACACGTATGCGGACTCACTCACACACCCCTCTCATTTGCGCGAAAACACATCGGTAAATCATTGCATTGTTTGTTTTGCGTTGTGTGTTGTTTTTCCACTCATTTTTTCCCCTCTTCAAGAACTTCCAAGTCGGCATTTTTTTCAGTTTCATCGCTGCTATTATGAAGCCAGGGATGTTTTATAGCCTTGCTCTAGCCCTGCACTTTTGGGGCCAACAAAAGCAGGAAAATCTTTGGGAGAAGGGTGTGTGTGTGTGTGTGTGTGTGTGTGTGTGTGTGTTGGGTGGGGGGGATGGAGAAGAAGGGGGAGGTAGGGAAGAAAGAGGGAGAGATAGGCCTGCCTTCTGCTCTCTTCTCCTCTTCCTCTCTTCCTCTCTTCGTCTCGTCTCTCCTTCTAATCCCACAGAGAATGGAGAGGGGACTCAGACACATTAACCACAGCTATTTGCAGCGACTTTGCGCTCCCCCTTTTGTTTGCGGGGAAAAGAACCTTAAGACGGGTAAACAAGCAAAACAATGTTGAACCCCGAGTAATCTTTTGAGGGATATTTGAGTGCTCTCATTCGCTCAGCTGCACATGTCTGTCGCTTGCCTCTTTGCGCGCGTGTGTGTGTGTGTGTGTTTGTGTTTGTGTGCTCTCTGTCCTATGATTTTGTTATGGAAATCCTGGCTCTTTTTGTCCTTTTTCCATGGAAGCCAGAAACACCAGAATGATCTGTTTCTGTTTTGGAGGTGATTCGTCTCCCTGACAGTTGTTTGCAGATTGATTTGAATTGGAGATGCAAGGGCAGGAGAAATATGAGTTAGCGTATTTACATTTTGGCTTACGTTTTCATCCTACTACCTCACTACCCCCCCCCCCCCCCCCACCCGTCCCCCAAGCACACAAAACTCCTTTTTGTTTGTTTTGAGTGAGTGCTCGGCAGAATGCAAAGCAGAATGTTTTTGTGAATTTTTGTCCGAACATGTCAACTTGTGGTCCTTCGGGAAAGGACAGTATGATGGTACAGGGGCTGCTTACTGAGCGAGAGACAGCCTGTCTCTGTCTCTATCTCTCTCTTACACACACACACACACACACACACACACAAACACACACAGATAGTCGTTGATGGTACGAGAGGAGACAGAGGAGGTTGCCAGGCCACAGGCCAGTGACAACCCAAAGAAGAGACGTTTGATAGATGGCCTCAGACCTCAGTTATCCACTCCCACCTAGCCATAACTGTCGCCTTCATCAGCGTCACCGTGATGTGTGTGTGTGTGTGCTCAACTCAGTGTTGAAGACTAAGCTTTTTACTGCAGGAATCAATCAAAAAAATATTTCATTATAATCCTGAATTGAGACATTAAGGGAATGAAAGTAAGTGAAAATGTATTTAAAAATGAGAAACCTCAGCTACAAAGAAATGGCTTACATAAGCATTTTTAGATATCCTTTTTTAACAAAAAAGACATTATTAGATATCAGCCATGTAGGGTTTATTTATTTATTTATTTAGTTTGAAATTGCACTATTGAAGTAGGTGGCACCTTTTATTTAAGAATGTATTTATTTGCTGGGAAAATAGTGTCCTGGTTTCCATCCTCGCATCCTATGCAGCGGCTAACCTGCTGTTTTACTTCCTGTTTGGCAGGAAGGAGAGTTGGTAATGATTTGCTAACTAGCGCTATGCTCTGTCATTTCCATCCAGCGCATGGCTCCCTAGAGGTGGATGTTTCCAGCTTTGTAGTCAAATGTCGGTAATTGCTTTTACACAGACACAAGGACATACACAGCACTGGATATAGGGGTTCTCAAATCCACTACTCCAAAAATAATTGTGCAGAACCTCAGTTTTAGTGTTCATCAGAAGCTATTTATTTCTGAAGTGTCTTTGTAATAGCATATGAGAGACAGAATTTAGGCCATATGCAGATTTGAGGTCTAGTATGTGAGTATGCAGCAGTCTGTTGTTGAGATTGTAAGCATATATAACCCATCCGTGGAACACATGTCTGATAAACATACAAACACAACACACATACACAAAACGTTCTTAGGCCTTTAGTTATCTTAGATGAGATTTAGGTCTAAGCACCAAAACAAGTTGCGGCATTCGTCACGGAGGGGGCTGTCAGTAGCCGCCTGAGTCTGTGCGCTGGCTTTTGTGTGTAAAGTGGACTTGTGCTTAAAAAGCTGGCGTGTGTGGTTGTGTGTGTGCTCCCTGAACTGAACCAGTGTCCGTGTAATTTAGATTTATTTAGCCTGTTTGACTTTCAAAGGATGAATGACCACTCTGTGTCCTGCCCAGGATCCAAATTGACAAGCTGCGCTGGACAAATCTCCCATAACCCCTCATCTGTCCCCACCCCCCTTGACCCCCTCATCCCTGCACCCTCTTCTCCCTTCCTACCCTCCCTTCAGCAGCCCCCCCCCCCCCCCCCCACCTCCCTGCTTCTCTCTAATCTAACTAATGCGCCCTGTTTGTGCCGGAAAGTGAATTAAAATGCCGAAAACTCAATACCTGATCTATACGCGCCGCGCG
Organism: Tenualosa ilisha; assembly: GCA_015244755.2. Taxonomy (NCBI): domain Eukaryota; kingdom Metazoa; phylum Chordata; class Actinopteri; order Clupeiformes; family Clupeidae; genus Tenualosa; species Tenualosa ilisha. The sequence continues at coordinate 1,444,914 of PYXC01002283.1, read as the reverse complement.
CTGAGCGTGACCATTATCTGCTCGGCCGCGGCCTCTGTAATTGCGTTACACAGTGCCGAGGCCTGTAACCGCGAGGAACTTACACCCCCCCACCCCACCCCACCCCATCACTCACAGCCTCCACCACCCAACAGCCCCTCCACCGCGCACTCGTTAATCTCCTTCAGCGGAGACCTCTGGGGCTTAGAGTGGACACCCAGATTAGAGGAACGTGGACGGAGAGCTGAGTGAAGGATGCTCCCCTCTCTCTCTCTTTCTTTCTCTCTCTCTCTCCCCTACCTTTTTTCCATAGAGATGAGAAAGCATTTTTTCCATTTGTTTTGATTGTTTTGTTTGTTTGTTTGTTTGGTGTGGGTACAAGGGGAGTCGGCAGCATTGTCAGACGGGTCCATAGTTCTTTCCGGGAAGCTGTCCACTAATCGACTATCTCTCCCCCTCCCTAGCCACCATTTTTCATCCCTTTTTTGTGGCCCTCGCACCACTGTGTGGCCTAATTCTTTCTCTTCCCTTTTTAGTTCTCTGTGTAGATGTGTGTGTGTGTGTGTGTGTGTTTTTCTTCCTTCCTTCCTTCCTCCTCCTCCTCTCTCTTCTTCGTTTCTTCTCTGCTAACCTCCGCTCCACGCCTGCTATCTGTCTTCATTCCACAGCCAAGAATATTCCGGAGGCCACACCAGGTCTGTAATCTCTCCCTGTCTCAGAGGCACCAATGGCTCTTGGCTTGTGGTTGAGAGAGAGAGAGAGAGAGAGGAACAGAGACAGAGAGAGAGACTAAGAGAAAGAATGAGTGGAGTGAAAGACTATTTTTTCCTTGGCCTTTCTGTTTGTTTTTTTCTGCCCTCCTTTTGTTTACTTCCTCAACAGAACAGTGCAATTAATTTGATTTAAATCCCCACTGAAAATAGCAATAAATAAGTCAGTGTCGATACGCGAAGGGAGGAGAATTCTGCATCAAACAAAACGAAGCATGCTCAGTTCGGCACGGCTCCCTGGTGTTGCTGTTGGCTCTTTTTTTGCTCTCGCGGTGCAAATATTCGCACGTTTTTGTCCCGATTTGGGCACAAAGAGTTTGGAGTCGGGAGTGTAGCGAGAGAGATGGTGAAATGGTGGAGGAGCTGGGTGGTGCTACTGCTGCTGCTGGAGGTGGTGGTGGCGGGGGAGGCGGGGTGGTGTTGGTGGAGGCCTGCTGTAACTCTTCACCATAATCACCGGCTTGCGTGGTCCCAGCTTGCAGCCCTCTCCAAACACCCCACTCCACCCCCCCAGTCCTCCGCCAGTGCATTCTGCAGGGGGAAAATGAGCGCTTTGGCTGGGCTCGACAGGTCTGTGGTAAAAGATCTGCTTACGTTTCACAGAGCATTCCAGTATGTTTGTGTGTGTGTGTGTGTGTGTCTGTGTTGCATGAATGGCTTTGTGTCTTCGCCTTTGTGAGTGTGTGTGAGTGTGTGTGTGTGTGTGTGTGTGTGTGTGTGTGTGTGTGTGTGTTTTGTGTGCCTGAAAGTACCTCAAAGCTGGAGCACAATTTCTGCTCCCGCATAAATAAATGAAGCATTTGTGCTGTGTACAGTATACCAGTGTTTGTGAGTGTGTGTGTTAGTGTGTGTGTGTGTGTGTGTGTGTGTGTGTGTGTGTTTTCTCTCTCTCATTTCTATTCTGTTATTGCAGATTTATCTGCTTCATCACAGCATGGCCCTTGTTGTACAGCCCTGACACGGATTGCTTCTCGCTGAGGAGTCCTGATTGGCTTTGAGTTGCCACGCCATCCCTCTCCCCAAGCTCGACTAATGGAAGGACTGGCTGTGAATCTGAGGAGGAAAGGGGCTCTTTAAACTTTAATTCCTCCTAACGGCCTGATTTATAATGATGGGCCTCGGACTGACTTGATCCAGAGCAGTGGTGGGGGCCGACCATGTGTGTGTGTGTCTGTGTGTGTGTGTGTGCTGTTCACTCGGAATAGGGTGAGTTTTTAGAGGGTAGGTCAGCTGTAGAACAGGCCTGCCGAGAGCATGGTGTGTGTGTATGTGTGTTTGTGTGTGTGTGTGTGTGTGTGTGTGTGTGTGCTGTTCATTCAGAATAGGGTAAGATTTAGAGGGCAGGTCAGCTGTAGAAGAGGCCTGCCGAGAGCTTGGTGTGTGTGTGTGTGTGTGTGTGTGTGTGTGTCTGTGCGCGCACTGCTGCTCGAATGCCAAAACACTGCAGAGGGAGGATTACAAGGGTCGATTACAGGTAGGCTGCTCAGGAGTGGGCTCTTGCTGAAAGAGGGAAAAAAGAGAAGAGAAAAGGTTCGGTTGAAGAATCTTTTCAAACTAAGAGAACTTTCACTTCAGTTGCATGGTTGAAGTTTTAGCAGAGTTGCTATGAGGCTAGTAGCCAAAGGCAAGTCTCTACGAAGACGTTTTCATTTTAAAGCTTCTAAG